>CM034153.1:707711422-708116051 GCA_019776745.2 Taxus chinensis | reverse complement strand
GACCTACCCCACCCCCTTACCATCCTCTCTACCACATATACCCTTTATCAACCCTATCCTTGATTTCCTGTTCACTCAATCTGTGATATATTTGAGGGGGATTACCTATATCTTTAACATGAGAAACCACTTCATATTATTGCCCGCGCAGCTTTACAGAACAAGCTACACGACAATAAGGGGCTAATGTAGACACCAAATTCGTGTCTCACGACCCCTTGTGACCCGCATCCCATTTCGCAACCTAACCTCATTACCTAAACTTTACACAATCATTTATTAATTACCTTGTAATTGATAAATCCACATCACCTTACCCGCCACCTCACCTTGCCACCTCATCATGACCTAGCCCTAACCCTAAACTAAGCTAATTAAGACCCATGACTTGATCTAGACTCACATCCATAACTAATGCCTCCTTACTCGCACCAAAAGCCGACCTTCTAGCCACTTGACCAAGCCTGCAACTGATCTCTCGGGAGAAAAACAGGAAAGGTGGGCTATTTTAGTAAAAATAGCCTACTTTTTCCTAACCGATGCCGGTTCCTACTCGACCGCCGTCGGTTACGCAACCGCCATCGGTTCCCTGTAAATGGGCTTCCCAAACCAAAACAACGGATCGGAATTTCATTTTGAGAGATCAATCAAAGGATTTCTGGATCGAGCGAGGGCATTGCGAACGAGGAACAGAGTCCAGATCTTCACTTGACCAAGCAGAGACGAGTGAAAATATTAGACGGGTTTATAGCAAAGGAGATCAACTTGCACCTTTATCAAAACCAGTAAGTTACATCTTGCATGTCCTCCATTATAACATTTCTTATGCTTTTGGAATTACAGTCCTCCCAAATCCGTTTCTGAATCCATTATCCAACATACCATTGCCTCTAGCTGTCATTCTTTTGTTTCTAACCATCCCATTTCCTAAAAACCATCCAAAAACCAGCCATTACAAACTCCACAACCAGCCCAGAAGATCCTAGAACCCACCGGTATCGGTTATCAGTAACCGCCATCGGTTATACGTAACCGGCATTGGTTCCTTTGATCAAAAACCAGGAAAAACAGCCTTTCCCCTACCCAGTTCAGCCAAGCAATTTAATTGATATTTTACAGTCTTTTGTGTTAATTCACGTTAGCAGGGAAACTGACCACCTTCGAAAGGAAGTTTTACATTTCCTGGGCCCAAGGCAGTTTCCTCATTTATTGTTTAATCAAATCTTGTGGTCTTGTGTTCTTATTTGCAGGTAGTCCTTCCCAGACAAAAAGGAGTTCTCCGCAGTCAACCTGATCTTTCTCTACGGTACGCGCACATCATCTCGACATCCTACAGGTATTCCTCCTAACCCTAACCTTATCTGTTTCTATAAGGAACGAAGCATTTTCTGAGTGAAACAGTGTATGTTGATTTCCTCAGTTTTGGAATTCTGTTATGGAGAAGTGATCTTGTATTGGTCCAAAAATTGATTCATCTTTGTATATCATTTGTATCAATGCTTTCAATATGTAGTTGTAGTATCATGTACAAGTGACAGGGTCCTTTCTTATTAGGAATTCATTGTTTAAAATGAGAAAGTGATGGTTTTGAGTAGATTTACATTTCTTTTCTTGTCTATGATACAATTCAGACAATGTTAATGTGAGTGGATTCCGATTCTGCTCAGCACTTGTAAATGTCAAAAAGAAGGTTGGTGGTCCTAATTGTCATATCATTGCAAATGTGTTTCTTCATAATTGCTGTAAATAATTTGGAGATGTTGTTATTTGTTTGAATTCCATGTATCCAATATTTGATTCCAACAATTTGTCCAAGTTTGGTTTATATTTAACATCTCTTGCAAGTAACTTTCTACCTTTCAATTGTGCTTTTCTTATCCTCACCCACATGGTTCTTGACACCTGGCCTATGATAATCTTTAGCGCTTTGAAGAAAATGTTTGTTGTATGACAAGAAAAAGCACGATTTTCATGTTGCAATTCCCAATGTGCAATTTGAAGATATGAAAATGAATTTGTTATATTGTCAGGTCGAGGATCACCATAAAAAAGCATTGGGAAATTCATTTCTTCAGCAAATTTGTCTTTGAAAATACCAAGTGGATGTTGTCCTTCTGCAGGAGCAACTCATATTAATTTATTTTGCAAATCACGAATGCAATGTGACTCTATGAATCCATGCACCATGGTTTCATTCTGTGCATCTTCTTCATCTTCACGGCTTGTGATGTCAATGTCTTGGAGCTAATCTCGAGTGTGGTTTTTTGTGTCAATATCATAAAATAGTCTCTTCCTGTCTTTTTTGACACGTATTTTTTCCATTTGATATAAGTTTCTCTTACATAATTGTTACAAAGCACACATGATAATGTATGCTCATATTTTTTCTAAGATGATTTTCTCGAAAAAATTCTAGAGGTATGTGGTGACATAATTTTGATTTTCAATATAGGGGCCTAAACTGCTAGCCAAAAAAACTAAATTTTTAACTTTTAGCAGTTGTCCAACGCTGCAAAATCGCCAATTGGGTTCCTAGACACATGACATTAAATGGTTGAACAATCATCTATAATCATTCTAGAGGTTGATGTGACATCCCTCACCACCAATGAACATGGTCAAATCTTAACTTTCCCACAGCAGGGTCTAGAGAGGTGTTTTGCACGTTATTGAAAATCATGTTTTATTAACTTTTGCAAAGTGTACAAGTGACATGTTATCACAAAAACTCAAGTTCAAACTTGTCATTTTGGAGGCTTTTGTTATCCCATCTTATCATCAAATGTTTTCATTGTTACGAGATGTTATTCGTGAAAAGACTAACACTCAAAATAATCCTTTTGATTGTCCAACAAATAAAACAATTTTAAACATTTTTTTGTACTACAAAACATTTTAAACTTATCGAAAGAAATACTCTTCCATTTTAAAATGTTTTGAAACCATATAAAAGGGAAAACCATAAATGTGAAAAACATGTTAGAAATAGTTGGTAAAACCATACATGTGAGGGTGAAGAGGTAGAGAAGGGTGTGCACTAGATCTGGTGAGCGAGAGTTGTGACGTTAATGCTATACATGCCAGATGTATTTTCTTGTGAAGGTTCCGAGGTCTTTTCTTCTAACCCAGTTTGTCCATGAATTGCAACCATTGCATTTCATGAGGGCACGTCTCTTTGAGGCATTTGATTGAACTGCTCCTGTGCTACATGTTTACCCAAGCATTCAAAACTACCACATTTAATAAGTGTCTCTTCTATAATGATTTGATGGGTTTGTACGCCTTGTTCTAAAGCTTCCCCACAACGCCTCTAAAACTATACATGAGAATGAAAAAATAGAAATATGCACGCATATCTAGAGCCATTGATCCTATTTTCTGTTTTATTGAAGCGTAAAACTGAAATCATATTTGTGGTAGATAGATTACTGTCACAACCAAACTTTGGCTAGATTGAATCCTCCTGTAGAGATCAGATAAAGAGTATTTGGATCGATTGCTTTCTCCCAAGGAATCTGTAACAATCCCATTGTGTACAACCCTTTAAATCTGAGCATCAACACCCCTGAAACACTTCTCGTGGAGTGCTCAACGCATGCAAGCATGCCTAACATCCGCGCTTAATCTTGTTTCTCTTACCTGCACCCAGAATGGCATTGACTGCTCACCTTCTTCTATGGAAGCCCATGTTTTGTATACATATATACCATAGCAATTGCCACTACAACATCTAACAAAATTCATGTATCTTTTATGCTTTGATAGATGCACATACCTGTCCAAACCATCCATTTTGGCGCAGGCCAGGAGGATGTTGGAATTTTTTTTGAAGATAGGAGTTACACCTATAAACTACTTTTTCTTGGAAAATTGTAAATCCTATTCAAACAAACCCAATTTGCATATCTTGCAACTATTGCAAATCCATGGGAATACATTTCTTAGAAACGTTTTGACAACAATCCCTGCACCTTGCCTATGCATCCACATTTTGCAAGCATGATTATCATGGCAGCCGCAACTACAAAATCTGATAAAAATTCCTTTATCCTTTATGCTTTGATGGACTTCCATACTTTGTTAAAATCTCCCATAAGGGGACAAGAGTGGACAAATATTAGTAAAGGTTGTGGAATATGGTTGTTAACACCTAGAAATGCATTTACTTGCAAATTTCTTGACCCCTCTTCCATGGTGAAGGCCGCCCAAACCTTCCATTTCTCTTGTTTGAACAGAACAAGATCCCTAAAAGACATAAAACTCTAAACACCTTTCAAAAGGGGATTTTATTTTATTATTCTCTCCATATTATTATTACAAATCATTATTTATTCATTTATATATATTAAGGTTTCAAGCAAATACATAGATATATAATTTATTTATTTGTTTGTTTCACTTCTATCCCTTGTATTTCACTATTAGGTATATCACTTATTTTTAAATTTGTAATAATTCATAAAGACAAAAATATGACAATAATATTGTTATTACCATGTGTGTGGTTCCATGATGATTATGGCTCAAACACTCATGAAAAACTCCACCCTAAACTCAACGAAGAGTTCAACCAGAATTAGGGCAATTAACTCGAGTATGAAATTATATTTATTTAACTGAATGTACCTTTATGACCTCCAAACGATCTCACACGATGCATATATTCCCTCCAAAATGTTTAATCCACTATTAAGAACCCAATCGAAGAGGAGGGAGGAACATGTGGGAACTACATAAACATTTCAATAGAGAGTAAAGGTAACATCAACAATATTCTAAGAGAGAAATTCTATTATAAGTTCCTGAAAGCAAATAATTTACATTTTGCATATATGTTTATGAGAATGACAACCAAAACTCTTTGTAATGTAATATTGCAAATAGATATCACATTTCTTGTACCTGCATTTTATCAAATTGTTCATTTGCCTATGTATGTGACTAAACCCTAAATAAATAAATAAGTGTTTGGTATTAAAGATTGTTTTTATTTATTTAAAGGCATAAGGGTAGTACATGTTACATATTATTATTAATTAATTAAAATTAACGCAAAACCAAAATATAACTCCAAAAGTAATTTTTAAGATATAACAATCAAAATGATTTCTCAAAACATAAGATGAGAAGTGTGCTTATTTAATTACACAAGAAGAAGTGTGATCTACTAGTGCAAAGTGATTGACAAGACTGTAAATGACCGAAGATGCTTCATATCTTGAATTGTGACTACAAATTGAGATGGTATGGAACCATGTGGGCAATATTAGAGTGTGTTACGGATTAGTCCATAGATGTATGTTATTAAAATGGGATGTCTTGGCACTCTGTAACTTCTTGTGTGGTTGTAATGCTTTGTGATGACCTTTGCACTATAACCTAGGTGTTGCACATCTACAAAACCTTATGGGTGATGCAAAATACCCTTAAACCCTAACTATGGGTAGAATACCCTATAAAAAGGTTAGTGTTTGGGTTGAAGCACCCTTGCACCACCTATGTTAGCAGTATACTTCAAAGAGGCCTCAAACCACATGTAGTTCTCCACCCTAAATATGTGTGTGCCTACATCCTAAATAAATAAATAAGTATTTAGTATTAAATTTTGTTCTTATTTATTTAAAGGCACAAGGATAATACATGTTTTATATTCTAATTATTTACTTAAAATTAATACACAAACCAAAATATAGCTCCAAAAGTAATTTTCATGATATAATAATATACATGATTGCTCAAAACATAAGGGAGAAGTTTTTGTAGATGATTACACAAGAAGTGTCATCTAAGAGTGCAAAGAGACAGAGAAGACTATAAATGACCAAAGATTCTTCATCTCTGGAACTGTGATTGTAAACTGAGTTGGTATGATACATATGGCTAATCTTAGAGCATGGTACATGCTGTCGAAAATATGCTCACACTTAATTTTGGCCAACTGATATAAAATTCACACTTGAGAGCATTTGATCTCAATTTTTCAGTTTTTTACACCTTGGAATCTTCAAAATTGTTCAAAATTACTTTCTTAGATTAATTATGAGTTCACATAATTCAGAACATCTAGAAATTGAAAAAAATGTTGTGTTTTGGGGTTGAGATGGGCGCTGACCTCTAAATGAAAGTATACCCTTTGTTTTCTCAATCATCACTTCTAATCATGTCACAAGGGGACAAATGGCAGTCGTTGGTCATTTTTACCTTCCACTCAAATCAAAATCTAGTTGGGGGAGTTGGGCCATCGAGTTGTTCACTGAGCTACATGAGTCAAGTAGTTTTCAAAATTTGGCTAAGGCATGGAGGTAGAAACATGGAAAACTATTGAAAATATGAGGTTTCGAGATCTTAGCGAATGCGATCAAAGTATTCATGGGCATGATAAATAGGACCATCATTGGTCCATGTGAACCAATAAATGGGAGGTCGTAAGTTTTATGAGTCACATCAAGAAAATCCCCTCAGGTTAGTGATAGTTTGGAGGTGGTATTAGGATCCTGGATCCTGATACTTGAGAATCAAAAGCATCCTCGAAAACACGAAGATGATTGACATGCCCGATCCTAAGAAAACAAAGTGACCCCATGAATATAGTGGACCATGATTGGTCTATTTGGACCAATGAGGCATAGGAGATGGGTATCGAGATCCCGAGACCTTGAAAACATAAGAGACCATCTCTAGTGATTTTGTGCAAACAAGGTGGTCATGATTGGTCCACTTTGACCAATCACGAGCCACTTCAATTCGATTCACATATCAAAGTGATGCCTATGAGATTCAAGAGCTCAAAAATATTGAGAACATGGGAAATCCAAAAACCAATGAAAGGGTGATATGTGGAATAATTTATGGGAAGGGTAGATATCAAGGTAGGCCAATCAGGGCTTGATATGTATCAAAATGGTCATGAGATTAAATTTGAAGGCCTTGTAGATGTTGTCTGCACCAAATAACACTACAATATTTAAATAATCATAAATTTTTATATAAAGATCCAAATTACACAAAATTTTTACTATTGGAAATATTATGAGAATAAGATCATGTTGGAATTGGTTGTGGGTCCCTTCAAATGTGTTTTGTGACAAAAAATGAAATAAAAAATCTCACTAAAATTTTAAACCTAAGCTCAGAGACCACGTTATGTGTGTATTTCAGATGATCATAAATTTCAATCCGAAGCACCTATTCACATGCACAATACACCATTAGAAAATTTTCAAGAGGAGATTCAATATAGAATCAATTTGATAGAGCTGAGTGGAAATATCAAGGATAATTTCATAATAGAATTCGGAGGCATTTTCAGCTTGCTCCTCATTAAAATGACACCAAAATCGGATCAAATCACATCCAACAACCAACGCTTAATTTTTATGGGTGGAAATAACATGATCTCATCTAGTTTTGCTTCACCCAAAGCAAGAAAGGGTGCCCACATTGATCTAAGAATCACTTAATGTTGATTGTTCCCTGACAGGTGAAGAAGTGGGTGATTCTCTTTAATTTTTGTAGATATTATGATCCTTTCTCTTCTCTTCTTTCTCTATATAATGCAACTCATAATTCATTGTAAAACATTCCTCTTCCAAATGAAAAGTTACCATGTTAAAATTGTTGCTAAATTTTTGGCCCATATCTTGGGTGTGCCATGGGAGAATATTCTCGTGATAATAGAATGCACGCATTAATCATCTATGATGATCCGAGTAAACAGGCGGTGGCATATCGAAAAATGTCATTATCACCTTGCTGCCCACCAGGCTATGAGGCTTTCCCAGGGGATGTTTTCCATTCGCACTCCTGTCTATCGGAAAGAGATGCAAAACGATCAAACCAGAAAGGTGCAGGTAGCTTGACCGCGTTACCCGTCATTGTAACATAAGCTGGAGACGTGTCAGCTTATATCCCTACCAATGTGATCCCCATTACAGATGGATAGATTCATCCAGAAACAGAGACCTTCTATCGTGGAATTAGACTGGCTATTAACGTTGGCTTACCTGTCAGTCACGTTGGGTCCACTACTCAGTTGAAAGCTATGAAACAAGTATGCGATAGTTCAAAACCTGAATCAATGCAATATCGTGAAGTGGCCACCTCTACTCAATCTGGGTTAGACCTTGATGCTGCCACTTAGGCACTATTAAATAGAGGTGCTAGGCTCACAAAAGTTCTGAAATAACCCCAATATCCACCACTTCCTATTGAAAAAAAAATCCTAGTTCTTCATTCTGCTGTGAGAGGGTTCTATGATCGAATACCACTGGGTCAAATCTCCCGATATAAGAGAGCCATTTTGAGTAGTCCAGATAACCAACCTGAATTGCCACACGACATCATAAAAAAGGGGAAGTTAACCAACGAAATAGAGATGAAACTATATGCTTCTTCAAAGGGCATTTCTTCATGACCCCTATATCCATAGTTGGCCCCTCAGGGAGGTAGGAAACATAATGTGACATTATTAGTGTATGTGCATGTGCATGTACATGTGCACGTTGGATCTCAACCTATCTCTTGGTGGCAGAAAACTGGAATGGCCCAACTGTGTTGGATCCTTGGTGGCACCGGGAGGCCACCCCAGAGATATAGAGAGGGATCTATATATAGGTAGGAAAAACTGGAATGGGGAGGGAGATATAGATAGAGATATAGAATCTAGGTGGAAACGGGGAGGCCGTGGCTTTCCCCGAACAAGCCATAGATAGGGGGCCGGGACCCCAGAATTTTTCTAGAACATTTTCTTCTTGTATAAAATCAAAAATTCTTTTTGACTGACCAGTATTCCACTAATTTGTAACCCAAGATTCCAAAACTTGCTAACCTGTTAGAGGCAAGAGGAATTAGTACTAAATGGTCAGTTGAATTTACCTTTGCCTAGATTCATGGGTTTTCCAATGCAAGCGATGTACTTGAATTGGTTATCCGACCCCTGCGACATCAGAAAAAATTTAGAAGACTTGGGTCGGACAAAAAGTGAGTTGAAGCACCAAACACAGGTGGTTGTTTCCTGTAGTAAGTGATGAGTTGCAGACCTTTATTTTGATCACATATAATGCACTCAATGCCTTCCCCCATTGATGTAATGGACTGTGTATATTTTGGATCAATCAAATATTGTTATTAATATGGCTCATATCTACCATCTACTTGTGTTTATTATTTATCTTACCTCTCTATTAATCAATGTCATGATTGTGAGGTCTGAGCACATATATTAAATAAATAAAACAATATAGGAGTTAATTAAATAAATAACATTTAAACTATAATGCATTAAAATAAAATAACACAAGATAAATTATTTTACGTGGAAAACCCAAAGAGTAAAAGCCACGGTGAAAAACATGGTAAAATTTCCATTAAAGAGAAACAAAATATTTGTAGTCCAGTAAAACTCCATTCACCTCACTCCTCTCCACAAAACTAATTCACTCACGTGAACTCAATATATCAATGTTCGATCTGAATTAATCTCACTTGACCCCATGGGTCAATTTAAATAATTTAGATGTGTGTGAATTCTTGCAAAGCACCATAATTATTTAATAATTGATTTATAAACAATCAATTAATCCATAAACATAAGTTTATATTAAATAAATTAAAATAAACAAAATTCTAATTTATTTAATTATAATCTATAGTTGATTTAACAAAAATAGAATGTGTAAAATCCTAAGATATTATAGAATCATGTATGATAAATAAACACTAAAGTACATATTCAACACAAGCAATAAGCTAAAGAGATATAAAACCCTAGGTGTCAGAGAGGGAGTAGAATACTTAGCTAATTTCACGATAAATCCTGAAGTGTTTTGGTCTGGAAGACTGATGAATAGGAGGAGGATATTGTCGCAACCACACTCAAAAAATTATGTAAATATCGGATGATCCTAGACTAGGGCGAGGGAAACTCCAGAGACCTCTTTTGGGCACATGTGTCTGCACAGAAGTTAGTTTTTGTTGTGTCGTAAGGTGGTCGTTAACCTTCGTTGTTGGTCACTTGTATGTCACTAAATGATTGCAGAGTTCACCTGTAACTTGAAAAGATAAAGATAAATTGAAAAACCCCAAAACACATCAAATCCTACAAAGAAAAAGATGCAAATGGGGAATCATACTAACCTCAATAGAGTGAACTTATGACGAAGTGATGCACTACATCTCATAATCCATATAGTTCTTGCGTGTGTGTAGAAATCGTGTTATAGGAAGCTCTTGTGCAAGATGCACTTGATAGTGACCAATAACTAGATGTAGCAATGTAGATAGATGTGTGGATGAAAAAATGAACTTCCCCTCCTATGAATGTATGCAGAAAAATGCAATCCCTTGTCCCTTGAATGAATGCTAGATGGATGCCTTGATTCTCTTAAAATGCCTTTGGATGCAACCTTAGGTGGTGATAGTAGATGCTTAGAGCTTGGTAATTTATTATGATCACATAGCTTTGTATTTATATGATTCCCTTGGTTGAATTTTGTAATTGAAAACTAAAAGGCCGACCCATAAGAAAACAAGATGCCCAAAATATAAAAGAGGCCCAAAAGAGGTGAGTAAGATACAAAGAGGTTGGGGGCACCCAGAAGGGATGAGGGCACCTGGGCACTGGCGTCCTGACTTGGCGCTGGTGTCCAGAGTCAAGAAAGATAAAGCAATGAAGATCAGACCAAGATGTATTGGGATGTGCAGACCAAAATAAGAAACCAAAAAAATAAGAAAAAAGAGGCCAAAGATAGTTGTCAATTATTAGTTTTCCTCACTTAGGAACCATATGAATAGTGGTATGTGATTAGGACCTATAAATGTACCCAAGTGCGTGATTTTGTGTCTACATTTGCCCCCACTTTATGTTGTTGAGTGAATACTCTATAACATAAAGTAGATAAGAGATGTGTACCTGATAACCATGTAGATTTATGGCGAAAGCATGCTGAAGAGACAAGAAAAAGCATGGAGTGATAAAAATGAAGTGTGGAAGCTAAGGAAGAGGAAGTGACCCTAGGGGTGAAGCATATGAGTTGTACCATGTTGTACCTATTATCATTGTTGTTTGTGCTCTATGTGGGGTTGCTTCTCATTGCGTATTAAGGATGGACCTATGAAAAAAGAGAGTGGAATAGTAGTCAAAGTCATGTATTATGAAAACTTTATAAAAATCATGTAGAAGTATGTAAAAATGTGAAAAAGTAGTAAAAAGGAACATGTGCACCTGATCCGTGACAAGTGAAAAGGATAGAAAGTGTCCTGAACTGCTATAGAAGATTTTGGGCGATCTCACGAAGAGTTTATTTTGATCTCACGCTGGAGAGTTTTTTGGGTGATCTCACGCAAAGAACTAGTTTTTTGGGAAATCTCACGCCAAGTGTGAGTGTTTTTGGTGATCTCACACCACTGATAGAAGAGTGTTGGGGAGAAAGGTCTAGTGTTATTCTCCATCCCTGACTGCTTCCCAAATTTATACACCACTGTAAGATGGTGTGATCCTACTTTGTTCCATGTTTGATCCAGTTTGATCCAAGTAGAAAAAGAAGATAGAATGCATTTTGATTGCTAGAGGACTGTTCCTGTACTGTGAAAATTGCTAGGTGAAATGCTAAAAACTGTGCCAATGATCTGAGAAAGTAACTATAACTTCCCCCTGGTCATAGGAACCCAGGAAAGGTCATGAGCGCCCAGGCGTTAATGTCTGTATCTAGGCATTGGCATTTGTGCTAAACTGAGGACCCAAGTCAGATTCTGGGCCGTTTCTATAACTGTAGAATGTTTTGTTCCTATATTGTGCAAGCTTGTATTAAAGCTCTGAGATGTTGTATGGGGTGACTGATTCACCTAATGTATGCCCCCCTTGTTTGGGGTGCATTTGATGTCAGTAGGAGGATGTTTCCCAAAGGAGAGGACTAGATTTTGATCTGAAATTGATACCCTGCAGGGGGAGGAAATGCGCATGGTAGAAACTAAGGCACATGAAAACAAAGTGGCTAAAACATGTGTTAGTGCAAACAAGACAAGTATGCATATAGAATCTAATCTGTAATCTAGCAAGAAAGAAGACAATGTAGACCACAAAAAGTGGGTTGTCAAACATGGGACATCAGCTCACAATGTCGCAAGACAATCAGGGATGAAGCAGACAAAAACATACAAGCAATGAACAAGCAAGACATAGGGCATAGCCCGCAAACAATGGAAAACAATGGAAAATAGTGACAAGCAAAGTAGTCAACAACCATGGTGCAAAATAGTTCCTACAAAGAAAATGTTGCACATGAAGCACCCGTTAGCATGTTAGAAAGATAAAAATTATGTCAAGATCATGTATATATCGATAGAGTAGTGTGCTAGTAAGAATAGGAATTAGTATAAAATGAAACAATAAACTTTGTAGTGTGTATGAAAGTTAGATGCCCCCAGGAGCCTCAGTGGGACTGGTAAGAGGTACAGTGCCAAACATCCATGTTGTGTGTAAACATTTGTAGTAATTCTGCATCCACAACTAGAGAACAAGTGAATGCGCATGTGTGTATAGAAAAGATAATGACATAAAAAGTATCTAACTAGCATGTGAAGAAAAGTGTGCATGTAACTAGTATAAGCAAACAAGAATAATGTGCAACCAAGATATGCAATATGTTGTGAATGAGTGAAATGGAATGATATGCAATGTGAATGTGATAGGAGATACATGGCGCCCCCCCGAGTGTATTATGATGAATATGCATGAGATGAGGTTCATTTATAAAAGACCCCTCAGCAGTCAAGAATGAACCATAGAACAAGAGTGCATCATCGAGAAATGGTTTGAGAATGTGTTCTAGATAGATAGATCAATGAAGCATAGAACATAAAGAGTGTGAATGTGGTGAGGTTCATTTCCGCTTTAGACCCTCAGAGAGTCGAGTATGAACCGTGGAACTAGAGTGCATCATAGGGAAGTATGATGCGTGAAAATCAAGTGAGTATAGTGATGTATTGTGAAACGTGTAAAGCGTGAAATGTGTAGCACATGAGGTTCATGGATGTAGTGATGTCCTCAATAGTCAAGTGTGAACCGTAGCAAAAGAGTGTGTCATAGGGTAATGATCGTACAAGTTGTGTGTATCAATGTATGTGTATGATGAATGAGAAAGACTGAGATGTGAAGCACAGAGTGTGATAGTAGAAATGAAAGTCACCTGATTAATGAAGAGGGGGAAGTAAGCATGATACCCCCCAAGTGTATGATGATGAGAAGAATCAAGTAACATCGTCTAAGAGATCATCATTGTCATGGTGGAAATCAAATAGAGAAGCGTAAGAGACCCGGTATTAAGCTATAGTATGAGGTTGATCACGTAAGGAGCCAATGCGGTGACATACTATCCATGTCCATTGTGTATTCTTCAACAATGAAAGGTGATAATGGACAACCATGTGCATACCATCAAGTAAGATTTTGTGAATTGTCTGAGAAATGAATTCATTACAAATAGAAACATGGCTGAAAGTCACATGGAAAATGTGATATCAATATGATCAGGATCCAAAGTTCCGCTAGTGTAGTCAAGCCAAGATTGCCCAAGTGTAACTGGAGATGTGCGAGAAGTGCGTGCAACAAATACTGATAAATGAAAGACACAAAAGCCATAAGCCAGGGTAATGCAAACATATCTAGTGGTGATATATGTCGAGAATGTGATGGAGGGAGGAATCATTCCATTTTTGAAATCCTATTTGAAAAGGTGAATTTTCTAGCACATGTCAGTGACCTGTTCGCCTAAAAATTTCAGTTTAATTTTTTTTAGGGGTCGTTTTCACCTACCCTTGAAAATATCCCCTATATAATCTTAGATGGTATTCACTAGTAGAATACTACTAGCTCACTCATACCACCTGGGGGCATATGTATTATCAAGTACAGTAAACCCCGCGATAGGAGGACGGAGGCTACAGACCGCGTGACAACGAGTTTGTTGACGCGCAACAAGGAGAGATATTTGACGTGTGACAAGAGAGCGGAGGCTACAGATGCGTTGAAAAAAACGAGTTTGTTGATGCGCGACATGGAGAGTTTGTTGACTTGCGACAGGAGTGTAGAGGCTGTAGATGCGCGACAATGGGACATTTTGTTGACACGCGACAGGAGTATGGAGGCTGCAGACAAGTGACATAGAGTTTGTTGACATGTGACACGAATATTTTGTTGACGTGCGAGATGAGAGCCGAGGCTGCAGATGTGCGACATAAGATTTGATGTTTTGCGACAACAAGTTTGTTTGTCGCATGAAATCCAATCTCCTGTCGCGCATCTATAGCCTTTCTGTCACACTACTTGAAAATCAGACAAAACATTTGCATATAAATACCTAAAAAATTTGTCTTTCGCAAAACCGGTTTCGGGGATATTCGCGAGGTATTTTCCACCTCTGATTTCCAAGAGGTCTCTTAAAATGGACCCTTCTATAAGCACTAGTAATGTGAACGTATCCATAATATAGATAAGGAGAATGTGATGGAGGGAAGAGATCATCCAGTGTGAATCCTAGCCAAGCCAAGACCATCATACGTGCAAACAATGTCAAAGCAAGTGGGATCGTATGGAATGTGTGGCCAATAAGAATTTTATGAATTTAAATGTTTTTAAAAGTAGCGATAAAGGTGCTGATTAATGCTCGATGAGATTCCCGATTTCCGAGTCAAAATTTGGCCTGTGAGTAATTGCCGATCGATTTTTTAAACTATGAGGTATGAACATACCCCTGATATAGTACCATAGCATTAGTAATGGAGGGGGATTCATCAGAATTGATACTCATATGGCCAATAGCACCAAAAGTATGATTGAAGTAAAGACTCATCTATCTCGATAGGAGAATAAAATTAAGACTGGAATTTTTCATCAGTAAGCTCAACGATATCGAACCTCATCATCAAACTCATAGTGTTGTGCATTGTCATCTTGGATAACAGTATCTCTGGATATTGGTAGGAAGTGATTTAGATGCAGGAGAGAGAGGAGCATTTGTGAGTTCTAGATTGCAGTGGTGTTTATTGGAGTACAACACGGTTGGTGAAATGATATCAATAGTATGAGTGGAAATGGATAGAATGCCGGAAGAGTTGGATGAAGGTTATGAAGCACTAAACTGACCAATATCATATGTACTAATATCTTTGTCTATAGAATAGGCTATGATGGAGGAATAGTCATATGTTAGTGAAGGGGTCTATGCTCGACAAACTTGGAAATGGATCAGGGTATGACAACAATAGTATGTTCATAACCATCATGTAAGAATTTAACGCATAAATGAACTATTAGATGGAACAACATGCATTGTAGTGAATACATGGTCTACCTAACAAGAGGATTAAACTAAAATAAGGCATCGATAATGAAGAATATTGTAGGAACAATCTTAGGCCCATCTTGTATAGGTAACGTGATAGTGCCTAGGAGATGTATGAGTATGGTAGAGTCATAGCCACGAATAAGAGTGGAATTTGTTAGTAATTAGATTATCACTAATGTCCAATTTGATTTAAAAGGGAGTGAGAACATAGATTAATGACATATCCATTGTCAATGAGTACACACTTGATACATATGGTTCAATGATACCACAGTGATAAGAAAATACACATGGATTATCCGACAACAGATGACGATATATCCTCATCACTAAATGATATAGCACATGATATTTTTTGAGATATTGAATGAGATTGCACTGAAGGCCACTGAACCCTAATTATTACTTTCAATGTGGATAGAGCTCCAAGGGCGCAAACTCTAATGTATGATGACAATCAGGTGCATTGTCTAATAAGTCGTAAAGAGATATTTTGGATTTGTATTCTTAAAAAATGGTCAATGATTTCATATCCAACTTAGCCACAAGTGGTGGTCGGATTCCTAGAAGTGGTAGGTGGTGGGATGGAAATGGAGTAAATGAGCCATAGGATAGAGTGATGAAAGTGGTGAGTACATTGATAGTTGGATCAACCTTTTGGCGTAATAAAGCAAGGAAGGATGATGAGTACAAACTTGTATAAAATCAGCAATAGTAGTAACCATGCCAAAAAAATTAGTTGGGATGAAAGAAGGATACACTAAGAATGATCCATGAATTGAGAAGAAGAAAAGATGATTTTGATGCATACTCAGAAGGTAGGGTTTGAATTGGTCAGGTTCACCAAATGATTTAACAAAATTAGAATTCATAAAAATCTAAGATATTGCAAAGTTACATATGATAAATTAAAAATAAAGTATAGATTAGACACAAGAAATAAGCTAATGAAATATAAAACTTTAGGTTCCAGAGATAGGGAATAACGTAAGACTTAGTTATGATTTCGAAATAAATCCTGAAGTGTTATGAAATGGAAGATTGATGAACAGGAGGAGGAGATTGTCGCAAACAAACTTAGAAAATTCTATAATTTTTGGATGATCTTGGACTAGGGAGCTTGGACGTGGGGTGAGGGCCCTAGGCACCAGTTGACCTATGTTAGGAGCCTATGTCTACATAGAATCTCAGAAGTCAATTTTTTGTTGTGTCACAAGGTTCTCGCTGAACCTCCTTTGTTGGTCGCCTGTATGTTTTAAATGATCACGAAAAGTTCACCTGTAACCTGAAATACCCCAAAACACATCAAATCCTAAAAATAAAAAATGCAAATGGAGAGTCAGTCTAACCCAGTGGTCACCCAACAGAGTGAACTTACATGACCAAGCACTGCACTTCATCTTAGACTCCGTGTAGTTTTTGTGTGTGTTTGTAGAAATTGTGTCCTAGGAAGATTTTGTGTAAGATGTGAATAATGAGAAATAGCTAATGTAGCAATGCAAATAGATGTTTGAATGGAAAAATGAACTTCCCCTCCTATGCGGGTATGCAAAAAAATTTAGTCCCTTGAATGAATTATAGATGGATGCCTTGATGCTCTTAAAATGCCTTTGGATGCAACCTTAGGTGGTGATAGTAATGCTTAGAGCTTGGTCCTTTAGTTATGGTCATCATATATTTATATTTATATTATTCCCTTAGTTGAATTTCACAATTGACAACTAAAAGGTTGACCCATAAGAAAACAATAGGCCCAAAAGATAAAAGAGGCCCAAAAGAGGCGAGTAAGATACAAAGAGGTTGGGGGCACCGTAGAAGAGATGAGGACGCTTGGGTGCTGACACCCTAGCTAGGAACTAGTGTCTAGAGTCAAGAAAGATAAAACAATGAAGATCAAATGGGTTGTAGGGTGTGAGAGACCAAAGAATGTCTTGTGATTTCAACAAAAAGGTGTTCAAAGATAGTGGTCAATTATTAGTTTTCTCACTTAGGAATCATATTAATAGTGGCATGTGATTATGACCTAGAAATGTACCCAAGTGCGTTATTTTATGTCTACAATAGTTTATATAACTAGAACACTTACTATGCAAATGGTCTAACACTCCTCCTTATTATTAAGTGGGGATCATATGCCAATGTTAATTGTTTATACAATAGGATTTGCAATCCTTAAACCATAGTTAAGTTTTAAGATAACATATCACTTTTGAAGCATTTATATACCTTCACTTGTTCAAACTTACCTTTTGGTACAAAATGATTTAGAATCCATAAATCAGAAGTTATGATTTAGGCTAAGCATGATTTTTGAGACTTTATTTCATAGTTTCTCATGGAAAATATATACCAACATCTCTATGAACATTCTTTAAAGTAATGACCTTCTTTACAACATGATGCAAAATTACCTGACTACACAATAAACCTAGAGTTATAAGTTTACTAATATCATAAATATATCTTTTACAAATGCTTTAAATTGGAGTAAAAATATATATGTGAAGGAGTAAACACAAGGTTGATCATTAGGAGGTTAATTTCCATGCACACTCCCCCTCAATGGAAAATCTAAAAGGCCAAGCATTTCACAAAACTTGTAGAACTTTACAGGACAAAATGGCTTTGTAAACATATATACAACCTAATCTTCAGTCGAGCAATATTGTAGATATATATCACCTTAGATAACCTTCTCTTGGATGAAATACATGGAACTGTATCTCTATATGCTTCATTCTCTGATGTTGAAATGGATTATTAGAAAGAGTAATACAACTTTGACTATCACACAAAAGAGGAGTACTTCCTTTAACTTCCATGTGAATCTCTTCCAACAGCCACTTTAGCCACATGGCTTCTTTCGCTACTTCCATCACATTTCTATATCTGCCTCAATATAAGAGATGGGACTGTTGTATGATTTTTGTTGCTTCAAGTAGTGACATGTACTAAACTTGAAGTCAGATATCTATCACGGGTCACCAACATTGTCCCTTAGCATGATAAAATTCATGCATAAACATGCTTAATTGTGATATGAACTCCCTTTTTACACCTATCAAGGAGAACAACATATACAAATCCTACAAAAAATACCATAATAGTAAGTGGTAGAACAACTTACATTTAACCATATGTTCCAGGAGAAACTAACCATGTCATATTACCAAGAGACATTAACATTTTATGGGCAAAAATCACCGAGTTCTAATCTTGAAATAATCAAAAGCAATGCTTACATAAATAATTCTGCTGACAGTTTGAAGATACAAACAGCAAAGGCATTTCCAAAGTGTCCTTTGGGATATGAGGATATCGTGCTCTTTTCCTGGTAATCACATACTCAATATTCCCTTTTATGCAATATTCCTGCCAGGACCCGGATATACGGCTATCCTGTTCCACCATCTTCTTTAAAAGAATTTCAAACAAGATAAGAGTTCAACATCCTAACTAAGACTTTAGCTTCCTGACTAGAAAAATCTAATTTATTTTTAATAAAGATTATTACCAAATCATGCAACGAATAGTCTAAGTAATACAATTCACTATACCATGTTCTTCAAGGAATTTATAAAGGTCCTAACATATATCCATAGCCCGTTCTAGAGGTTATTATTAGTATTCTTGGGCATGATGACTAACACCAACTAGCTCATAAGTGCTGCTCTGGTTACCACGATAATGCAGCATTCACAGGATCACCTAGGCTTGAGAGATACTTGGTCCACATCCTTATTTTAAAATTAGGCCAAGACGTCGTCAATACATGCCCAAAAAGTTAGACACGATCTTATCTTTCATGCCACAAGTGATCATCATTCTCTAGAAACGAGGCTAGAATGTTATTATACCTCTGAAGCAGATGCACATACCTTGATAAAAACAGTGGTAATTCCTCTCTGGATGCGTTATCTGCACTACACGGGATCTCTCTAGAAGATAAGTCCTAATTGCAGCCCCAGATATTCTGCCATTTTTAGTCAAACTGGATTTATCCTTTACGTAAGATTACCAAACCGGCTGAAAATTTATTTGAGTTATATGTGAAAGGATCATTAAATTCATTTTCAGATTTTGGAACATTCAAAGTTTATTTGTTTTTAACAGAAAGATAATCTGTCAAGAACTTTTTCATTTGCATAAAAGCACTCTAAATCTACAGGGATAAATTCTCCCAAGGGTGCCTCAACCATAATTCCTTATGAAAATATTTGTCACCACATGCTCGTACATCTATCTGTCATATTAATGGCGACATATCAACACATCAACTTAAGCATAACTATTAAATAATATCATATGGTAGCTTTTTTATATGCTACCAGTTGGTAGCATAGTTTATGCTACCGGTCGACAACATATAGTATGTTGTCGGCCGGTGGCATAAAAATGCTATCGTCCGATAGCATATTTTATGCTATTGAACCGATAAAATAACTATATGTTTTCAGCTGGTAGCATAAAATATGCTACTGGCCAATAAAAAATGCTACTGACTGACTGTATTCAGGCTAATTTTTTGAATTCCTATTTTGTGGGAATGGAAATTTGATCCCTAAAATTGACTTGTACCCAGAAAATGTTGGCGAATTGGTCCTAACTTGTATCCTAAAAAAATTCACCAATCTCAAATTTCAAAAACCGGAATATTCATGAATTAACAAATATTCACCACTAAAATTTCCTTGATATGAACATCGAGAATAGAATGATCACCTAAATAGATTTGATCATTGAATTCTCTGATATCAGTTTGAATATCATATTTATACGACATGTACCTAGATTGACCACTTTCTAATATCCATTTGTTTTCTTTGGTAGTGACTAATGAATCTTATAGGTAACTACATTAGATTTCTTTATTATTCTCTTGATTTAGTTTGTTCCCTTTTTTATTTTTGAAATTTGACTTGTTTCTTGTTTGCCCTATAATATTCCTTTTTGTATCCAAATTTCTCACAGTTGTGACATTTCCCATCAAAACTAACTTTTAGGTGATTATTCCCTGATTTCTTATCTTTATTAGAGGGCGTAAAGTTTGATTTGAAATTTTGATTCCTGTTAAACATAGAAAATTTACCCTGAGGATTTTGAGTGAGAAGTTCCTAAGTGGCATTCTCCTTTGAATAAAAATTCTTCATGAATTATGAGAGAACTCAAAGTAGATAGGTCAGGAATACCTTGTTTAGATTGATATTTTGAATTTAAAATAGAAATGAAATTCATAAACCTCTCATGGATGTTCATTTGAATAATAAAATATACCAAATTATCATGAATCAAATTACAATTACATCCATCTAATTGAGATTTAATATGTTTAATTTTTGAGATACATTGTCTGTTATCGCTTGTTTGTCAGTCGGTGTCTTGTTTGTACCGTTTACGACAATCAAGAGTTTACGTGTTATGCATTTCGCTTTTAGTCTAATTTTCCAGATGGTGTTTTTTTTCCCATTCAACATTTGTGTCTTGTCAATGTTAAATTGATTAGACCCCATTTTTAAGATTTCAAAAAATACAACTTTGGAGGAAAAAGCAAGAATATTACAACAATTGAACGTTTTAAAGCCTTATTCTTCATTTTTTCAAAAAATTAGGTTTTAATGAAGGTAAAAAATTGAAAATAGTTTTAGGAAGTCCCCACTTCATTCTTAAGTATAAATATGCATCAAATTTTGGATTTTTTGACCTCTTCCACACTGAAATTGACTTGTCACCGATTCTTACAAAAAAACATATTAATTTGTTAATATATTTCATAATTCAAAACTGAATTATAAATCATTTGTTTTTTAGTTTTGAAAATAAGTCCCTAATTTACGACATTTACACTTACTATATTGTCGAAAAAGTTTTAGCAATAACTTCCCTTTTTGAAAAAAACATTATTAAAAAATACTATTACTTTTATAGATTCCCTCTTAAAAAAATTATATTCTTAAATATCTAAAAAAAAAGTTTAAATTGTCCTAAAAGAAATTAATTAAGAGAGAGAAATTTGTGAGGATCCTAGTGCTTTATTATAACTGAGCTCACAACTAAGCTAGTTAGGTCAAGTTGAAACCAAGTTACATGTCAACTCATTGCTAACATTATACATTATACAACACATTGCCACATTGATACATAACTCACTGAGCTATGGGCCAAGCCAAGTAGGCTCGCCCATCACCAACTCGTCAACCAACCAATCGGAGTGGGAAGTTATCCCAAACAATTATGACAAGCTAAGTTAGAGCCCATTAGGCTATCAAGCAAAATAGTGTATGTGTGACCAAAGCCACAACAACCAATTCGTGATAGAGGATTTTTAAAGCCATATATTTGCATCGGCCCACTGCATGTGGGACCAAATCCCAAGGACTAGGAAAAATAACCAACATGGAGTAGTCAAATATCAATAACCATAACTTATAAGTGAAAATACAAGATGATCCACTTGACCATCTCGACATGGATCAATTAGGATTATCCAAGTGTCAATACTTAGACTGACCGAGCAACTCAATTGTCCAAGGCAATAACAAGGATTATGTGGCTGAACCCATGTGGAGCGTACTTGGTAGATTGACACATAGGGGTATGAAAATTAGCTAGGTTAGGTTTAATTTTAGTGGCCAAGGCTGCATAACATAAATTTTAAAGTTATAAAATGTTATGATTAAAGTATATAGGCCGTAACCATAGCATAATATTAAATCATATTAAAAAACATGTTATATGATTTAAGACTATGTGAATAGGGGGGCCAATTTTTAATATGTATTAATATAAGTGGCCAAGTAAATGAATTACCAAGACCCATGAGTTATACTATAGTATTCACTAAGGGTTAGAATTTTAAATAACTTATTATACCTCCACAAAAAAAATCCCCTTCCAAGGGTCCTCATCCCAAGCCAATCAAAAAAATATTGTGCACTATTTTTGTGGGTATTGTATCCATCCTAGGAGACCTTCCATTTACCCTTGACATATTTATTTTTCCCTACACATTTGAACATTTGAAAAATTATTTAAAAATTTACAAATATATTTAAACTAAAATGAACTTAACCGTGTATGAAGAGGTGGGCCCTGAAGAGTTTTTATTCAACAACCAAAATAACCTTGCCAATTTTTTTTCACATGAGAACAATTTGAGAGAGAATTTCACATGAAATGGAGGGGAGGCATATTTATTTCCACCAATTGTTATACCCATCAACTGTTTTACCCTTTAATTAAACTAATTTATCAATTTAAATATTTAAAACATGATCTGATACTATGTGAGGTCCGAGCACATATATTAAATAAATAAATAATATTGAATTAATTAAATAAATAACATTTAAAATATAATGCATTAAAATTAAATAACACTAGAGACATTATTTTATGTGGAAAACCCAAAGGGTAAAAACCACAATGCAAAACACAATAATATTTCCATTAAAGAGAAATAATGATTTAAAGTCCAGTAAAACTCAATTCACCTCACTCCTCTCCCCTAAACTAATTCACCCATGTGAATTCCATATATCAATGTTTGATATGAATTAATTTCACCTAACCCCACAGGTCAAATTAAATAATTTAACTGGGTGTGACTTCTCATGAGGCACCCCAATTATTTAATAACGGATTTATAAAAAATAAATAACCCGTAAACATAGAGTTAATTAGCTTAGCAAATCATTAGCTTAGGTTAGGAGTAGTGATAGTATTAGAGTAGATAGGTACAACAAGATATCCTTCTCTGAAGGTCTACCTCAAGAATCAAGATCCCACACCTTTGGGACATTCCCATTGTTTCATTGAGGTGTTGATTTATTGAGGCTCAACAAAGGGTGCAACTTCAGGTAACAACAATTTTTGGCATGCTTGATGGGACACATTTTGAGTCAAACGCAATACATTTCACTAAGATTGGTTTATGTCTTAGTGATATTCATACTTTAAAGGCACTTTCCCAACACATTAGGCAACTCCACTAATTCAAAAAAACCAATTTCTCTCATTTTCATATTGGTTTAATTTAATTTGAATTAAATCTAATATTAC
The DNA here is from genome assembly GCA_019776745.2 of Taxus chinensis. NCBI lineage: Eukaryota > Viridiplantae > Streptophyta > Pinopsida > Cupressales > Taxaceae > Taxus > Taxus chinensis. Next base: position 708,092,652 of record CM034153.1, on the reverse strand, counting down.
AGAGTAATTAATGTGTAAATGATAGAATACAGAAATTACACAAGAAAAATAATATGTAAATGTGAAATCATAAGCACAAGAGATATATGAAGAGACTTAGATGATTTACGCTCAATCTAGAACTGATCTGGACTGGGAAAAGTGTTAAACAGGTTGGAAAGAGTGTCGTAAATGCTCAATATACATTTTGTAACTCACGAATAGATCCATACATGGGCTCCCACACTTGGGCAAGGGCACATGGATGCTGGAGACTACTACTGGGTGCCCATGACTACGCTAATGGTCAAAATCTGGTTTTTACTAGGTCGCAAGAGTGTCGCAGTTGTTTCTTGTTGATCACCTGATAATCAATATTTGAATTCTGAAGGTACCTATAACCTACAAAATATATGCTCACCTACATAATCCCACAAACCACATCAAACCTAAAAAGTAAAATGCATAATTGTGAGTCAGAATGACTCAGACAGTCACCCCAAGAGTGAACTTACGATTGAGCACTATACTACATCTTAGACTCCATGTAGTTATTTTTGAGTGTGTGTAGAAATTGTGCCCTAGGATTCCCTTGTGCAAATTGCACTTGATAACAAGTTGTATCTATAATGTAACAATGTAGTAGAATGTGTGGATGGAATAAAATGAACTTCCCCTTCCTATGTTTTGTATGCAGAATATGCAATCTCTTGTCCCTTGAATGGATGCTAGATAAATTATTTGGAGTGCTTTAGGTTCCTTTTAAATGAAATTTTAAGTGATGATGATATATTCAAGGAACAATAGCAACCATCATATCAAATAAATTCTACTTACAATGCATTTAGAGAATCATTACATAGGCTAAGATGACTTAAAATTGTTATATTTTGATCAAACCTTACTCAAATTAGCACAAATCACAAAAAAAAGTCTTCCCTAAATCTTGTACTTGATTGTATATTGCATGTAGAACTTGTTTTATGTTATTTACATCATCAAATCCAACTAAACTCATTGAATCATTTATTTCTCTTACTTGGCACCAACTTGCCAATTTCTTGCTTCCCAACTTTTAGATACAAAATAAAATCTCTTAACCTTTATACCCCTTCCAAGGTTCCTTTGTCCTCTTCTCCTTATAGACACTTAAAATATGGTTAATTACACTAAAAAATACAATCATAGAACCATCTGCCTTCACTACTTTCTTTATCAAGACAAGACTACCCCCTTCTTGCTCTCAAGAATAGAATTCTATCCCTCAACTAAGTTCTACTCTTTTAAAGGAAAAATTGATGAACTACCACTTTCATTAGATATGTTTCCATACCCCTAACATGCTTGTGAAATATCATGTCTAAACTCTTTGATCAACTTCTTATAGATCTCTTTTTGTAAATTTTGCTCTCAAACCCTTAAGACAATGTGCCTTGCTTCAACCTAGCATTTAGAGTTCTAGGGGTAATAAGCTTCATTTATTCACATTTATCTACCTCAACATGCCCCCAAAATCTCAATTCCCTACTCCTACAACACTCTCAACTTCACATTTTTGTATTCTTGCTTCTATGTCCTTACTAGGTTATGTACATACTGGAAACTCTCATAACTTCCAATACACTCATTTCTAGGACACAATCTCAGTATTTTCCATCACCCTTTATTGAGTTATTGAGTCCTGTGAAGTGGTGAGACTTAATGCTAAAGGAAAACAAGACTTCATTCGTTAAGATGTCCTAATATTGTGGTATTCTCTAGAGTTCTTTATTTCCCTCTCTATACTATTGTAAAAATATTGAACTTCCACTATTGAAAACCTAAAACTCTTATTTTTTCTAATAGTAGGCAAGGTATAGAAGATTTTTTCCAAATTTTAAATCAAAATTCCACTTGGTGAAGTTTCTAGCCCACTTTTTCAATTGAAACTCTAATTAATACCGTGACAGATCAAAAAAGCTTCAATTTCTTATATCCTTCGTTATATTTATTCCCAAGGTCTAAAACTTTGGCACAAGGTCTATATGCACTTATCCCTCACATCTGGGTCATCAATGGGTCTCAACTAAATGGATTTTATCCATTCCTTCATTGTTATGGCCCGTAGGGCAAGGTTAATTTTTCACAAACCCTCAATCCTCATGACTCACCAAAATTATTTCATTCGTTCTTATTTTGCACTAAGGCATCTTACATCTATTTTCATTCACAAGAAATTACCAAAATTATACCATCATACATGTGGAAAAAAAGAAACAAATAAAATATAATCCTTATTGTATAAGCTTAGCACAGTCAGACTTCTTGTGGTTTCCAAGTTTCTCATGAAAATAACAAATACTCAAACTTAAACATCAGACCATTTTCTCTTATACCATAGTGATTACCAACATATAGCTTTACTACGAGGTCTTCAAGATACTTAACCTTAGGACTTATTCATACATAGTCTTATAATCTTAACCTTGTGCTTTCTTAATAGACCAAAGGATTACCTTCAATGCTAGATGCTGACCTAAATTTGTTGGTAGTGCCATGATCATATTCAATCCCTTCATTCATTGAAGATTATAGAGAAGAAACATATCATTATACATGAAAATCAAGTTGAAGTTATTCCTCAACACACAAGATTATGAACCATTTCTTACCAAAACACAAAGTTTCTTATTTATATGACTGCGTCTATTACAAAATTCATGTTCTCTTCTTTAATTCCTTAACTCGCATCCTTTCTTCCTCCTCTTGGAGGACCAAATCCTTCCTCTCCACCTTTCTAAATAACTTCCACTCAAGTTCCTTCCTTTTTAATGTATTACTTCTTGGAAAAATAATTGTATTGATGACTCGTCCAAACTTCTTCATATGCCACACATAGGAAATAGTATTTTTTTACAATGTTATCAATATTTTGGACTTAATATAACCTATGACTCATTTCAACATGTCCACACCACCTTCATAGCCCATTTTACACACCTAACCAACTTAGAACTCCAATTTTACAAATTTGAGAATTTAAATTTCATTATGGAGGGAAAGCATATATTTTAAAATTTGAATGTCTCAAACCTTATTTCATGGTCTATTAAGATGACAAGGATGAAATTTACCATTTTTGATGTCCTTCCTAGGATGCCCCTACATCAGATGATAGTAATAATCAGTACTTGGTCCTTGATTTTGAATACATAACTATGTATTTTTATGATTCCCTTGTTTGAATTTCGTAATTGACAACTAGAAGGCCGAATCATAAGTGAAAAATATTCCTAAAAGATAAAAGAGACCGAAAAGGAGTGATTAAGATAGAAAAGGGTTAGGGGCGCCTAGAGGGGACAAGAGCACTTAGGTGCTATTGTCCTGGAAAGGTGTTAGTGTTTGAATCAATGAAAGATAAACAAGTAAAGTTCTAACTAGGTTGTAGGGTGTGTAATACCAAATAGAAAATAAGAGACAAAGAAAATAGGTCAAAGATAATTGTCAACCGCTAGTTTTCTTGCTTATGAATCATGTAAATGATAGTATGCTTTTAAGACCTAGACATGTACCTAAGTACATGATTTTGTGTCTACACATACCACTTCCCTTATTCCACTTCCATTATTTTAATGAAGTTGTGCAACCATGGTTTCTTTCTCACATTGGAATTCTCACATGCAATAATATCATCCACCTCCATTTATCCAAAGTTCCCCTCAGAATCACAAACATGAGATTTATCATACTGTATATACATATGCTCTAGGTCAAATTGATCCACATACATATCCTATTGATTATTGTGTTTTTTAGGTGTGGGGATATGTTTATGAGGGAGATAGACTCATATTTGATGATCACTTTCAATCATGGGTCCAAGCCATAGAGGATAGCATAAGGAGGACAATAGAGCTAGTTGAAAGGTTAGAGACTAAACAAGCTAGTTTTAGGGGGCCATTTCCATGGGGTAATCCTTAACCACAATCATATGAGTTCCCTTCTCATACATTTTAATCCATATAACCATCTCAACCTATGTTTCATTTTACTATATTTCTCGTAGACCCTCTTGAGAGCTATTATCCTTCTCAAAATCATATTCCCTTCCCCTCATTTGAACCTGTAAAAAATAAGTCAAGTTCTTATCCCCTTCCCTACTTCACTAATCCAAATTCACATGTGTATGATTTGCATGCTCAGGAACCTGAATCAAAACCCATGTAACACTCCAAGTATTTTTCATCACTAAATCATGTAGTTGTTTAGAGGATTAACATCAACAAGAAATATCAACCAAGATTTTCCTAGTCTTCTCGATTTGTAAAAATTAGAAAACTTAGTGGATGATCATTTAGATATTTCAAACGATAAAATCAGCAAGGTTGAGCTTGAGCCAACTTTTTCTAAAAGTTTGATAAATGAGAAACCTCTTAATCAATGTCTCATATCCATCTCAAATCAATTTCACCAAAGGAAAAAATGCTATAACAATTATAGATTGGTGTGACTCTGATCTGGATGATGAAAATGTATAAAATGTATAATGGGGGTGTCCAATATGAATAGAAACCAAAAAAATTTAGAGGATGATTATATTAAAGATTAGGGATAAAGAGGACATGTCTCTCGACACTTATGCTGATTAAAATAAAGAATTAGAGGAGCTCTAATGTAAGTAAGATATTTTTATTGAATGCAATGACACTCATTGTATTACATGTTTAGAACTTTCTACCCTCATGAAAGACTACAACTTTGAGACATTAAGATCATCCTCACATTCCAAAAGTCATCAAATGGATCTTTATGAGGGTGTTTTTGATTTGTTTAATGTTATATTTGAAGATGCAAAGGATAATATAGAGCCAATTGTTAAAATAGAGGCATCTGTTGAGAAAAATGATAAATAATCCAGTCAAATTGAGATTAACCTGGATCATTTGCAGAGGAAACACAACATACAATTCCTCTCACCCAATTCATATATTTTTGACACAAACACCTTTACATAATCTACAATAGATTCCCTCTATGGGTTAATATAAAACTAGTGATAGAGTCACACAACTATAGGGGTGATGGCCTTCACTTATTGAATTCGTGAAATATGTTCCAAAAACTCTTAAAAAATGGTACTAGACCAAAATTTATAGGTCTCTATTCCCATCCATTAAGGAGGTTTAAATTTCCTTATGTAATTCTATATGGAATCCAACTCAAACTCAAATTTGAACTGTTATGCATTAATGGAGACTAACTACTTCCTATTTAGTAGGTGAGAAAAAGTCTATTAGATAGCTCTATGTCACAAAAAAACTAAAGGTTTCATTTATCTTTTGCATTTTTCGATTTTTTTGTCCTTGTCCTTATCTTTCACATGCCTTATACCTCCCTTCAATTCTTTTGCACACTAGCACTCTGAAATATCTACATGATTTAGTTATCATGTCAGGCACTCCTAGGTTCCTTTCCCTAAGTTCTACCAAAGCTTATGTGTATTTCCTTTTACTTTTCATGTGCATTACTTTCTTCAAATCTTACATGAAATCCTATATTTAGTCAAAACTTCAAAATACACACATATTCCCTTATTTTCTTATGATTCTCCTACATGAAACACCTCAAGATGAGACAAATTTATCCCCATCTCATGAGTTAGACTATGGAGTGTGGACCATTTGACAAATCTCCTTGTTTTAGTAGATTTTTAGGATTCAAATTAATATATGGAACAAACCACTAAAAATCATAAATGAAAGGGTTTAATGATACCTATGTGGATGATGATGAAAGAAAGAAGATTTGAATGCGCACATAAATATTCCTTTCAAGAAAACTTGAAATCGGCACACACATAATTTATTTTTATTTATATAGATAAACAATTTTGATTGGAGTTATGAACCGGACTACATTCAGCCAAGATATAGCATTTATAATCAAAAATTAGAAAACTAGATCCACCACACTTGAACACACTTCTAGTGTAGGAAATCTTGAACCAGAATCCACCTTTGTTAAATCAGCCTTCTATCCGTGCCACCTTAGACATTACCACACCGAATGGGGATCGTGCCTAAGTGGAATTTTGAACTTGGGTGGATCCGGATACAACCATCCGTCTTAACCACTCCACACTAGACCCCATTGGTGCACAAATAAACAACTTTGACAAGAAATATATTAGATAATAATGAGGTGATTTTCTTGGCAAATGCCAATCCCAAGAACCAAAGGGATTCCTTTAATTAGTGTCAAATCAGTTTTAGACAATTAAGTTGGAGATAATGACAAGAATACAAATAATATCAGATGATACATATAAAACAATATGCATGTGTATTGTCATAGATATAGAGAATCAATCAACATCCTCAATGATAGGTTGGGGAGGGTTGAAAACATTGTCCCAATAGAGATTGACCTTGTCACTCTGTCTGAGGAGAACAACCAATTTATCATTGATGTAGTCCGTTTTAGGCATGAGAAAGATAACACATATGCTTAGTTTTTAGTCGATATCGGATTGTTCCGACATGAATGGTTGAAGTATAATAGGTGGGTCAAAAATAGTGTCAAGTTTGTAAGATTATCCTAGAAGGATCATCTAATAGAGGCATGAGCCTTACAAGTAATAGATAATGTTAGCCATGATTACAAAATATCAGGAAAATATATTAAGTTATATCAAGAATACAAAATAGGGGAATTTTAACAGGGATTGATGTTAATATGGTGGATTGATGTTGATCTATGAGATCAATGTTGATTGTTGTTAAAACTATGTTTGATCAAAGTGTGCTTCTAAAGCCTGTGATTTTGAATAGAGGAATGAACATTTTTGAATACAAACACCTGGAATAATATGATTAAATATGAGAATAATAGTTTATAGATTCAAATGAAATGACATACCTTTGAGACGTATGACATTAGAATAATTGGATGTAGAGGTAGATTACTCCAAAGGGATTATAAGTGATTTAAAAAATATTTAATTTGTGAAATCCTAATTGTAGAATCATGTATGATAAATAAACGCTAAAGCGTAGATCTGAAACAAGAAATAACCTAAAGAAATATGAAACCCTAAGTGTAAGAGAGAGGGTATAAGACCTATTTGATTTTAGAATTAATCCCAAAGTATTTTGGCCTGGAAAATTAATGAACAAAAGGAGTAGACTGTCACAATCGAACAAAAAAAGTCTTGGAACTACCGAATGAGATAGGACTAGGGTGCCTAGACTAGGGCAAGGGCACTTAGGTGTGAGAGACCTCCCTTGGGAGCTTATGACTACACAGGGGCTCAGAAACTAGTTTTTCTTGTGTCATACAATTGTCGCTAACCCTCTCTTTTGGTCACATGTATGTCACTGGATGATCACAAAATTATCTTATAGACCTGCAAAACACAGGATATCCTGCAAAACCCCAAACTACATAAAATCCTAAAAAATAAATATGCAAATGGGGAATCAAACTTACCCCAGAGGTTAAACCGACAGTGTGAACTTATAACTGAGCACTTCAATACATCTCAGACTCCATGTAATTCTTGTGTGTGTGTGTGTAGAAATTGTGCCTTAGGAATCCCTTGTGCAAGTGCACATGATAGCAGGTGATAGCTAGATGTACCAATATAAGTAGATGTGTGGATGGAAAAAATGAACTTCCCCTCCTATGCATGTATGCAGAAAATGTAGTCCTGTTGCCCCTTGTGTGGATGCTAGATGAATTCCTTTGATGCTCTTAGAATTCCTTTTGGATGTAACCTTAGGTGATGATAATAGATGTTTAGAGTTTGGTCCTTTATTTTGGTCATATATCTTGGTATTTATATGATTCCCTTGGTTTAATTTCATAATTGATAATTGGAAGGCCGACCCATAAGAAAATAAGATGCTCAAAAGATAAAAGAGGCCTAAAAGGAGTGAATAAGATAGAAAGAGGTCGGGGGCACCCAGAGGGGATGAGGGTGCATGGGCATTGGTTTCTGAAGTCATGAAATATAAACAAGTAAAACATTGATTGGGTTGTAGGGTGTGTAAGACCAAAGAGAAAGTAAGAAAGACATAAAAGAGGCCAAAGACAACAGTTGATTAGTAATTTTCTTGCTTTGGAATCATATGAACGCAAGTATGTGTTTATATACCTAAAAATTTACCCAAGTGCATGATTTTGTGTCTACAATAAGACAATAGGAGATTCAGATCACTTCACATCTACTTAACACATGAAGTTGAGGAGATAAGACCTGCCACCTATGTGTTTTACTTATGGATGTCAGAATTTGTTTTAGAATCCTTAGGAAAAGAACTGAGTTAATTTTTATAGGATCGATGCCATTTAAAAAGGATCACCATTGATCCACACCGATCGACATCAATTTTGGGAAACTACATTGATTTCTTTCCATTTTGAAGAGAATGTTTGAATTTGGTTGTAACCATTTTGTTTTATGGGGGTTTTTTAGGTTTTATGATGATCTAGGGTTGTTTTGAGATAGTGGGGAGTTTTTTGGGAGGTTAGGATTGTTTAGTTTTATTTTGTTTTTATTCATTTTTGTTTATTTTGTGGTTACAGGTGGTTACATGTGGTAAAATGGTGGATTTAAGTTGGTATAAGGGTATATTGACTATGTTCTATTACGAAGGGGTGTCCTAAGGTGCATATTCACGTATGGGAATCAGGGTGATATAATTATGGTTTCAAAATTTCCAAAACAAATTCAAGCAATTTGTGATGGACAAGCCACTAGCAAAAAAATGAGTGTGATAGTTGGATTTATGCTAGACAGATGACCCCCCACCCCCCCTCAAACTAAGGGGCATCACAAGTTAGTGTGATGGTCACTGGTTTAAATGGATGGATGGATAAATAAATGCAAGAGTGTATAGGATTGTGTAAGATTACATTTTTAAATGGATATTTTTCCATGTAAGATGCCCCAAGACCGAGCATGCAATATATTCCCACAAAGGCGGACTTACACAATTGAGAAGTCAAGTGATAAGGGAACTAAATGGTTCTTAACCTATAGACATATCACTTGTAGGAAGCAGCGGAAAGAGGTTCCTGGGAAGCTAAGAAATCCAATGTGTGTTAGGAAACATAATTTCATTTGTGGGGGATATAATTTTTTGTTTTTAGAGGGACTTAGGGACAAAAAAGAAGCAAAAAACTTTGAAAGTGTGTAATTTTCAAGGGATCTTTGTTAATTTATAGAATTGGTAGCAATTCCAAATGAATCAATATCGATTATAAATCAACGTCAATTGGGCTAAGAAGCCTTTATATAAATTTGAATTAAACATGACAGGTCATTGTCCTCATTGCTCTTATTGTGTTAATTCACTATAAATGTGTGATTTTCACTATTTTGAGATATGGAGGCTAGTGGGAGTGGACAAAGGAGATGACGACCATCTCAAATAGAGGTAGGTTGATTATTTTTTTATGGGTATATATTTTTTTTTCTATAGTAGGATATAAGATCAACATTAATTACTAGGATCGACACCAATTTAGTGAGGATTGGTATTGATGTGTATGGATTAGTGTCGATTTAGTATGTTTTGAAAGTTTTGGTTGAATTTTATGTTTCCATGGCTAATAGTTTTTTTTTTCTTTTGGATGCAGGAAAAGAGATGCTTGACGATGAGGGATAGAGTGATGCCTTTGTTAGAATGGTTACATAAGTATATGAGGATGATTATTGGGATATTTTTGAGGTATTGGGGTTAGGTGGATTGTGCCATTATAAGCATGTCCATATTGTGATCTAGAGATGATGATAGCTTTATGATAGCATTGGGATGCAGTCACAAGGAATTTTTGGTTAGCGATAGGGGAGATGACTATCACCCTGGAGGATGTGTATAATATTTTGTGAATACCTACTCAGGGTGAGCCAATTGTTCCTATCGATGAGACGGGATGGGGGTAACTATGATGAGGTTGTATGGAGACACTGCTCTGGATATGAAATATGTTGCAGGGGAAATTTCCTTTGAGACTTTTTGGGATGACGAGGTAGCTAAAACAACATTGATTACTATCATTTTGGTGGGGATCAATTGTAATGATTTACTAGATTCTAGAGGAGGCCATTTTCCATCGGCATTAGTGGGGGTTGTAATAGATATGGTAGAGTATCAAATTATTTTTTCTTGGGGGAAAAATCTATTGGAATAGGTTTATAGATAGCTATGGGATTAAGAGTGGTCATAAAGAAGGAGATATGGATTGGACATTCCATTTATTTGGTAGTGTTGGGTATATGAGCACATTAGAGTGATCCAAATGTGTTGTATTCCAAGGGGCATGTGGCATGAAAGAGATTTTTGTGTTGGGTTCTTTAGGTGGTGGAGTGATTTTACCTGAGATGTAGTATCTCATAGTCTAGAGTACCGTGTGGGGTTATTGGATGTCTTGGGGGAGATGATTTTTTTTATAGGTGATATGTACACTTCCCCATATATCCAGGAGAGGGGGATGAGTTTTAGATGATGTAGCAAGAGAGATGGATGTGGGCATGGAGGGTATATATGGTGGAGGTGGTGTAGTTTAGGTGATTTTTGCAACAGTTCATACTGGTAAAAATGTACCAGATAATCCTATTTTCTACAGAATATTTAAGGGTGATATCAAGCTTCCAGCTACATAGATGAGGGATATTCAGTAGATGGATGAGGATGAGGTAACACCAGTTTATATAGATTATTTTAGGGTGATACTCGAGTATATGAAGTGGTGGAAGGGGAAAATGTTATCCCAATGAGATAGGGTTGTGAGGGCCCAGTGGGAACGAGGAGAGGAGGATGTAAAGATGTGGTAGAAGGTTGAGGGGTAGGACAAAGGTGGCATGGAGGAAGAGTTGAAGGGGCTGAGGAAAAGGCTAGTTGAGAGGGATGCTCAAGTGACTTCCTTGGAGGATGAGGTTGTGAGGTTGATGTAGCAGTTAAGGGAGAAGGATGAACAAAAACTTCTTTAGAGATAGAGTTGGGTAGGTGCAGAAGCACTGGGACTGATACCATCGGCAGCGTGAGATGTTGAGGGACTAGTTTGGAGTGACAGGGAGTAAAATAGTAGCATTGGGGCTAGTTGGATTGGGAGTGGGAGTGCCAAGAGGGGTGGGAGGAGTTGCACCTGAAGGTGAAATGGGGCTACATGGGATGGTGATCCTGGCTCACTACCAGGCGCTACATGAGGAGTTGGATTACTATGAGGGGGTAGTGGGAGAGACACTCTAGGGGTGTCATGATATGTGTAGGTATGTGGTGAGTCAGTGTCATGCATATCAGCGAGGTCCTGCTGATAGCACGGGAAGTATCGATAAGCTGAGGAGGGAGCTTGAGGATTGGGTTGGTGGTTTGGGGATGTTAGATGTATATTTTACTATGTGATTATTGTATGGGCCATGCATCCTAATAATTTTGAGATGTATTTTGATTTTGATATATATGTGTGTATACATATATACGATGTTTTGGATATATACATGTGAAAATGTGTTTTCATGATTTTGATGTGTTGTTTTATATGAGTTTATGGATAGATGATTATTATTATGGCATAGTTGTATTAATGTGATGATAATTTATTTTCTCATTGCTATGGATTTTAGATGTGATTATATTGTGTGGATGTTGGTTTTTTTATTGGTATACATAATGATGGTTGAGGAATTTTTGTGAGATGCACTTGATTCTTTATTTAACTGAGTGTTTGTATGTATTTGATGGTAATTTTGATGTTAGTACACCTGTAACCCTAACTATTGGTAACATATAACTAACAAAAGTTATATTTTCAAGAGTGTATGATTGATAAGATGAGATGAGATACATTACTTATTTCAATATAACATGTTTGGGAGTTTTATGTATCTTGTACAAGTAACTGTGTTATCCTCAGAGGTTTTAGGTTTTACCCCAAATTTATTTTTTAGTATTGCGTGAGATGATCAATACAAGAAGATTGTTTCTTCAAGGGAAAACTAATCGATGCGAGGAGATTACCTGGGATGAAGAGTATTGCAAACATATTTTAGAAATATGATCAATGCAGGAAGATTTCAATTTTTCTCCATGTATGTGGTTTTCTGTTAGATTTGAGTAGTCATCCTTCGAGGGAGTGTTATACGATAATATTTAGTTTTTTATGGCGATATCAAGTATATTTTTTAGCGATAGTTGTCCTTCAAGGGAGACATCTATAATATGATTTTTATCCCATAGTAATTTTGATTCTTTAAGTTGAGGGTGGCCTAAGAGACCATCTAAGGAGGGTCGGTTCAATACATAAGATAACATGCATACCCTAAGCATGTCGTTTGTTAGTGGATTGGGTAAAGTAGGGGAGTAATGATTACAAGGTCCATTACTCTAATAAAGGGTATTTTTACATGTGGAATATGTTGTGAGTAGGGCCATGGTGTACATATTTAAGGTCATGTAAGATATACTGATGTGAAACCATATAATTCCAAATCATTACTTAGGTAAGGGAGTTTACTAGTTGTTTTTGAGAATGAAGGATCTTAACAAGACTAAGGTCTTGTATGAAAATGTGTTAACAATAGAATAGTCGAAAGTGTAAGGAATTAAGGGGTTATTTCTCAGGATTCCCATCAAGAGAGGTTAACCAATATGTTGCAAATCCATATTTATGAGTGATAATATATGGTCCAAGTTAGTTTAGAGAAAAATTCCTAGGTTTACTCTTTTTTATATTTGTGACATGTTGACTTTCTTTAAGGAAAAGATCACCAATGTTAAATTCACGTTCTTTGATATGTTTATTATATGCACATTTGATTAATTCTTTATAGATATTAATATGTTTGAGGGTGGTTAGTCAATGTTCGTATAACAATTCAAGTTATGATAGGCATTCTTGAAGATATTCTTCCTTGGGGATGAAATATTTAAGAGAAAAACATAAGGATGGAATTTGGAATTCGAGTGGGATAACAAATTTGGTGTCATAGACTAGAGAGAAAGGATTAGTGCCTGTAGGAGTTTGAATGCTAGTTATATAATCTTGTTATCCTTTATTTACACCCATGAAAAATGGACAACTTAATAGGTCAGATCATTGGCAGTTGATGGGAAAAAAACAACACTTTTCTATCTTCAGAGTAGCTCATGTTTTGGCTCAGCCGAGTTGGTCTTAACTCCACAGCGAGCTAGCGAGTCGTGGTGAATAGTCAAGTTGTTGGTCAGGCTCATCATAGAATTTGATGAGTTTAAGGTAGATTTCTTGAGGTTGGACGACCATAAGGTTGGATGGCCTGGTGTTGGTCGACCATAGGTTGGATGGCGTAGGGTTGGACTATCACAGGATGGACAACATAATGTTGACAAGTTGGCGATAATGTCACAAAGGAGCGAGCTCATGATTGAAACGGGTTTGGGCAAAGCTTAGATGGTTGTCCAACCCCATCTAGTTGGATACCTGTATAACCCAACAAGGTTGGACGACACAAGTTGGACGAGCCACATGGGATTTTATTGGCAGGGTTGCATCGTGGCAAGGACTCGACTTGTTAGGCGAGCGAGAGACATAGGGTTATATGACCCACATGTTTGACTGATCTCTAGTTGTATGATCACATGTTGGACAACCTACGGGTTAGACATCTAATATGTCAGATGGTGACTTGGCCAAGCAGGGTGGTGCGGAGTCAAATAACCTGGTGCAGGATTATACAAAGGTTAGTTGACCTTTCAACTTGATATGGTTAGACGATTGTCTCGTTAGATGGAACACTATCCTGGGTCACGGTACAAGGTTTATGACCCCGGGGTTGGAAAACTCGCAGGTAGGTAAGAAATAGATGAATGACTGTCATGGTTGAATGGTCATCCAACCCATCTCACAGGTTGGATGTGCCTCAGATCAGGTGAAGGTAGGTGAGAAAATATAATCCAACAACCAAATTTAATGAGGAATGACACCCATGATTGCCCATTCAATTAAAGTACCAATTTATATGGTTCCTCATACCTCTTAAATGTGGTTTGTCAGTAGGTGAGGCAATTTTGAGGTGTTTCTCTCTATATATTGTAAAAATCACCTCATTTTGAGGGGATGTATTATGTAATGCAAAGGAACTCTTTCAAAATTGTTCCAAAGCTATTGTGAGTTGCAGGCCTCGAATTTGGGCATTTTGTAAAGGATTCTTGCCTTATGCCTATATTGTAATGGATTGTGCATCATTTTAAGCAATAAAATTGGTGTTTTGTGGCTTTCTTTTCCCTTACTCAATTTATATTCTATTCTTTCCTCCCATTATATTTTCAGGTATCTTGTCTATATTTTTGTCTCTCTACAGGGCCCAAAATTTTTGTGCTCCATGAGGATGGGGATGTAAATGTTGTTTAGGACTGTGGTACTCTTGTTTGCCCTCTCCCACTCTATTTTCTCCCCATTTTCACTCACTAGGAATCTCTTCATTTCCTTATTCTTGGTGCTATTGCCTCCCTTAGTTTAGGAATTTGATTTCATGCATTTCTTTCTTCATCGGTCCCTTGTAATTCTAGGTTAGCTTTAGAATAATTGCATTTTTCCCTTTCTAGGAGTAGTTTCAACATTAAAATAGGCTAAGAAACCAGCCTTCTCTGGAGGGTTGTCTCAATCGCAAGGGTCATGCACCTTGAGACAATCCCATGTTAGTCAACAGTAGGGTATTGTAATGTGCAAATCCAATATTAACCCATTTGTAATATGCGTTTAACCCATTTGTAACTTCTTGACATAGTTACAAAATTATTGGTTAAGTGCATGCCAATATTAACCCATTTGTAATATGCGTTTAACAACTGCTAGGCCATTAAAGTGACCTCCACATATTCCATCATGGACTTATTGAATAACATTGTGAGCCTTGAGAGATTTAATACATCAAAAGAGGATTATCTCAAACCCTCTTTTATGAAGGATACCTCATAATATAATATAGTGGGATGCACGATGTCAGAAGGACCTCTTACCATTTTTGGATAGGTCCAAGGGTATTTTACTTTAGGAAAGATAGTTGTATATTTGTGTGTACCGAATGTCATATTGGTTATTTATTATATGATTTATGGTAGGAAGACTAGTGTTGGTATAAGATGGTTGATTAATTTTTTGTACAACGACGAAGAGGTTAGAATCATCGGGAGATAAAGGAATGAGAGATGCGAGATATGTCATAATATTTTTGAATTTATTAGATGAGTGTGGAGTAGTTTAGATGTCATAACAATTGAATAGATCAAGGAGAATGTCAATGGTTGCTTTATATTATTACAATATTTCATTTTTACATTGATAATTTCCTTTGATTTGATTGATGAAAAGCTAGAAATTGCCACAAATGTTAAGGATTCCTACACCAAGAATGTGGTTGTATGAAGATCCATGAAGAGGGCTTCATATTCTGCCATGTTATTTGTGAAATCAAACTTTAATTTGAAGGATAGCAAAATACGAGTTTCCTAAGGAGGTATTATGACTATTCCGGTACTCCCCTCGTCGACATTTAGACCCATGAAAGAATAAGGTACTTTTGAGAGGATTTTTATCATGATTAATAGTGTTGATATATTCTTCAAGAAATCCTTCATAAGGCAATTGATTATTGGCAAGGGGAAATTCTACGAGCCGAACAATAATAACCTGCCCCTTGATGGATTTTTGATAAATGAATTCAAGATCAAAATATGTCATGAACATGAGCCATATGGTTATGTGATCATTAAGATATGGCTTATATTAGATGTATTTTAGTGTATTAATGCTTGTGAATAGATAAGTTTTGTGATTGAGGAGGTAATGACATAGTTTGGAAGTTGTGAAGTATAAGGCACAACACAACTTTTCTACTTCTGAACAACATGTTTTTTAATCATAAAGGGTATGAATTATGTAATAAACAAATTTTTCCTTACCTTTTTCATCTCAATGTGCTAACATAGCTCTTAAAGAATTATCAGTAGAAAAGATATACAGATAGAAAGGACCCCCCTCACCTAGAGGTATAAGGAATGGTGATTATAAGAGGTATTTTTTGAGAGCATCAAAAGTCCATTAACAATTATAATCCCACTTAGAGTGGATTTCCTTTCTAAGAAGGTGGTGGAAGGGTTGACATGAATCTAATAGATGAGAGATGAAGTGACAGATTGAATCTTACCTTGGAGGCTATGAAGTTGTTTAAGATTAGATGGATAGGGTATTTTTATTATGATTTAACTTTAGTGGTATAAATTTTGATTCCCCTTATAGAGACTATAAATCCCAAGAGTTTCCCTACAACGAATACACATTTAACAGGGTTGAGCCAAAGGAAAAACTATATGAGATGGGAAAATATTATGTCAAGGACATTAAGGTGGTCCTTTCTATGTTTAGATTCACCTAATAGATCATCTACATAGTCTTCCATAATTTTATGGATGATGTCGTGAAATATATATGTCATGGTGCATTGGTGAGTTACCCCTATGTTTTTTAGGCCAAAGGGCATTACTTTATAGTAGAAGGTCCCCTATGGGGTGATAAAAGATGTCTTATGTTGATCTTATGGTGTAATGAGGATTTTATTATAACCATAGAAACTATCCATAAGATACAAAATTTCATGTCCTTTCATTAGATTGATAAGCTGGTCAATGTTAGGTAGGGGAAAATCATCTTTTGGACAAGATAGGTTAAGGTCTCAAAAGTCTATCCAGATAAAAAATTTCATAGAAACCCATTGGGGATAGTCAATGGGTAGTATGAAGTTAGCTGAGAGAAGACACTGAAGTTCTTCCTTGACTAAGAGTATTGCGGGGATGCATTCTACAAAGCTTTTGATTTAATCTCTTAGTATTGGGGATAGTGACGATGTTATGTATAACGATGTTAGGGTCGATACCAAGAATATCACTATAAGACCATATAAAGGCTTGACTATGATCAACTAAGAATGTGAAGAACTCATGGAGTTCCTTTGGTTCTAAATGTTGACCAATTTTAACAATGTGTGGTTCTTGTGGTGTGCCTATATTAACGTCGATGATGGACTCATTTAGAAGTGTAGACATGTCAGGTGGTAAATACTTTTTGATAAGATGATCTTCATCAACCATATAGGTTAGGATGTATTTTTCGTATTGATAGTGGAGAATGTCGATAGTGGGAGAATACTCTTCTATCATATTAAGTAATGTTAATGGGAGGGAATCAATATTGACATTAGCTTGGTAAGTTAGTGGTTCTAACGTGATTACATTGATTAATTATTTTAGGAGGGATATATATGGTGTCATCACTTTTAGAGGGTATGTTTGACAATAATGAGGAGGATGGTTTAGATTCCAAGGTTGTTGGTGGCGGATTTGAATGTTTCTTGAAGCCAAATCTATGTTTTTCATGGGGTTTTTTCAGATATTGAAAGTGTAACTCATGTGGGCCTTGCTCATATCTACTCGGACCAAAATCATTTGATGTGTAATGATGAAGGTAGGTTTGGATGAACTAAGGATTATCTAAAAATGACAAGTTTGAGGTAAATAGTTTAGAGTATTGTTGATTATTGAGATGGAAAGAGGGGCATTCGATGCCTCCGTAAATGAGTTATATTCGAAGAAAGGGAGAACACAAGGAAACAATATTTACAAAATTAGGTTCATAGAGGGCATTTTTATCTGGTCTCCCATAGTTTTTTGGTTTAGGGAGTGTATTAAGAGCTAGGTGTTGGTACTCCCCCAACAAGAGGCATTACATCATGTATCCTAGAATGAGTGATAATATGGTAATTTGGATTTGGGGACAGAGGAAATCATGGAAGCTTGGTTTGAAGAGGTGGTGTTTTAAAATGGGATTAAAACATCATTTTGCCTATAGTTCATATGACTGGATTTAAATGGATTAGGGTCAACAGGTACTATAAATGGCTTACCTTTATGTTTGTATTTCAAGCACTAGCGTAAGGTGGAAGGGACACAAAAATAACATGGATCCAAGGATATCCTAATAAATTATTATATTAAAATTTTCCTTTTACAAGGTAGAAGAGTTCATGGAGGACTTTCATGCCTACTTTGATAGGATTATTATGCCCAAGGTGGGAGTGATAATGTATTTGAAAGCACACAATACAATAAGTGACTAAGCTATAATGGTTTCAGGTAGTTGAAGTTGTTTGAAAGTGTGAGATGCGATTATGTTGATGTTCATCTTCTAATGAGAGTATCATTGATTTGAGAAGTGATAAACATGGGGAGGTCATGATCCTTAGGTTGTAATGATGGGATCTCAGAGTCATCAAGCATAATGGATGTAGACATTTTAAGGCACCAAAAAATTTGGAAAATGGGTGGGGTTCATCTTATGGTACCAAGATAGCTTGAAGGGATTCTATCATAAACAACTCATGTTGAGGGGAATTTTAGACAAGCTCATAATAGGAAATCTTAACATGTTCTTGATGTAACTAACTAATAATGGTATTTTTTATAGATGTCATGGGTTGAGTATGAGGGGATGTAAGGATGGATATCTTGGATTTAAGAGATGGTAGATTGGATGATTTAGTGGGATCTGTGGAGATGGAGACTTTAAGCCTAATTTGATTATGGGATTTTAAGTTCTAGGTCAGGATCTCATGGTTATGTGGATGATATCAATTTGGAAGAAAGGATACTCACTTGAAGAGGTCATGATTTTTCTAGATAGGTCATCAAGTGATGTTTCAAGACTCTTGAGTCCAAGGGTTTTAGGGGAATGCTTAACCTGGTGTTTTGATTTCATTTCTTCAAAACTGATAGGTAGACCGGAATGATCTTTTTTCATCGAAAGGATCCATTTCTTAGAAAGAATTTGGATTACGGATTGGAGGGAATTATAGTTCTTAATGTGGTGCCCTGGTGTTTTATAATAAGCAAAAAATAAATCTTACTTATACTAGGTAGGTTTCCATCAATAGGGATTGGAGGATTTGATTGGGGGTAGTGATATGATTAACGATTGAACAATATTCTCAAGTTTTTTCTATAGTAATTTGATAGATCTTGTTGAGATGAAGATGAGGTGATAGGGTTTTGAGTGTTGTTAGATAGTTTATGGGCATGATACATAGGAAACATATCTTGTGAAACACGTTTAAGTGTTTTTTTAAGAATGGGTTTGGATTCTAAGATGGTGACTAGAATTTTCAATGAAGGATGTTGTCCTAGGTAGTGATGTTGTATCCTTGGGAATGTTTATTTTGTGATTTCCTTGTGAGAATTCAAAATTCTTGTGTGGGTGACTTGTTAATTTATTTATAGGACTACCGAGGTTCTTGATTCAATGTGAGTGAAATTATATTTGAAATTGATGTTTATGATTTCCAGAACAATATTTTATTCTTGTGAACCCCAAGAGATGAGATAAGCGATGCTTGTGGGAGTAGGTACAATCGGGATTACAGACTGGGATATAGTTTGATTTGGGGCTTTTCAAGTAAGGAGATCAAAGGGGTGTGTTTTTTTGACTAGTATTTCAAACACAAATGCACATGGTGTGGTAGATGTGGGTATTTTAAAATGTTGAGTCGATCAAAAATATTGATAATGTGAGTAGTAGTATTTTGGGACCCTATGACATTAGTCTGGGCCATGTTATTAGTCGGGGTGGTTTAGAAAAAGGTTTTTTAAATATGTATATGGCTTGATTAAGAGGTGTATTAGGATTGTGTGGCTATAGCTCACCTTGATCAATGAGGTCTTAAAGGAAATTTATAAAGGAATAACATCTATCAATGTTATGGCATTAAACTTTTTGGTTTTTACAATAGTCTTCTTCTCTATAATGGGATGGTTGAAGACCATATCCATCGACAAGTCAGATATGATGGAATTTTATCAAAGAAGCTGTCATGGGATTGTCAAAGATAGAGTTATAAGACTCCCCTATGGGTGTGTATTTTTTAGGAAGTTAGGATTGTTTGTAGTCTAATTAATCTTAGATGTAGCTTTCAGAACAACCACATTCAATGAGCTTTTGGATTTTTCATTGTTAGAAAAATTCTTAGAAGAATCTAGTTTGGAATTTTTAGATCATAGTTTAACTTTAACATCTTTGAGGGCTCAAAGTTCTGATTTCCTAGCCATGGTAAAGGCTTCATCAAATTTTTGAAATTATTGTATTTGGAGGGTGATAATATGTTCTCTGTGCAAGACTGAGTGAATAAATCAATCAATTCAATCTAGGGTAGAGAGAAGGATAATTTATTGATGATTCCTCGCCATCTATAGATGAAGCTAACAATAGACTCATCCTTGAATTTTTTGATAGAATATAGGTCAGTGATGGATATCTTACGTGTGTTATTGATGGATAAGTTTTCTAGGAAAATTTATGCTAACTGTGTAAATGAATATAAAGAATGTTGGTGGATATTGTTATACTAATCAAGAGCGGGTCCAACTAACGGCATCGTGAATGTCCTTAGTATAATGTATTTCTTGTGATATATTAGGTAGCAAGAGTTTTAGAAGGCTTAGAGATGTTATCACAGATCTTCCTTGCTATAGAGTTTGGTGATTTTCAGAAGTTCCCGATGTGGAGGGTATGGTTTGAAAGGTACTATTGGGTTGATGGGTTTGTTAGAAATCAGTTCATAAGAAAATGCATTTTTGGCTTCCATGGTGGCACCGACACCTTCTAGGCTTATAATTCTACTAATCAAGACTTGCATGGGGTCGTTTTGAGGGGGTTGGATATTTTCTGAGGAAGTATTAGCCTATCCATAGATAAAGGGATTTGATTGTTGATACTAGTGATATGGTAAAAGAGGGTTTTAAAAAGGGGGAAAACTTTCTGTATTATTGTAAGTTTGGTGGGAAGCTAACAATTATGAGTAAGATTGGATATATTATTAAGGTTAGGGGATAGAAGTGTTGAGAAGGGGCTGCAAGGGTTGTGGATTTTTTTGAAGGGTAGTATAACCCTAATGCGGGACACTAGTTGGAGATGATGGTTATGAGAGGGGATGAGCGCTAGTGATAACACTTACGTTAATAAGAAATAAGGACGTAAGGATGGATAAAACTAATTTTTGGATTATAAATAAAGATTACTGAGAGACAATGGGTTGGGACATGACTAGCGAACTTATAGAATGAGGCATACCAAAGGGACCCACTAAGGGAGGAAGATAAGTAGAATCCATGTGACTAACTGTAGCTAGTAAGTTATTCATGTGAGCTTGTGTATTATGTGGGCTAGATGAGGAGGAAAATGGTAAGGGTCCTTATTGGTTAACTAAGTTTTATGATGAGATAGTATTATGTTCAAAGTTGACTATAGGGGTGGATGAGATAGGTGCGCGTGTTTTTGTATGACCAATGGTAGGATAAGGAGTGATTTATTTGATGAACAACTGATAGGAGGGGTTAATGATTCAAGAGTGATCATAGGTAACAGTGCTAACAACAGGTCAGGTTTTTTATTATAATGGTGAATGTGAACACCTCAGGAAGTGAGATAATTGCTAAGGGTGACAGGGTTAACATCTATTAGTTCTTTAAATGTAGGGTCCCTAATAGAAAAATATTGTGGGACCCGGTAAAATGGTTCTAGAGTTTCCAATGTGTTTGAATGAATGTTGGGATAGAAAAAGGGCTCTTGGGTTGCCTCTGTGGATTATTTCAGTGGGTTTGAAATGTGTGTGATATTCTATATATGAGGCTACTATCTAGTTAGAACCGTTAAATATAAAATAAACAATAAAAGAAAGATAGGTGTTTAAATGTAAACTAAATAGTTAATAGGATATTTTTAATTATCTTGATTAATTTTAGAAATATGTGAAAAGAAAAGATAACTTGTAGAAGTTACTAATAATTAGGCCTGCTATGAATGGTTTCAGGTGCTTAGCTGATATACCACCCAATAATTATTTATACTCAGCTAGAATATCAAGTCATATTCCCACTTGGTGATGAAATCCAAGTAGGTAGACATGGGAGGGAGTTTTTAGAATGTAACTTTGACTGTACGTGATTTGGTCATGTGTGAAGGGAAGTGGTTAACACACATTTTATCCCCTACTTAGACTAGATGATCAAGAAAGTATGAAAAAATTGTAAGTTCCTTTTAAAATCCAAAGGGAAAGGTTATTTTCCATGAGGATAACACACAAAATTCAATGCTAAAAGAGTATGAAAGGAGAATGGAAATAAGGGAAGGAAGAAATTCCTTTATTTTCCAAATACCTCCTATTTACTTTACACATTCCCAAAAAATTGCCAAATTTTTTTGAGACGGAAAATTAGTCAATCTTGCAATAAATAAACAAGAAATGGATTGTACTATGGAAAGGAAAAATTTAATCAAAAGGTAATAAGGTCCCACTGGGTGTGCTAGAATGTTTTAGTAGATTTTAGGATTCAATTTTACTATATGAAAAAAAACATTAAAACTAAGAAATGACAGGGTTTAATGATACCTGTGTGGATGATAACAAAAGAAGGCAGATCCAAATGTGCACATGAATCTTTCTTTCCAGTGAACCGGAAATTTTCACATATATAAACAATTTTGAAAAGAAATATATTAGATAATAATGAGGCGAGTTTCTTGAAAAGGAAAATCTCAAGAACAAAAGGGCTTCCTTTGACGAATGTTAACTAATTTTTAGGCAATAAAGTTGAAGATAATGACAAGAATACAAATAATATTAGATGATATGGATGAAAATTTTTGGGTGTGTATTGTCTAGTTATAGGGACTCAATCAACTTCCTCAAGGATAGGTTAGGGAGGGTTAAAAAAAATTCCTTTTAGAGATTGGCCTCGTTATTTTTTTCGAGGAGAACATCCAATTGCTGAATGATGTCATTCATATTAGGTGTGAGTAAGATATCACATATGCATAGTTTGTAGTTAATATCAAACTATTCCCACATGAATGGTTTACGCACAATAAGTAGGTCTAAAATAGTGTCAAGTTCATAAGATAATCCTAGAAGGGCCATCTAATAGAGGAATGAGCTTAAAAGAAATATATAATGTTACCCATGACTACAAAATATCAAGAAAATATATATGTATCAAATATGTAGAATAAGGGAATTTTAACAAGGATCAACGTTAATCTGGTGGATCAGCATTGATCTAGGCGATTGATGTCGATTGTTGTTAAAATTGTGTTTGATCAAAGTGTGCTTGTAAATCTTGACTTTGTATAGAGGAATGAATAATTTTGAATACAAACACCTAGAATAACATGATTAAATCTGATAAAATAATTTATAGATTCAAATGAAATGACATACCTTTAAGACACATGAAATTGGGATATCTGGATGTAGAGGAAGATTTCTCTAAAGGGAGTATAAGACAATAAGATGTTTTAATTATATCACATCTGATTAATGCATGAAGTTGAAGAGATCCTGCCACCTATTTATTTTGCAGCTGGATGTCAATTTGTTTTTCAATATCCTTGGGAAAATTCCTCAGTTGATTTTTATTGGATCAATGCGGTTTCAATAGATCACCACCAATTCGTGGTAATTATGGGAAACTACACCGATTTATGTCCATTTCGAGGAGAATGGTTGAATTTGGTATCAACCATTAGCTTTTATGTTGTTTTCATGTTTTATGATGGTCTAGGGTTGTTTTGAGTTCATGGGGAGTTTTTGGGGAGGTTACGATTGTTTAGGTTTATTTTTTTAATTCATTTTTGTTATTTTTATAGACACCTAAAATCCGCTTTCACAGTCTTATTACTCAAAGCACACTAATTACCCTCATTCTTACCATTTCCATTATAATTAGTGATTATCACTAATTAACTAACGTTTCCCTCTATTTTGGTTAATTAACAGTGCTTTGTTGATTAACTAACCTCATTCACATTCAAGATACCAATTTATGACACATCATAAGTCATAATCCTCTTCTGAACAAATAATTAGCAATTATTAGCTAATTAATCTTGTTTACTCTTGTTTTGATCAATTAACCCTATTATTGGCTCAAACCCCTCTTCTAACCATTCAAAATCACCCCTTTTCCCTCCAAGATATTCCAAAAGGCTTCGAAAGCTTATCCTAGTCTCTTAATTGACCCCAATTGGTTAATTAAGGCTCCTCACATGCTAATCAGTTGTTAATTCATTAATCATGATTAACAAACCTTAATATACTTTATGCTTTTAGTCCCACATGCACTAAGATGCAAGTTTTTCTCAAATAAAAAACTACAAAAAGGACCAAGCTCCAACCTTAAAACGTTACACCATGCTTTTATTAGTATCTCATATAATAAATATGATTAAAATCCTTACTTCTTGGATTAGCTTCCTCAATATTTGCATCCAATATTCATATTGGTTAGTAGAGGGATATCTAATATGGCCTTGTAGCCATTGTTATAGAGATCCTATCACCATTTGTGTAGTAACAAAAAACATAATTTGATTTCCCTTAGATCTAATTAGGTCTATGTTAATTAACAATCATCTCACATAATGAGGATGCTTGTAGATTAGACGTTCAATTTCCATTAATGCATGCTTTTAAGCTTTGATCATGATGTTTCATTCTTAAAATTAAGTTTGGATCCAAGATAATATGGTGTTATACTTTTATTAGTTAGTCATATTGCAAAATTTTGGGTTGTTATTGGTGGAAAAATTTTGGGGTGGAATAAAGACATGGAAAAATTCCTACACAACAATAGATCCTAGTTCAGTAGATTCCTGTACATGTACTCTTATAGCAAGTTAGCCCACAGGGCCCAGTATATATGCAGATACCACAAGTTCCTTTGTCACCACCACACATGGCTATTCCCCCACAAATTATTCCCAGAGATGGGTGGGATAGAGGAGGTGGAGATGGAGATGGATGGGATCCCATAGATAGATGGGATGGAGGAGGTGAACATGAAGGTGGAGTTAAAGGCTGAGATAGATGGGGTATGCCATCACATAGCCCATCAAGTAGGGGATGGAGAGAGGCATACAAATCACCCTCACCTCCCAGGTAGATCATTCAAAGTGGTGAAGATTCATCCATTTTGCAGAAGGTGGCTGCTCAGTGAGATCATTTTCAGATTGAGAGAGATCAGCTCGTAACAGAGTGCATACGGTTATTTGTAGAGCATACTCAGTCTTAGGTAGACATACTGAGACTTACTGCAGAGATTACTTCACTTAGACAGGTGGCCATTACATCAAGTGTACATGATATATTCCTTGATTTAGCCTCAGCCAATGGTGAGGCTACTTATTACAGGGCTTTATGTCATGTCATTGTCCTAGAGGGACAAAGGGCCATTCCATTCAGTTAGTTTTCTCTTAGTCGGTCTGGATCTAGATTACACAGGACATCTCAATTAGCGAGATCTGTATAGGGTTCCTCAGTACAGAAGGCACCACCATCTAGGAGAGGTAGTCTAGGGGTAGGTGAGATCCAGGGATGACTTGATTATTGATGATGTATTTATAGATGATGTATTTGTGATGTACGCCTTGATATGAAGGAACATTTTTGGTACGATGTATATGTACTATTTTTTATCATGCCTCATGATGAAAGAACATTATTTTGTACCGACATACTTTATATATTATTTTTTTACTATGCCTCTACTTCTGGCCAACATACTGGTGGATATCTCATCCCTATAGTTAGAACTTGTCTTAAAGAGCAGGAAGACAATGATAATCATAAAGATGCTCATACTCAACCTTCCTCGTGTGAAGCTCGTAAAGATATACCACCTAAGGAGGTGTCCCTAGAAGAAAAAAGACAAGTCCTCACTCACTAATTAGAAAGTTTGGATTTTCACATTAGCAAAGAATATACGAAAACATCTAGAAAAGAAAAACCTAAAGTTTCGTACTACGATTCTTTCACTAAAACTCCCAAAACCCCCAAATAGGACAACCCTAAAGAGGGTTTAAAAAGGTTATAAACATATAACCAAGATGATGAAGCGACGAGATATAGGCCTAGTCCTTCGACAAACCCACTTTTTGATCAAAATTTCTTATCTATGAAGAACACTCACTGCCTTACAAGAAGGAAAGTAAGGGTCAAATAAGAAGTATCAATTTGAGGAGCTATGTCCTTATCCTTTCGATAGGGCTATGCTATTATTTCCTTTTCCTAGGCACTTCGACTATGTAAAAATTTGAAAAATATAAGGGTAAGGGTGATCCAAGAGATCACATCAAAGACTTCTTAATGCCTTGCAAAGAGGTTACGTTCAGTGATAATTATCTTATATGCCTCTTCCTGCGGAGTTTAGGGGGAAAATATCTTTAGTGGTTCTTACACATCCCAAAGGGATATATATCTACATGGCCACAGTTGGCAGAAAACATTGTGTGCCACTTCTCCTTCAACATGGACAATGATGTTACTATGATCGATCTATGCAATGCAAAAATAACATAATAATGATAACTTCATTGGTTTCTAACAATGATGGAAATGGCTAGCTATTTGCTTCCCTTGCTCCATACCAAAGAAATAGTTAGTCAAAATTTTCATGCCCAACTTGCACCCTGAAATAACTTTCCACTTGCAAATGCATTATGATAATACCTTTAAATAATTCATAGAGCAAGGTGCCAAAATTAAGAAAGCATTGTTAATAAAAGGGACATTGAAATCCTTCTCGCATGATAACCATGACCAAAAACCTATCCACAAACAAAAAAAATTTCCCAACAAGAACAAAAATGTCGTAGGAGATAGTATTACAGATTCAAAATGGGTACATGCAGTTCAAAATCATGCTCGCTTGAAACTCGCTAAGGGACCTTCGCCCCTTGAATATAAATGGCGTACATTTACTCGTCTATCTGAATCCATGTCACCCATACTTAAATATTTTAAGGCAGTTAACACAATCAAATATTTATACATAAACCCTTATCGTGAGGATACAACTAAACTATCTTGGTTTAGAGAAAATGATTATTGCATATTTCATCGTGTTAAGGGGAACAAAATTGATAAGTGCCTCAAATTGAAGCACTACATCTAAGACCTCATTGAAAGTGGCGATGTGGAAATGGATTCCACGGGCCCTAATAAATATGTCAATGATAAAATGGAGATTTGTAAATATATTTTCCCCAAGAATAACAAAGGGAAAGAAAATTCTGATCAAGGTCAGAAGCCTAATAATAAATTCGTTGGTTATGTTTATAAAAATACAAATTGCAGTTCTAAAAGAAATGATTCTTATGATTCTGTAATTGGTTGTGTTACCCCATTTATTGAGCATATCAACACGATCAAGGTCAAAACAAAGGAGTGCACCATTGGTCGTGTGATGTGCTTGCCATGTTATCACCAAGCCTTCATCCCTTCCTACTTCCACTTCTCAAGATAATCACTATGATGTCTTGGAGAAACTTTAGAAGACTGTACGTACCCAAAATTGTAAGCTATTGTACTGCCAGAACAGTGTTAAAAGTGCCCCGATGATGATACCAGGTCTCCTCGCAAGGTGTTCGGGATCCGGAAAAGCCCTCGGAGTATGTGTTAACATCATGCATGCCTCGCTTAGCCCCCACGCCTTTTGTTTTCCCCTTTTTTCCCTCTTTCTTTGGCTTCTGGACCTTCAATGACGAAACCGCCGCCCTACAGGGCGGCGGTCCTGTAACCGCCGCCCTGCTCAGAGCGGCAGTCCTGTGCACGTTTTCCAGAACGCTCTTTTGACGTGACCAGCGTGAAATATCACGATTTACCAGCTTTTCTTTGCCGACTTGAGCATGCATTAATGTTTTTGGTCCCCTGGAACAATTTTTTTCCTTTTTTTATTGTTTAGGAGTTCAATTTGGTTTTGATTCTTGGGTGTTTGAATTCCTATAAATGCATGGTTTGTGTACATGCAAATGGTGAGAATTTGGTCTGAGTTTGGGTGAAGAATTTGAGCTGGAGATTTTTGGTCACCATTTTTCCTTGTTAGAGTCTTCTAATTTTTAGTGTTTTGGTTAGCTTTCTTAGGATTGATAGCATAGTTTATTTCATACTTGGTTAGTATTGTTCATCTGTTGGTAAGCCACAGACCCATCTTGTGCAGGCAGTGTTGTTATTCCATCCAATCCAGTTAGAAGCTTGCCTCTGAATTCCTCTTTGCTGTAGATTTGTTTTACTGTGACTTAGAGTTCTTAGTTCAATTCATTGTATACCTGGTTAGTTTTATTCAGCTGTTGGTAAGCCACATATCCAACTTGTGTGAGCAGTGTCTTTATTTTGGAACAGAATAGCTTAGGAAGCCATTAAAGTTGCAGGTTTTTTCTCTTCGTATAGGATATTCGCAGGTTCTGGTCGCTTCATGTTGCATGACTCACAGTAAAATCCCGCTAGGAATCGCATAAGCCAAGCTCTGTACTCTTGCACTATCCCTCTCCTACTCGCATTCTCGGTTTGCATTCTGAGCTGTCCCTATCCCAAAATCTACTCCTATCGGTGCTAGCATTACACGTTTTTCTGGATCCAAGTGAACACGAAGGAACGAGAAGATCATACTGAGGGGACGAGATCGCACATACACCATCGGATTCACCAATGTTCTGCGTAGTCCAGGTTTTAAATTTCAAAGTTCTAGTCAGATTCATATCAAATAGAGTAGTTAATCACTTTATTTCATTTCATTCCATTCTCGATATTGCCAGGGAAGCTGTGGGGATTGATAGTTTCTGAGAAACTATGATTCACTCCTCACTTCTGAGGTAGGATCGAGAATCTTGCAGGTAAATTAGACAGGCTATTTTATTTATTTAGAATAGTTCTACAAATCACACAGGTGAATAACTACACTTGGTTATCTTGTCTGTTTTAAATTATTGTTTAGTTATTATTTCTAGATACGCTTAGAATAGTTTGTTTTCATTAAAATTGTTAGAATATTTCTTAGAAAGATAAAGGTTATATATGTTAGATTTATTTCATGTAGTTAGAATTTATTTCATTACAGTAAGATTACATTTTGTTTCGTATGACAATCACGGGACCTCAAGAGCCCAGGGAATATATATTTGAGCCAATCGTGCCTCAACCAAACCTCGTCACAGCGATAGTTGACATAGACCAAAATCTCAGGATACAAGTATTCCGAACAACCACAGATTTACAACTGATCAGTTCACAGTTAAGAGTATTAAACATAGAAGACAACCAAGCACATGCATTTTGGTCAAGTCAGCCAAACTACAGATTACCCTAGAAAATATCCACATGACTGTAGAAGGGCTCGAAAGAGAACAAACATTCGGGTGTGATCCTTTAGTTCCACAACCAGACGTTGGAGACACCCTCGTAGATATAGATACCAGCTTAAGAATCCAAGTTGCAAGAACACCTGTAAGGTATTCTGAGAAGATCGCATAATTGTTGGTTCTAAACATAGAAGCGGAAAAAGCATACGATTACTGGATGCTATGGATTAGAACTTGATCTCACGTATGACCATAACAGGACCGCAACAACCAAGAATCTATGGTTGTGATCCGTAGATCCCATAGCCCAACGAGTCCACAGGTCAATCCGATATAGACGCTAGCCTACGCACCTTGGTATTCAGGTCCACTCCACTTCTACCTATCATTGTCGAACAACTGTCCTTATTAGATATAGCGGCTAACGAAGCTAGAGAATTCTGGACTAGGCCAGAAAATTGTCCGTAGAGTCAATCATATTCATCATCCACCATATGACCTTATCAGGAGATATACACGAAACAATCCCAGGTCATTTTCCACGTATTCCGCAACCCATAGATCGAATCACGCCAGAGCTCGATATTGATTGGAGCCTTCGAGCAGTCATCCTCGCTGATCGATCTATCACACCAGTCCAAGTTAGAAGGGCCTTCTCTGCCTTAGATTCGCAAATTCCACTAGTGCGTGTCGAAGACATTAGACTGCCTAACTAGTTTGTCTGCATATGCTACCCCCACCGGCTGTCTCGGCACGACCTCGAGAGGTCAGGTACGCGGAAGAGTCACTTGTAGATTCTCACGCTCGCCTGTCACTTTTCCAACGTACAAAATTGGTGAACCCAACGTGAAACAAACAATTGTTTCACCTTCTCTTTGAGAAGTTTCATCTTCTCTCTTTCACCTTCGCTCTTTCCCATTATTCTTCGGGTATTCATATACCCCCCGAATATGTCGGGATTTGATGCATACGGCAGACCCCTCTTGGGTCTTGAGGCATACTACGCCCAACAGAATAGGGAATCATCAGCCTCGCTCTCAGTATGGGGCGACAAATATTCAACTAATCAGTTGTCAATGTAAACCCCAAGAACCAGATATAGTTCGTCTCTTCAAACCGAGGAGTTAGATCAACTCCCTCGAACCCAACAAACAGAGCCTTCAGGTTCAAACAATATGACGTTTACCGGAGAATCTGGTTCGTCTCCTCAAATACTACTCAGACCACATATTAGTAGACAATCAGATCCATACCCAGTCTTAGACGATGGACAATCAATACCTTATCCTAGGAGTGAACAACACTCCCGGGGTATGTACCCACCTATAGGAGGTTTAAAAGTACAACCCGAGACCCCTTTTCAAGAAAATACCTCTACAGGAAATATTCTTGGAGAAACTTGGCAAGATAGCAATCAGTTCATGACAGGCTATCACATGCCTATACAACACCAGGGTATACAACAAACGCCGCTCAGGAAAAGTACCGTGATTTCACCAAATTAAGTCATTTCAACGTTAGTAGAAAGAGTGAGAGGGTTAGAACTTGCTCAAGCAAATCAAAATTCTCCGTTCATACAAACAGGAAGTTCCAATCCTCCATACCACTCTGGCCAGGTAGATCTCCTTACGGGAGTAGGCACGTTAGGCATGCCTCCTCAATATCCACAACAAACGCTAACAAGGCCCACCATCTCTAACACTATTCCTCCAGGTCTAGTGTCAAACAATCCATTCCTTGACAATACCCTGTCCTATTTAAACATGTACTCTAAATCCCCACAAAGAGATATATTCTCCTCTCCCGGCATGTTTGCTCAAACGCAGGGACCTCCCTATGCCCCTACCAACGCATACGCTGCACCGTATCAACAGCCTATCCCACCACCACTCCCTCAACAACCACCATCAATGGTCGAAAGCTATGCAATAGGGACGTATTCAGAATATCGAAAGGAACCCTTAGATTTCACCATACGAAGCGTCATGCTTCCAAGACCTCTCCCTGATTTGCCCAAGTTCAAGGGTGAAGGAGATCCAAACGCGCATATCAAAGCTTACGCCACAGCCATACGAGAATTACTCCCTTGGGATGGGGTTGTTGCTAAAATATTTCCCAAAACCTTGGAAGGCATCGCTCTCGATTGGTATTATAGAATACCTGAAGCTTCCATACATTCATTTAAACAACTCGTGTCAGAGTTCATCAAAGCCTTTGACATGAACAAACTATTGAGAACAGGAATCAGGGAATTCTTACATATCAAACAAGAACACAATGAATCTGTCGCCCACTTCATCCAGAGGTGGCGTACAGTTCTTTATTCGTCAGCAAGTGCTCCAAACATGGATCAGATGGAACTATGCGATTTATTCCTTCATTCTCTCAACAGAGAAGTGAAGGAAGAAGTCCAGAAGTTCCCACTAAGGACTTATGATGAGGTACTTGAGAGCGCTCTGCGAATTGATCAAGCAGCAATAGATAGTGGTCGTAAGACTTACGGAACAAACGGAAGGTTAATCACCTCCACTCAAAACACTACAATTACCACAAATATCAATCAAGGACCCAAAATCCTTAACAAAAATCGTGGGGTAACAACGGATGGGGTAACCGACCAACCCAAGAGGGTAAATGTTGTTAATACTCCATCACAAACAAACAACCAGCGAAACAACAACTTTACCCCAGCGGTCAATACAGTGGATTTTAACCATCCACAACAACAACAATAACAACGGCAAAATCCCATGCAAGGGCCAAGCCAAAAATCATTTGGTTATCAAAACCAAAGTCAAAACCAGAAACAAAAATTCCAAAACTTTAGTCCTAATAGGCAACAGTTTGATCAAAATTTTAGGCCACAATACACACCAAACCAACAAAGCAGGAATTACAACCCCAATTCTTATTGTGGTTTCCATAAAATTCGGGGTCACGACACTAGAACGTGCCGCGACTACAATAAATTTATGCAACGCTTTCCAAAAGAACAAAGACAGTTCTTCACAGACTTGTTTTTGGCAGATCCCGTCTCATCACAACCAAATACGCTCATAGGGGTAGTTTCCCCTCAGAATGCTCCCCTCAGGATCTTTAACGATCCGCTCCCAAATCATGATGGCAATAGGCTGAATCCAACCAGAACAAACAAAGGTGCAATGATGGGAAACAATGATCATGAAGCTTCGACTTCATTAAATCCGTCAGTTGCGCCACAGTTGGGAGCTCAACCAAGACCTAAGATAGTTAGTTTGGTAGAATTAGACGCTGAACTACCTATCGAAGCCATAACAAGAACACGAGAGTATTTCTCTCAACCGAGCCCAAGTCATCTGCCAGAGACAGATAGGAGTCAGCAAGTAATTGAAAAACCCATCGGTGCCTATGATTTAATTAGTGACCTAACAAAGACCTTTTCACACATTTCATTTTTGGACTTGCTAAAGAACTCTCCCCCTCACAAAGCTGCTCTTTTAGAAGCATTAGGTCTAGGCCATCTAATTAACATCACTCCACCTCCTGAAACACAAGTAAATCACGTAGATTTTGATATCCACCCTCCGGGGCAGCCGGACAAGGATGTCGAATTCATTTTCGAAATAAGTAAAATGCCCACAGATGCTGAGATCGCACGCCGAGGTGACCCAGCCTTACACTTACAAGTGTGGGTTTATAATAACTATGTAAAACGGGCAATGGTTGATGACGGGGCCGCATTTAACATAGTCCCTTTTTCTTTCCTCCAAAAACTTGGATATGGAGAAACAAACTGTTCCACTACACGAAATACCTTGAGAGGCTATGATAGCCTTAAAGCCACTTCAATAGGAACTATAATACTGCCGGTCACCTTAGGGCCCAAAACCATCTTGACTGAATTTTATATTATAGATCGGGAAACTAACTATAATATGATCCTCGACCGACCTTGGATACATCGAATTAAGGCAATCCCTTCCACGCTATTTCAGGAAGTAAGATTCTTGCATCTGGGAAAGGTATTTGTAGCCAAAGGTGATCCAAAACCTTTTGATTTGCACCTAGCTGATTTAAAGAAAAGACCAGGGGTGCACTCAGAATTTGAACTTCCAACAAACCAACTTAATAAACCCTCTCACCCAAAGCCAAAGGAAAAGTTGATACCTACGACGGATCTTGAAACTACCAACATAGCCAAAACAATTCCAACCCCTAAAGGTAAAAATAAAGAAACAGTATCATTAGGGACTACTGCGAAAATCGTTGAGTTGATAGAACAAGATTCACCAATGTTCTTACCATTCGATTCAGTAGGCATGGGATTTTCCCTAGGTGTTGGTTCCTTGCCAGCAGAGGATCTTTGTATGGTCGAAGTAGAGTGTGCAAACGCAGCAGATACCCCAACATCTACAATCCTGGCTAAGTATTGGACTCTCCATTTCGATGGAGCTAAATGTCGTTATGGAGCGGGGGCAGGTATAATTCTTACCTCGCCTGAGGAGAAGGTCCTCCCATTCTCTTTTAAGTTAAACTTTGAATGCACAAACAACGGCGCTGAGTACGAAGCCCTCCTCCTTGGCCTTACCTTAGCCAAAAGAATTGGTATTAATAACATCAGAGTCTTGGGAGACTCGCAATTAGTGACAAACCAAGTTTCTGAAGTATATGAGACTAAAGCCGAACATTTACAACTCTACAAAAACGCTGTATTAGATTTAAGCAAGGCGTTTAACTTCATATCCATTGAAGCAATCCCGCAAGAAAAAAATCTTCTAGCCAATTCAATAGCAACCTCAGCATCACGCTTCACTCCAAGCAATGAGCTAGAAGACACTCACTTCACAGTATCCATTCGTGACGAACCATTAATAAAAACAATGAAAAATCATCTTTCAAGCGGAAGTGAATCTACCATCCTAGACCACGTTGGAAATGATGCGGCTACTTTGGATTACTTAAATGCCTATGCAGCATTACATCTCTCCTATCACACGCTAGATTTATCCCTAATTCCACATTCATCTTCCTATTTCGGAAATCCCGTAACGGATCTTCCCTCACAAATGGAACCTAGCATATACGCAATAGAAAATGGGGATGATATAGATTTACCTCTAGCACCACCTGAGTTCGAAGAGCGTAACGCCTCTTTAATCGAAGAAACAATCGATGTCAACATCGGGACAGAGGATGAACCAAGAATATTGAAACTAGGTTCTTCGTTAACCCCAGAAGAAGTGGAAATACATACTCAGGTTCTCAAAGAACATCAAAAGGCATTTGCGTTTAATTACGAAGAGATGACAGGAGTCGCACCCCACATTGCGGTGCACAACCTCGTCACTAGATCAGATGCAAAGCCAATTAAACAAAAATCAAGACCCATGAAGCCCAAAGTAGCTCTCATGGTAAAAGAGGAGGTAATAAAACTCCTTCAGGTAGGATTCATCAAGCCCGTTGACTACTCCCAATGGGTATCCAACATCGTTCCCGTTCTCAAGAAGAATGGAAAGATACGCATCTGCATAGATTTTCGAGATATCAACAAAGCTTTCCCTAAGGACGACTTCCCATTACCATCCATAGACGTTATTGTTGATGCAACAGCTGGTTTTGAACTCTTGTCTCTCATGGATGGATTCTCGGGATACAATCAAATCAGAATATCCGAGCAAGATCAAGCTAAAACCATGTTTATAACTCCTTGGGGAACCTATTGCTACGCTGTTATGCCATTCGGTCTCAAAAACGCTGGTGCTACATACCAACGGGCTATGACTTATATATTTCACGATTTAATTCATAAAATCGTGGAATCCTACGTAGATGACTTGTTGGCTAAGGCCAAGAAGCATTGTGACCATCCCGAAGTACTCCGCATCATTCGTTCACGTCTAATAGAATACGGAGTCACGCTAAATCCAGAGAAATGCGTATTTGGTGTAACAGGAGGAAAGCTCCTAGGTTACATCATATCGTCACGAGGGATCGATGTTGATCCAACCAAAATTCGGGTTGTCCTCGAAATGGTCCCACCTTCGAGTGAATCTGGAATTAGATCATTTCTCGGAAAACTGGGTGCAATCCGGAGATTTATCCCGGATCTAAGCTTCGCCGTTCATCCAATCAACAATTTACTCAAGAAGGACTATAGCATTGATTGGACTGAAGATCGCAATGAAGCTTTTGATGCAGTTAAGCGTTTCCTGTTATCACCACCTACGCTAATGCCACCTAAGCTAGATCACCCGTTAAATCTATACTCATGGGCTACCGATGTCTCGCTGGCCTGTATGTTGGCCCAGGGAAGATGATGACAAGAGAGAACGTGTGATTTATTTCATTAGCCGAACACTGCTCGACTATGAAACACACTATACACAAGCAAAGTGAGAATGTCTTGCCATAGTCTTTGCTACTAAACGTCTAAGACATTACATGCTGAATCAAGAAACAAAGGTCATGGTAAAGACGGACCATTTACGGACTTTTCTCACACAAGGTTCCTTGTCCAAAAAGGTTGGATGTTTTATAACTTTAATGGGAGAGTTTGAATTAACATTTGTAAACCAAAAGTCAGTTAAAGGACAAATCATCGCGGATTGGTTAGCAAACAACCCATTAGACGGAGGTGATTTAGTAGATTTAGACTTTCCAGATGAATGCGTATACTACATCGAAACTCGACCTGCTATCTCTGAGTGCCCTTGGTACACTGATATCATTAATTATATCATGGACCATACGTACCCAGAGGTAGTTACACCGCAACAAAGAAGGCAGTTACGCATAATTGTAGCTAAATATGTCATCATAGAGCAGGTGCTCTATTGAAAAGCATTCGATGGAATGCTCTTAAGATGTGTCGACACAGAAGAGTCCAAGAGGATTCTCCATGAATCCCACAGCGGTATATGTGGAGGCCACTTCGGTGGCCATGCCACTGCTCGAAAAATACATCGAATGGGCTATTTCTGGCCCACTCTAGAACATGACGCGATAGATTTTGCACTCAGGTGTCATAAGTGCCAAGAATTCTCCCACGAGATCCACATGCTAGCACAAGCTCTGCAACCAATCGCTACTCCATGGCCCTTTTCTACATGGGGCCTAGACTTAATAGGGAAATTCTCTCCCTCATCCACAGATGGCCACAATTTTATAATCACGACCACTGAATATTTTACCAAATGGGTGGAGTTCATGCCTCTTACTACCGTACCTGGCTCGGTGATCGCTAAGTTCATTTTGAATCAAATCATTTGCAGGTATGGTATCCCGCAAATCATTATCTCTGATAATGGAACTTCTTTCAAAAATGAAGAAGTTCGCGAACTATGCGGTAAATTCAAAATAAGCCATCATACGGCTTCCTTGTATTATCCCCAAGCTAACGGACAGGCTGAAGCAATAAACAAAACGCTGAAATCCATTCTCCTTAAAACAGTGAAAGAAAACAAGTGGGATTGGCATTTGAAGTTATATCCAGCCTTGTGGGCCCACTAAACCTCAATAAGAACACCAACGGGAGCAATTCCTTTCTCGCTAGTATTTGGGGCATAAGCAGTTCTCCCGCTTGAGGTCGAAATACCCAGTCTCCGCATTTCACTACAAGGGATTCTGGATGAAGACGCTTACAGAGAAGCACGTCTTTCCCAATTAGAAAACCTAGATGAAACTAGGTTAGATGCTGAGCAGCGGCATAGAGCTTATGCTGACCGAATGTGCCGGCAGTATAACAAGAAGGTCTATGAACGCGACATATACGAAGGTGATCTAGTTCTAAGACTAGACAGCCGAATCGACAAGAAGACCGGCGAAGGTAGGAAGTTCCGGCCCAAATGGTTGGGGCCATACCAAGTCATGAAGGACTACGGAAATGGTGCTTATCTCTTATGTACGTTAGAAGGTGAGGAGTTTGGCGAAATAGTCAATTCCTTGCACCTCAAGCGTTTCTACGCATAAGCAGCTAACGCTACCTATATAACTATCTACATTGCATTTTCATATAAATTAGGGTCATTTTGTCCACTTGTTCTTACATAAATTGTGATCAAGAAATCTATTCTCAAAGCAATTTACTACAAGCTCGTGATGTTTCTGGCATAAAGTTCTTTAATCATACCTCTCCATCTTCATGTATCATCAAATCATCTTGAAATCTTTTATCAAACAAAATCAGACATGACGAAGTCTTAACAGTAATCATACCAAGATCTGCAAGTTTGTTCTCACTTTGATTTCTTCTTAGGATAGGTGTCTTGCCTATGGTATGTTCTAGAAGCTTCATGGTGTCACATCTATCCCATATACACATCTCTTTGGAAATAAGCATATACTGACATTTTACTCAAAAAGACAAGTCAAGAAGTGATTAAACAGAAAATTTTATTTTTACACATTTCCTTGCCCCACCAACCTTCGATGATGAGCTTGCGTCTCTTACTAGTGACGTAGGGTTGGGAAAGGATGGAAATTCCCTTACTCGCCTATGCCTTTCCCACGGTGATAAACCCATGCTTCTTACAGGTAGCATGGGGCAAAGTGTAGGGGGTCCTCTAGACAAAGTAAACGATAAAAGGTCATAAACACACAATTCAAACTTTGAGTCAAAAACGAATGAATCATATATTTAAAATTCCAAGAAGAGTTAAAAATCCTAAAAAACCCAGATTTTGTCTACTATGTGGCCATCTACGGGTCTAAGTCTGGATAAACCGCAAAGCAAGTTACATCCAAAACTATGAAGTCATTAAGGTAGAGTAAGCTTGTAGTTTTCAATTTGGTTCCACCAAAGCTTCGTCTGTCTTTCATCACTATCATTTCACCATATTTCATAACTTGCGCCCTTCTTGGCTCTTGGTGATGAGCCCTCGCATCTTACTACTTGCGTGGAGTTAGGAGTGGGGTAAGTTAATCTGTTCATCATACTGGTTATTTTCATCACTTTGCCAAAACAAACATGAGGTATTCAAATTGCTCACAGAAGATAAGATTTAATATCACAATATATCTACAATATCATGTATCAGCATCATGAAACACAAAAAGAAAGCAAACATTTGCATCATCTGTTTTCCATTGCATACATTCTAGAAAGCATATAAGCATACATCGTAGTATACACAAAGCAGTTGGAAACAGAAAGGGAAAACACGAGTGACAAATTTTTGATCCAAAAACGAATGCATATATATAAATAATCAATGTTTATATACAATGCCATCATGCTCTAGGCATGGTCAAAACGCTCAAAAGAGCCCATGATATACAAAAGAATCTATAGTACAAAGCATACAAGGCCAAGTTGCCTCTCAACCCCTACGCGACCCCTCCGAGGGTGCGTGCCCTCGCCTAGGACTCCGGCTACGCCGGCGCTCTAAATGCACGGAGGGCTCAGGGTCTCGAGGAGTAGCCGTGGTCTCGCCACGAGAATGGCTCCTCATAAGATGCTCGGCTTTCCTATAGCCTGTCAACTCTGTACGGAGAGTCGACACCATCCTAGCCACGTGCCAAACGGGAGCGAAGACGTCAGTATGCCTACCGGCTGCTGAGGGCTCCCCGGCATCTATAGATAGCTCCGCACGGGTCCTATCCATGGGGATCATCAGGGAATCAGTGCATACCCTGCGGATCAGATCCCGCCACTCGTCAACAGTCTCTGCAAACAAAGAAGAAAAATGAATTAGAAGCTAGGCAAGAGACTAAAATATACAAGATACAAACACAAGGAGAGACAGCAGTTAAAACAAATCCTAAATTAGATAAACATTGAAAGGAGGAGAGGATAACTTACTCAGATCATCGGGCCTCCAAGATGAATCGCTAGGGCCGGCACCCGCTGCGGATGCCGCTGCCGACTGTGGAGCTGCTCCTGTGGCAGGGGCAACATGTCACCCCACAACTGACTCATCCTCTCCACCATGGCCCTGGGAGAGTGGCTCCTCTGAAGCTAGAGTCTCTCTCTCTGCACTCTGCTCGGCCCTCTCTGCCTGTAAAATATCCTGAGTGTCATGCCACTCAGGATCGCTATCATCTGTCTGCTCCTCCGACCCTCCCTCTGTAAGCTCCTCAGAATCAGAGTCGATATCTATAGGGTCATCGCTGCTATGAGCAGGACCCGTAGCAATCTGAAGCAAAGGTGCCCGAGGCGCACCGGCTCTAGCCCGAACTACCCTCTTGGCTGCAATAGGAGTGCCAGGAGTGATCGATGTCCAACCACGGCCTCTAGGCCCCCCTCTGGCCTCTCGGAATGATCTATAAACTGGTGCCGCTGGGGGAAGCATGCCCGCATATGGAAGGCAAAACTGCTGAGGAACTCTGCCAAAAGGGTGTACCTCCACCCGTCCCACGCGGTCGATAAGCTGCCCTGTGGTGGAGCAAGAGATCAATGTAAGGGTCTCCTCGCCCCATATGCTGGCCATAAGCCGGTACGGCGTCGCCTCCATATCTACTGTGGTAAGGGAGGCAACTGGCTAGTGAGGTGCTCTAAGCACCGACATATTTGACCATCTAGCTGCCGTCATAGCCCTTGGATCTGCCACCTCCATGCCTCTGCCGTAAGGAATAAAATGCTCATACACCCAACTCATGACTAGAGTCGGGTGGCTCAATGACTGTCCCTGCAAACGGACCACCCTGTATAAGTCATGGTAGGTGGTCCCCAGAATATCTGTGCCCCAGGCATATATCCGGCCATGCCCCTCTATCTGTGCAATGATGGAGGCCCAGCAGTATAATAAAGTATCTCCTCCCTTGTCCCCGATCAGCCTCGAGGCAAGGATCCCCATGATAGCCTGTCGAAATACGGGGATGGGAAAAGAAGGAATGGATCAAACTCTCACTCCCTTCTTCGACCCCGTGGAGATGGCTGCATCCCCCATGTAGCCTGCCCACTGTGCAATCTGTGCTCGAGACCCTACCGTCTCCAGTGTGAGTCTCCTCCCGATGATCGGGACCCCCAGGATACGGTAGACATCCTCCAAAGTAATGGTCCACTCACCACGGACCCCTGGCAATCGGAAAGTGTTCCGATCTGCATCCCAATATGAGAATAAGTCACAAAGAATGTGACTAGATGGTGTGACATGGGGCACATGCGATATACGCAATATACCGGCCCTCTGTAATGTATCCTCCTCATCCTGAGAAAGGGCATCCAATACCCTGGAAAGCCCAGTCACACTCTCTCTCTCGGCTCCATTTGATATACTCTGCTCTCGCCTGCATACAACCAAAACACACAAAACAGAGCAAGTTAGTATCTAATCAATATCGAGAGAGTCATAAAAACATATAGAAATGCAAGAAAATACAAGTGCAATCTCGAAAACTAAGTTCTTTTGCATTCTGTGCAAAACCGCCGCCCTGACCAGGGGGGCGGTTTTGTAACCGCCGCCTTAAGGGCGACGGTCGTGTAACCGCCGCCCTGAACAGGGCGGCGGTCGTGTAACCGCCACCCTGAACAGGGCGGCGGTCATGTAACCGCCGCCCTGGCCAGGGCGGCGGTCGCGGTCCGAAAACCCGCGCGGGTTGTTAACCGCAAAAAGCCCAAAAAAAAAGCAAAAATAGACCATTTTAACTAAAAACAAAGCCTACCCAGTAGGCGCCCCCCCCCTAGATGGACCTTTTGAACCTAACATTTTCAAAAATAATCCCCCCATTGCAAGGAATTTGCCATTTCAAATTTGAAGAGGGAAAAACACAAAATGGAAGAAAACCAACATGTGATCGCCGAGGTCGGTGTTCCGCTCGTGGAGGCATGATCACGATCTCGCTGCGAACGTTTCGACTCTACTCGCGTGAGAACCCGTCACCGTGGGTCCCAGAGCTCAAAATCAATCAAATCGACTCGCGCAAGTGAATAGGAAAATGGGCCCACTTTCGTATATATATCGTTCTGTTTCATTTTAAAATGGCTTTTTCGTAGGTTTGGAGCGCTGTTGGAGGTAAGTTTCTATCCCCCACACGAATGGTACGTTCTCCTTCCCTATTATCTTAGCGTTTATCTTCCAAGTTATTGCATCTATCTGCACTTGAGTTCTCTTTTCATCTTGCAGGTAGCGGGAATTTCGATGGCGTCATCTCAACACACGGACGAGTAAGGTATAGCTTCTAACTCCCTATTTCAGGACTGCCATACTCGGACCCACCGTTTTATGCCTCTTCATGGATAAAACACTTCTCCGAGGGGGCAATATGTACGTACCCAAAATTGTAAGGTATTGTACTGCCAGAACAGTGTAACAAGTGCCCCGATGATGATACAGGTCTCCTCGCAAGGTGTTCGGGATCCGGAAAATCCCTCGGAGTATGTGTTAACATCCCGCATGCCTCGCTTAGCCCCCGCGCCCTTTGTTTTCCCCTTTTTTCCCTCTTTCTTTGGCTTCTTGACCTTCAGTGACGAAACCGCCACCCTGAACAGGGCGGTGGTCCTGTAACCGCCGCCCTACTCAGAGCAGCGGTCCTGTGTGCGTTTTCCAGAACGCTCTTTTGACACGACCCGCGTGAAATATCACGATTTACCAGCTTTTCTTTGCCGACTTGAGCATGCATTAATGTTTTTGGTCCCCTGGAACAGTGTTTTTCCTTTGTTTATTGTTTAGGAGTTCAATTTGGTTTTGATTCTTGGGTGTTTGAATTCCTATAAATGCATGGTTTGTGTACATGCAAATGGTGAGAATTTGGTCTGAGTTTGGGTGAAGAATTTGAGCTGGAGCTTTTTGGTCACCATTTTTCCTTGTTAGAGTCTTCTGATTTTTAGTGTTTTGGTTAGCTTGCTTAGGATTGATAGCATAGTTTATTTCATACTTGGTTAGTATTGCTCAGCTGTTGGTAAGCCACAGACCCATCTTGTGCAGGAAGTGTTGTTGTTCCATCCAATCCGGTTAGAAGCTTGCCTCTGAATTCCTCTTTGCTGTAGATTTGTTTTACTGTGACTTAGAGTTCTTAGTTCAATTCATTGTATACCTGGTTAGCTTTATTCAGCTGTTGGTAAGCCACATATCCAACTTGTGCAAGCAGTGTCTTTATTTTGGAACGGAATAGCTTAGGAAGCCATTAAAGTTGCAGGTTTTGCTCTTCGTATAGGATAGTCGCAGGTTCTGGTTGCTTCATGTTGCATGACTCGCAGTAAAATCCCGCTAGGAATCGCATAAGCCAAGCTCTGTACTCTTGCGCTATCCCTCTCCTACTCGCATTCTCGGTCTGCATTCTGAGCTGTCCTTGTCCCAAAATCTACTCCTATCGGTGCTAGCATTACACGCTTTTCTGGATCCAAGTGAACACGAAAGAACGAGAAGATCATACTGAGGGGACGAGATCACACATACACCATCGGATTCACCACTGTTCTGCGGAGTCCAGGTTTTAAATTTCAAATTTCTAGTCAGATTCATATCAAATAGAGTAGTTAATCGCTTTATTTCATTTCATTCTATTCTCGATATTGCCAGGGAAGCTGTGGGGATTGATAGTTTCTGAGAAACTATGATTCACTCCTCACTTCTGAGGTAGGATCGAGAATCTTGCAGGTAGATTAGACAGGCTATTTTATTTATTTAGAATAATTCTACAAATCGCACAGGCGAATAACCACACTCGGTTATCTTGTCTGTTTTAAATTATTGTTTAGTTATTATTTCTAGATACGCTTAAAATAGTTTGTTTTCCTTAAAATTGTTAGAATATTTCTTAGAAAGATAAAGGTTATAT
Organism: Taxus chinensis; assembly: GCA_019776745.2. Lineage (NCBI taxonomy): Eukaryota > Viridiplantae > Streptophyta > Pinopsida > Cupressales > Taxaceae > Taxus > Taxus chinensis. The sequence continues at coordinate 708,049,785 of CM034153.1, read as the reverse complement.
ATGTTAGATTTATTTCATGTAGTTAGAATTTATTTCATTACAGTTAGATTACATTTTGTTTTGTATGACAATCACGGGACCTCAAGAGCCCAGGGAATATATATTTGAGCCGATCGTGCCTCAACCAAGCCTAGCCACAGCAATAGTTGACATAGACCAAAATCTCAGGATACAAATATTTCGAACAACCGCAGATCTACAACTGATCAGCTCACAGTTAAGAGGATTAAACATAGAAGATGACCAAGCACATGCGTTTTGGTCAAGTCAGCCAAACTACAGATTACCCTAGAAAATATCCACATGACCGTAGAAGGGCTCGAAAGAGAACAAACATTCGAGTGTGATCCTTTAGTTCCACAGCCAGACGCTGGAGACACCCTCGTAGATATAGATACCAGCTTAAGAATCCAGGTTGCAAGAACGCCTGTAAGGTATTCTGAGAAGATCGCACAACTGTTGGTTCTAAACGTAGAAGCGGAAAAAGGCGTATGATTACTGGATACTAGGGATTAGAACTTGATCTCGCGTATGACCATAATAGGACTGCAACAACCAAGAGTCTATGGTTGTGATCCACAGGTCCCACAGCCCAACGAATCCACAAGTCAGTTAGATATAGACACTGGCCTACGCACACTAGGTATTTCAGGTCCACTCCACTTCCACCTATCATCGTCGAACAACTGTCCTTACTAGATATAGCGGTTAACGAAGCTAGGGAATTCTGGACTAGGCCAGAAAATCATCCATAGAATCAATCATATTCATCATCCACCATATGACCTTATCAGGAGATATACACGAAACAATCCCAGGTCATTTTCCACGTATTCTGCAACCCATAGATCGAATCACGCCAGAGCTCGATATTGATTGGATCCTTCGAGCAGTCATCCTCGCTGATCGATCTATCACACCAGTCCAAGTTAGAAGGGCCTTCTCTAGCCTTAGATTCGCAAATTCCACTAGTGCGTGTCGAAGACATTAGATTTCCTAACTAGTTTGTCTGCATATTCTACCCCCACCAGCTGTCTCGGCATGACCTCGGGAGGTCGGGTATGCGGAAGAGTTACTTGTTGATTCTCACGCTCGCCTATCACTTTTCCGACGTACAGTATGCATGGATGTCTATAGTATTGGAAGGTAGTAACTAATCTTAGATAGGTTTATGATTGCTTCAAGTGGACATAACATGCTTTAAAACTTTAAAGTGAGAAAAAGTGTTTTAAAAGAAAAAAGTAGAAGCAGTGGAAATTGACCTAAAATATGAAAAAAGATAGAAAAAGGGGGTAGAACGACTCATTTGTTACTGTAAATTCGAAGAGAAGAGCAACTGAGTGACCTAGTAGCAATAGAGAAAAGTCCTGCAACAAGAAAACCATCACAGGGTGCATAGAGTCCCTTCCATACAGAAGGCTACTGTCAATGATAAGAAGTGGAAGTTTGAGACATGAGAATTTGGATGTGCAAGGATCAGGGCATGGGTAGATAAGATTTACAGGGATTGGAAGCTGAGTTTGACTATTGGGTTCGTAGGGTTCGAAGATAGGATTTATATACCAGGGTGGAAGTGACCAGTGAAGGAATATGAGAATGAAGAGCCGCAGTCAACTGAAATGATAACTTCTTCATCACCAAAGGGAAGAGGAAAGGCCTACTGACTCATGATAGAAGGTTCCAGGTTGAGGACCCACTAGAGGATATCCTTACTCATAGATGCTACTTACCCGCCCAAGGAGTGATGTAGTGACAGGTCATAAATGGAACGTATCACCAATGCTCCCAAAATGTAAAATGAATGTGAAATTATAATCATAGGGCTTCCAGGAAATGAGGCAACCTTGAATGCAGGTCATGATACAAGAGCTGCCAGATAAAAATGAAGAAGGGAAGGTACTAGTCAATGACCCTTGGTGAGATATGCATGTCTTGAGCTCAAGTAGGAGGCTCATCACATCGCATGTTCGAGCTACCAACTTCCTTCACCCTAAATCCGCACATGGTCTATCTATGTCAACTTCTCCCTGTTACTACATGGGTACATGAGGACTATGTTCTAATTGGCTGTGGGCCGCAGTAATGAGAATTACAACCCGACTCATTAGATAGGTTCACAAGGTTCCCCTAGTCACCCAGATCAAGGGGAAGGTCGTGACATATGGATTTACAAGATGACTAGTGAAGATTGATCCTTTCATGGCTTCATTCCTAGTTACAATACGAGACAGGGAGGAAGAGCCATGAGTATAGAAACTCTATGACTACAGACCTCTCGCAGCTGAGATGGCATCATGCAACTAAGATCTTGTATAGCTGTAAATTGGGTGCCTCAGAGAGATGGGGTACACCATGGTGATACAATGAATTTGATTATGGCATTGCATGCAGCAAGGAGTGTGGGAACCACAATACACGGAACCAACATAGTACAATATGCATTTCCAATGAGATTATTGAGGAGGCTAGGGCACATAATGAATATAGGGGTGAACCGAATTACATTGGGCTCCATCCTCCTACTCATTGAACTTTTGAAGATATTGGTGTCCAGGTTATGAGGGGCCATATGAGGATTCATGGTGTAGTCTCAACCACTAGAAAATAAATCCTCCAAAAATGTAGTTTCCCGATACAGATATTATTTTGACGGTGCATATCCCCTGCCTGTACACAAGTCTAGAGTAGAAAAATGATGTGAAAGGATGTGCATCGATATCCTTGGTAAATTAATGGTTGCATCCCACATGATGCTACCGATAGAGGTGGTTGGAGAACGATGAAGCTATTGGTGATTTTGTGGGTAATGCAACACTGACATCCTTACTACATGTGATCATAGATGGAAAATGGAGAATCCATGAGGTTAGATGCATGCGACGTATTTCAGGGAGCATTCTGAGTTCTATGCTCATTTCAAATACAAAAAGTCAATTGGATAAAGGACACACATAAACATGGTCTTTGATTCGGAACAAGATGGAAGTCAGATTGGCACAACCTTTTACACGCAACCTAGCAAGTATGAATTCAATTTGATGTATAATTATGTTGGATAGAATAAATAGACTAATCTAGGAGGGGTGAATAATATCCTTGAGATGCCCTTTCAAGATCAGATTTCTGATCTGCCCCTATTCAAAACTGCATGGAAGACCATTCCAACCATTCATTAATGTGTGCACACTAATCATGATATCCACACATGCAAGGAACCATGAAGAAAGATAATCAACAAAAAACACAAGATATAAGTGGGGAGCATCCATCTCAAATTAGGAAGAAAAGACCACTTAAACACAATATTTTGCATTGAATATGTTTCACATATTTAGTAAGTCCTACGTAGACCCTACCAAGGAACACCGACCCCTACGTTTAGTAGAGCCACAACCTTGTTATACATCTAGATGTAACATCCTATTACCCCTAAGCTTCGTGAAAATGCATCCTTGGGTGGCCTTGTTGGTTAAAGGAGGAGCTAGAAAGACCATTGACAATAGGCTGCATAAATCACCCTACTCAAACTACCTTATTAGTGGATATCTAATCTTTGATACCTATTTCTGCCACAATCCTGATGGATATCACAGTATGTCATGGATTTTAGAGACATCAACCCTAGCTCATACACTAGGATGACTTCCCCCTCCCTAATCTTGACATAATCCTCTCCATTCTCACGACTTGTTATGAAATGTTATCACTCTAAAAATGGATTTCTCTCATGTTTTCACACCTTAGATTAAGATCTAAAGAGGAGGACGAACATAATTATTATACTTTCATACACGCCTTGGGATACCTATAAATTACTCTCACTCTAGGTCATACTATTTCCCCTCATGCAAGACAGGTGTAGCTCATAAAATGACCCAATGAAACTTGGATTTTATCAGGATCTTCTTCATTGACATAATTAAAGATTATGTAGGTGACATATTGGCAACTTCCTTTATCAAGAGAGGATCATCGCTTCGATCTTAAAACACATCCCATTAACTAGGATTACAGATAGATTCATTTGAGATGACAAGGATAGTAGGCTGATGGCTCTAGAAGACAAGAACACTTCATCCATGACACTAGGAAGATCCTCAATAACCCTTACATTGATGAATGAAAAAAATCCAGAGAGCCGGTCAGATGCCACAAATCATTTTTTAGTCAATGTTAACTATAGCAGAACCAGGCACATTTTTAAAATAAATTGACCTAAAAGGCATCATCCAAATGGTATAACATTTACATGAACCAATCATAATTATGGAGTCCCAAGTGTTAATGGGCCCTCTGTGCTTTCTAAGTTTTGATGTGTTACCAAACATGGTTGTATTCCATTCTCACCTGAATTTGCCTTTGGGCCTCAAGACCCATTAATATGATCTCAAATATGACATGTGACCACCTAGGAATAGAAATTGAAATACCTTTGAAAAGGACATCTAACTTGGCTTTATCAGGTAACATGATGACCATCTTCTAGGTTAAAACCGAATATAGGGAACGTTTTCGCTTCAGGGAAAATCATTTTGCTGCCTAAAAAGTGAGTTTTCAAAATGTTTTGAGAGTTAACACCCTTCCTATCACTTTAAATACATTATAATTGAAGAGGTTCATTAGATATCAAAATTTAGGTCCAGTTAGTAGTGGACATTCCAGGTGATATAAAGCATCATAAGAATCCATCTCATACTCCATACTTAGACTCAAAGCTTTCTAGCAAATACAAGTTCTGTTCTAGATGGCCAGATTAGGATGTGGATATCAATTGATTCGCATTAATTAACCTTGAAACAATATCATTAATGTCGTCATTAATGAAACATCAAATTATATAAATGTAAATATATATATATATATATATTAATCCTATTTACAACATAGCTTGAATGAGCCTCCTGGACTACATGATAGTATCTCTTGTAATGTTTATTTTACTAAAGGGGATTGCTTCTAACTACTCCAAATATGTGCCCTTGGGTGACCAAGGGTCATACATACCGATGAAGGTGTCAAAATTTTGACCCATTTTGTTGAACTGCATAAGGCTATGTCCTAAAACATCTTTGAGACATAAAATAAGAAGGGTCACATGAGCATCACACAATGGTTATTTATCTTGCATAATCTCCCCCTACAACCTTGTCGCAAACTGAACTTCTGTCAGAAACTAACATGTTTGAGTGGGGCACACGTCATATCCATAACCTATACCATGACATTTTGGGTGGGTGAAGATCTAGAGGATGTCCTCTACATGATTACCAAGGCATTATTCCCCATGTACTAGGATGTGATTCTAGCCATAATGATCGGAAAACAAATGCGTTGACTCAAACTACTTTCATCGCTACGGCTTTCAAACTCATAGTCTCAAGTTGTTATACCTTCTTAACATTCGTTCTATAAACCATTTTGATTAGATGAAGATTACTGTCATTATTTTTTTGCAAGACCTAGTATAACCAATCGGATCATAGAAACATCTCATGAAATCCATAAGTGTCAACTATGAAAAGAACTTAATTTAGTGTGAGCATCAAAAGTTCCAATTAGACGCTGGAAATGCTCTTCATCTTGACCTATGTTTCTACCAAGGGACTAACATATCTTGAATGATATGGTGCACATCATGGAACACTTGAAAATTTCCCCACAAGGCAACAAGGACATAGTGAGTAATGAAGTAATCTCCAATCATCATAAGGGTCATAATTACGGTCTCAATATTTCCATCTAGTGAGACTTGCATAGCTATGCCCTTAGGATGGGGAAAAGGTATGGCTATAAAGGAAAAAAAGGTAAAGGAATGCCCCAAGATGGGATAATCACTGTCCACAAAGGTCTGAACATGACTCGGTAGATAATGATACCCTGACTGAATACATATGAATCCATCATCCCATATAGCTCCAAAACTCAATCCTCATACCTCCTAACATCTCATACCTGCTACAAATGAGCACCTAAAACATGGTCACCAACCTATATATCTGCACTCTCCAACTCATGTGAGTTCCCAAGACACTCCATAAAACATTTTATCTAACATGCCATACATTTTTATTCAAGCTACCAAGTACGCTCCATACCATCCATACACCATCACATAGGATAGCTAATTCACCTAAATAGGATTGCAAGAGCAAGATTAATCCTTGGTGAATCTAATCTGTAGCAACCATGAGTATAAATCTGAATCATCCATGATCAGACATTATATATGAGCATCATATGACTCTACTACCATCATCCAATTTTTCATTAATGAGGTTTTTTCATCAATGACAACACATAGGACCACATGTCTACAAACCGAAGTCAAACACTCCATCTCCTTCCAAACCCGCTACCTCATCCACTAAAATTTCTCAATCTCATAAGGTAGCATCACTTTTTCAATGTAAAACCTTATTTATCCTTGGAACATCCAGTTCACCTACCTCAGTACCATTCATTTACATCAAACATGCAAACAAAACCAAATTTCATATCTCTGAAATTAAATTTTTGTAAACACACCCAGAGCAATTCAAGAGGTTTGTCGATGTTATCCATGGTGGTAACCCAAAATCCAACACTATGAATCCTAATCCTAAGTTGCTACTACCAACACCACCCACACCTCCTACACATAACATGTTGGAACTTAGTGCATCCAAAACCAATAAGGTGGAACCCTTCCACCTATCCCTCCTAATCAAAATCTACAAGTTAAACAATTACATCATAGATTCAGGAGCCTCTGATAATGTCATGCCCATTAAATTTGTCAATGACTTAGGACTAACTTTGACATAAAACTAATGGAACTATGTTACTCTATGGAATCTAAGGAATTATCATTGGTGGGGAGGATCAAAGATGCACAAGTGGCCTTAGCAAACTTCCCAGACAAAAAGGTGTTGTGCACTATGTTGGTAACGGACATCCCAACATCCTTTGATTTACTATTGAGTAGAAGTTTTTACAGAGACCTAAGTCGGGAAATTCAAATGGATTGGTCCTCCATGACCATTCTAGTAAAGGGAGAAATGAAAAAAAATTCTTCATATGTGGAAAATGAAGTATATGGTTCAAAATTCAGAGGACCCAAGAGAAAATATCTTGTTCTAGAATAGTGCGATGGGTAAATACTTCCTCATATCTAAAAAAGATGAAAATTTTCCGCTCCTCACTGAATTTGAAGAAGATCAGCTTTGGCCCATGGAATTTGATGGAATTCATTCAATTTTAGGGTTTAGAGATGGCATTGCCTTGACCTCTCCCTCAGGTGAATTCTTCCCATTTACATACAAGATACAATTTGAAAATCACTAACAACACCACAGAGTATGAGGCTCTCCTCGGAATGGATGCCATTGATTCCATGGGTATCAAGAAGCTCAAGTTTCTTGGAGATGTTGAAGTGATAGTCAAGCAAGTGAGAGAATAGTATCAAGTCAAAAATCTAAGACTCAAGCACTATAGAAAGAGAGTTTGGGACTGCATTGAATCTTTCAATGTTTTATCTATTCAAGTCATTCCTCGAGATTAGAATGAAAAGGCTGGCTTGCTTGTTATATCATTTTTTTTGGTCACTTGTCATCCATCCTTCACTAAGGATAAGTTGATTGTCGAGATGGTTTTGAGACCAAGTGTGTCAAAAAATGTAAACCATTGGAAATCCTTCAATGATGATAGTCATCTCCTCACTTTCTTGGAATAAAGAGACAATTTCAGTAGTCTCTTCTATGAGGGAAGTGAAAATCCTCATTGGGATTTAGTAGCAGAAGAGGACAATGAAGGAATTGAAGGATTTGATTTAGAGGGAGCAATCAAGCTCAAAGGGAACAAGATTCCAAAGGTTCTGGTGTCACTGGAGAAGTTTTTTGACAAACATGACATGTTCATCAAGGAAAGAAAAAAATAATTGTCACAATGCACAACCGAGTTCGAAGAAATTAAAAAAATTGCACTTCAGAACAACCTAGAATGGTGAATATTGGAAATTTTTTCTCCCTAAAGAAAAAATAAGGTTCATCTCACTTTTTAATAAATATTATGAATGTCTTGGCCTATTCCTATGATGAACTAAAATATTTTCATCACAATTAAATGCACCATTCTATTCCAATAAATCCTAAATCCAAGTGTTTTAGGAAAAAATCAATGGCCCTATAATCCAAATATATTGGATACCATCAAGGAGGAGGTATTGAAGATTTTAAATGCAAGAATCGTCTTTCCTATCCACCACTCCATGTGGGTAGAGAACATTGTTCTGATGTGAAATAAAATTGGGGAGATAAGGATTTGTGTGGACTTTCGCAACCTGAACCAGGCCTCCCTGAAAGATAACTACCTGCTCCTAACCATGGATCATATCTTAAATGAAGTCACATGGTCTAAAATGCTCACATTTCTTAATGGATTCTCATGGTATAATCAGATATAAGTGGTAAATGAAGATAGAACCAAGACAACCTTCATGACAACTTGGAGTACTTTTGCATATAGGAGAATACCTTTCAGTTTGATCAACACATGAGAAACCTTTCAGATGATGATGGACCTATCATTTAAAGACCTCAAAAATTATATTATAATCTATCTAGATGATCTCATGGTATTCTCAAAGAAGTCAAGGAGACCATGTACACCATCTAGAACAAGTTCTCACTAGATGTCAGACAATATGGGATATCCTTAAATCCCAAGAAGTGTATACTTGGGGGTCACTTGAGGAAAACTCCTTGGGCACATTGTGAATAAGGAGGGGTCAAAGATATATCCAAAAATAATAAAATCCATTCAATAATTTTCATTTCTAAAAATAAAAAATAGGGTACATTCCTTCTTTGGAAAATTCAACTTCCTTTGGCACTTCATCCCAGACTTTGTCGAGTTAACTAAGCATATCACTGTCGTGATGAAGCCACAAGCTAACTTCAAATAGAACAAGGAAATAAAAATGGCATTTTAAGCAATCAAAGAAGCAATAGAAAAGGCTCCCACCTTGGTGTGCCCCGAATTTGATAAATAATTCATTTTGTATTGTTGTGCTTCTAAGCACACGATATCGGCCATTTTGGTGCAAAATAATGAAGAAGGCCTTGAATCCCCCATTACATTCATGATCTCTCCTCTAAAGAATCATGAGCTGAATTATAATCAACTGGAAAAATATACATATGCCATGGTAAAGGTGGTGAATAAATTTAGGCTATACATCCTCAACTCACACGTTGTGGTAATAGTGTCAAGATATCCCATCAATTCCATTCTCACCCAACATGATCCAGGAACCAAAAGAGGTAATTAGGTGGAAAAAATGCAAGAATATGACTTGTAGATTAGACCTTTGAATCTGGTCAGAGGAAATGGGATGTGTAGGTTGATTGCATAAGATGAAACACTGTCAATGGAGGATGATAAATGAGAATACTTGTATTGTGAATGTATTACTAGGCAAGGACTTTCCTTAAGTCATTTTCATGACCATGAAAAATTAATAATATGAATACATTCTTACTTCTGAAGGAGTCTAGGACAAAGACCTGGAAGGAATTCACGAGCATTGAATAGTTGCACTTCACCAAAGTGTAGGAGTTGCGAGATTAAAGCAAGCAAGCTTTGTAAAGCAATGTGCATGCATATGAGAGCTCAAGATTCGAAAAGTGGAGTGGAATGGAAGCCTTAGCTTAGCTTGTATTGGCTTAACATAGATCAAAAGAGATGGTGTACATATAGGGGAGTGAATGTGTAACTCCCATGTAAGAGAAGATTCCTCCATAATGGAGAAGAGGAGTTACTTTCCCAAATGGGAATGTAACTCCTATGACACACTTACACATATGACAGATTCTGTAAGAGAATCTGTCATAACTAAGATGACACCTAGATCCATGTCCACCTAAGTGAGATGACTCACCTGGTGAGGTGGAATAACACTAAATAAGTGAATAAGTATACCACCTACACCAACACCCCCCTTCATCGTAACTTAGGATGAGGTGGAAAGTCAGAAACAAGAAATGGGTCCTCGGCACAAAGTCTGATGAGGCACCCATGTACAAGAAGAAGTCCCAAGTAGTGAAGGAAAACCCAGTGGGAAAAACATCCACCACAAGAGAACAAAACACTCTCTAATCTAAGAAAGATGCCAAAAATGGGTCCCGGCCATAGATGAGCCTGAAAGGGTACCCATGTACAAAGAGGCAATCTCTCGAAAAGAAGAAGAAGAGAGAAGAAGAGGGAGATGAGAGGAATGCAGAAGATGCCATGGACGGATCTGAACTCTGCAGCTCTAGGAAGTCTCCCAGAAGAATGTCGATGACGAGATCCTCTGCCTCTGGACTGAAGAAGAGCCACCCACATTGAATTGTGTGCCTGCCCTTAGGAAGGACAGAAATGATGTGCTGGAAGTCTGCCCACTCCACAAAGGAAACTGAAGGCAGCAACACGAAGAACTCTGATTCTGGTGCACTGGAAGTGTGACATAGGTCTAGCGAGTGAGTGCCAAGGAACCGAAGGTAATGCCACTTGCGTAGAACTATCAGAGTGAAGAGGAACACCCGCAAAAAGGATGTCCAAGTGATGTGAAGGGAACAGAACATCCTCCACAACAGAAAAGGGATCCACAGCTGAGGGTGGATCAATGAAGGTCTCTAGAAATGTGGAAGTGACATGATTCCCAGAAGGGGAACTCCCAACAACAGAGATGATGAACTCCTCTGAAACACCTGTAGATGGATGAGGGACCTGTAGTGCATCACAAGTAGACTCTGTGAAAAGACGACTAAGGTCAGGCAGATACTCATCCCAATGAGGGGGCTCAACAAACAGAAGAGCGATGTATGATAGGTATGAGTCATCCAATGAAGGTAGAGGAGTGAAAAGGCCTCACACACTGGAAGTGGAAAGGAGGTGGGCGTAATGACGGTGTATGAGACTGAGAAGGTGACTGCTCGATATCTGATGAGATGTGGGGGGGTGACAACAATGTCTGGAATAGTGAGAGAAAGAGGAGAAGAGTCCTCTGTAGTACTCTCTGACATCAGAACTGGATGCACAATCCTCATCATCAGAAGTAGAACCAAGCGAGCCTGTGTCAGTGGAATTGTCATCACATGAAGAAATGGAGGAGACAACTGAATCAGCAGCAGCAACAATGGCAGCAGTATGTGAAGGGTCTCCATACAAGGACTGAAGAATGCTCCAGACACGGTGAGGTGGATCTGAGTCTGCCACGTGAAACTAGAGAGAACGAGAGACATGCATCATCATGTGACCAAAGACATGGTCACAAGTGTCAAGGAAGTCCTCTAGATGACGATGATCAGCGGGTGCAGGAACTGGCCCAAGTAAGAAGGGTAAAGACCCTCGTGGGCGAAGTAACGTTCCATGGAAGCACGCCAAGCTGAATAGGTCTCTCTCCCGGTGAGAAGTGGCGGAGGCTGTAAGGTGATCCTACGATGCTCACATCTGAAAAGAGCACTCTCCATGATGCAAAATGAAAGATGCACAAAAGCAAGACGTTAGACTCGGCCGATAATGCGTCTGCGTGTGTAGGCCCAAGAGTACAAACAACCCCCCCAGAATGTGGCACTTTATAAAAGTAGTGTGTTTACAAAATTGGCAATCCCATCACGTAGAGTGCAAGAAATCATGTAACTTTGACCAAGGAAGCGCTCAAAAACGAGCTGCGAGTCAAAAGTTATGGCATTATAACGATTCCCGCAACTGATGGAAAAATACACTAGATGCTGCAAACGCATTAAAAAAGTGCTCTAAATGGGTGCAAAGGGTATCGTGTGGGTACTCGTTGGAAATGGCATGAAATTTTAGCAAGGGTTTGTTTTGACTGCGAGGGGGGGATTAGCCTCCTGCCAACCCCGGACCTCGCCCTCCGTCTTCGACACAGCGTAGGAAGGACATAATACAAGCAAAATTAGAACCCAGAAATTATTACAATGCCATAAATGAGTGTTTTTATCATCAAAACATCAAAAAAATGGATTGTTTTAACCTCTAAACAATGTCTAAAAGGGAAGACTGACATGGAGGGGGCCACGTTGAGGTGCTAGGCTGCCATGGTGGAGATGCCAAACCATTGGAAAAAAAGGCGTGGACCCTGTTGAACACAGTCTACCAGATGTGTGATCCACGTGAAACTTGAAAACGGTGTGAGGTCAACAGACTATTGGAGTTACTGCAAGGTCCACGTGCCAGAATGTAATAGGTATTACAAGATTGGAGTTGTTGCAGCCGGCAAGAACACAGAAACCAGGTCTAAGCATAAGTAGGCTGCAGATTTTTGGTAACCAAAAGCTAATGGTTATCCACGCAAGTGCTGAAGGTTGAATGACCCTGAAGTCTGTCACCACGGATTTGAGCAGACCACCCCAGCATGTAGACCATGTCACTACACTGCTATGCTGGGTAAAGCCACGTGGAAGCAAGGTATGTATGCTAACCACTGTGAGCAGGTACAGTGGAGCAGACCAGTGGTGCCAGGTAATGGTCAAACATGCCAGACCACTCGACCAGGGAAATCAGAGAGCAAGTAAACCTACATTCCAAACAGTAGGATTGAAACCAGTCGCTGCAACATAAGTAGTCATGAGCAGGAGCAAAGCACGCAGGTCTGAGGTTTCACCAATCCATTGTAGGATTGCTGCCAACCCACGACCGAACAGGGCTAAATGGAAAACCAAGGAGTAAGGTTAGCTCGAGTAAGGCAATGCGAGCTTGTGGAATGCCAGTCAGATGATTTGTTGTTTTGTGAGGAAGCCTGACGAAAGTGGAAGAATTCAGCAGCCAAGTGTCACTAAAAGAAGAAGGAGAAAACACAGAAAGCAGATGTTAGCTCTAAGTGCTAAAAAACGGAAGCCAACTATGGAATTCAATCAAGCTATCAATGACGAGCCAACCGTGGAAATGGTGAGGAGATAACAATAGCAGGATCAAGAGTGGTAAAATGCAGGTCAAGCCAGGTCGAAAACACGGATGAAGGCCTGAGAAACAACGATAACTGCAGACCATTTACGAGTGATTGTATGCAAACTACAGAATGCAGAGGTGAGTTCAAGGCTTCGAAACACTGTAAAGCACTGAGAAAGCATCACAAACCCAGAGCAAGCCTTCAACCGATCAAAAAACTGAAGTAAATATGAGTTGAATGGCTTAACACAACCGTAAACCATGTATAAGCACCTTGCAACTGATCCATTGAATACACTTGAAAGAAAAAACCCACGAACAACAAACCGCACCTGAAAAATACACCCACAGAATCTCAAAATATGCAAGTAGAGCACATGCAAAAGGTGAAAGCTTGCACAAGCAACTACACGGTGGAGCAACGATGGTGAGCAACGCGATTCCGGTCCCCATGCTCTGATACCATGAAGGAGTGTAGGACGAAGACCTGGAAGGAATTCACGAGCATTGAATAGTTGCACTTCACCAAAGTGTAGGAGTTGCGAGATTAAAGCAAGCAAGCTTTGTAAAGCAATGTGCATGCATATGAGAGCTCAAGATTCGAAAAGTGGAGTGGAATGGAAGCCTTAGCTTAGCTTGTATTGGCTTAACATAGATCAAAAGAGATGGTGTACATATAGGGGAGTGAATGTGTAACTCCCATGTAAGAGAAGATTCTCCATAATGGAGAAGAGGAGTTACTTTCCCAAATGGGAATGTAACTCCTATGACACACTTACACATATGACAGATTCTATAAGAGAATCTGTCATAACTAAGATGACACCTAGATCCATGTCCACCTAAGTGAGATGACTCACCTGGTGAGGTGGAATAACACTAAATAAGTGAATAAGTATACCACCTACACCAACACCCCCCCTTCATCGTAACTTAGGATGAGGTGGCAAGTAATAAATATGAAATGGGTCCCGGCACAAAGCCTGATCAGGCACCCATGTACAAGAAGAAGTCCCAAGTAGTGAAGGAAAACCCAGTGGGAAAAACATCCACCACAAGAGAACAAAACACTCTCTAGTCTAAGAAAGATGCCAAAAATGGGTCCCGGCCATAGACAAGCCTGAAAAGGCACCATGTACAAAGAGGAAATCTCTCGAAAAGAAGAAGAAGAGAGAAGAAGAGGGAGATGAGAGGAATGTAGAAGATGCCATGGACGGATCTGAACTCTGCAACTCTAGGATGAGATAGAGTTCATGGAAAATTAGAACTGAAGGAGAACTCTCCTAGAAAACTAAGAAATATGTGTCAATGGGCTTGGCTACTAAGCCTGATAAGGTACCCATGTACAAACAACATCTTCCTGGAAGAAGAAGAAGAGAAGAATGGGTCATGATAACTAGGCCTGATGAGGTACCCATGTATAATGGATCGCAAGTAATGGAGGAAAAACCCCTAAGGGAAATCATCCACTTATAAGAGATAAAATACTCCTTAAACAACCTAAGAAATATGATTCAAATAGTTCCCAACAACTAAAGGCCAAATAAGGTACTCATGAACAAACTGTAATCTTTCTAGAAGAAGAGAAGCTAAACAAAACCTGTAATAAGTAGTGAGAAATAACATCCCTTTCTCAAAAATCAGACCATGTAATTGATTTTTTTTGGACATGGTCTTTAATGAGAGTGGAAAATTGTTTAAAAACTAGTTTCCCATCCCATTCTTCAAAATATCAACAAAAATAACAAATACCTCCTCAAGTTTTTCTTTATTTGGTTGGAGGTGTGGCAGTTAACCTTTGGTGCATTAATACTCTTCCTCGTGCTCTGAAGTGAGACTACAAATCCTTTTGTGGCTCCATACTAGCCAACTATCTGATTAGACATGGGATGATCCTTTTGATTTTCTCATTTTATTTGTAGTTAGCTCCTAGATTGGAGCTACAAGGAGCACTTTCCTCATGTTAGATATTATTTACAATTTGAATTGGAATGTTCTCTAATTATTTTCTAAACAACTTTGTTTCCTCCATGATGACCTTTGATTTGGTAATGGGGTCATCATTATCTTCCTCATCAGAATCAAGCAAAAATCTTGAAGGATCAAACTCCTCCTTATGGTCCCTCATGAAGATAGGTTGGAACAACAGGATCTTCTATGATGTTTTCCTCCATAACAAGCTCTTCTCTAATGAATTTCCATCATCACAAAGAAAATATAGAGCCATGACATTGTAGTGCACGTAAGGTAGAATCATTGTCCCCGCCAACACGTAAGCTAGATGGAGTACCATGCAACTCAAGGTTTTAATGTTTTTATTTTTTCTTGAAACACATACTTCACCCCAGAATGGAATAGGACAATGACAACTGTTAGACTTAGATATCCAAGCCAAAGGGTGGGTAATTTCCAATGCAAAGTAAATAAAGAGTGCACTCATGTTGTAAAAATGAGCGTGTTATATTCTCTATGAGATTTTGAAATGTTTAATCCCAATAAAGTAATGAAGCAATCCTAATGTTAGTCATGGAATAATTGTTGGATAAAGCAATCTTCACAGAATCCAATGATAGAAGAAGAACTTCCCATGATCAAAAATTCATCAACATACAGAACAAGGGTGAGTATGGATTCATAATGTCCATTGGGCACACTGTGAACACGTTATGGGTAAAAGTGACACTGAGTGAAACACTTATGTAAGTAGAAAGCCCCCCATTTCCATGCACTTATCTCTAGGGGCTAGTAATTAATCAAGATAGAGATACTAGAGAAACATATAAATAAGTTAGTATAAAATGTACAGTAACGTTATGAAGTGAAATACACATATAGATATCTTCCTCTAGCATTCAAGTGAGAAATCAAGTAACTCAAGTAAGTCAATCAAGATGGACTTCAAATTTGAAATCCGTAGTGATGGCAAGGGTTATACAACATACAAGTACACAATCACAACTGGAGCACAAGTGTTAGTCACACAATAGGCTAATCAACCTCCAACTACCATGGGACATAAGAGTGTAGCTACATAATCATGCATTAAAATTTTCTACATCTCCATCTACTACAAACTTTGTTTGGAACACCCACTTACACATGAATTATTTTTATTCCTTTTAGAAGAGGGGTGAGATCCCAAGTATCATTCTTCATGAGTGAAAACGAATACTCCTCATCCATAGGACAGAGAAAATAATTAATCAAGATACTCAAGAATACCATAAACCAAAAAGCAATCCCAGAGATAAGCTAAGTGTCAACATAGATCTATAGGTGAAGAAAGAGTGAGGTCACAAGAACACTATGTGATTAGCCTGATATTAGTCTAAAGGATCACATCCACTTTTTAAGAGTCTACAAAGTAGTGAGTAGCCTAGTGAGGACCAAGATGATCAAGCTAACTATAGTTGAAACAATGTTCATTTGAGTGATAAGGCGTAGGCAAGATGCCACTCAACAAAACTCAGTCAAATGGGAATTAGTCAAGACCATGACACCATCAGAGTTGGGAGGTGAAGGAGGATCAATATGTGTATGTCCTACATCAAGCTCAACAACACCTTCATCCAACACGTGTCAGAAATAGTATATAAAATAAGTTATTAATTAAATTAATTTGAAGGTATAGATATGTATAAGGTGAAGAATACTCATCGAATATCACACTTCTCTTTATATCAAGCTCATGAGTAGTAGGGTTCAAAAATTTGATACCCCTTCATGCCATCAGTTCTATACCCAACAAAGATATAAGGTTTGGATTATGGTATGTAAAATCCTAATGTGAGATGATTCAATCATAAAGTAAGTTGATCCACAACCTGGGATCTAAACCCTTAACAAGTCCTCAACATCAACCATGTGATCCAGAATCAGGCTTTAGAGGGTGTCATGAGTATTACTGCCTTGTGTGGACCATGATTCTAAATGTAAGATGGTATAGTTACACAACTGTAATCCTCATTAGTGTGAGGTGGTGACTTCAAGTTATTTCATATATATTGGTCAACATCCTTAAGATTACACTGTAATCTAGGGAGTTCTTTCAATGTTGAACTCCATTTTAGCAATAGTGATGTAAGAAAAGACAAGGTGACAATGGTATTGTATTCATTAAGTATATACCTATTGAAACCTATTGCTCAGATTGTCACCGTCCATTGATCAATGATGGAACATCATACACATTGAAGACATTGTTGCACCTATTTCTCAATAAGAGCCTGAGAATGTACTCATAATGTTCAAAGACATCACAACTTAAGCTTAAGAAAATAAGAGTACCCAAGTATATTGTGAATAGTCATCAATGAAGGTAAGGGGTATATAAAGAGCTCTAATAAATAAAGTGAGACGGAAATGTAGCCAATTATGACACTATGAACAAGATCCAAAAGATGACTACGATCTCTAGGATTCTCACTAAGTGAGACGAATAACCAACTAAGTGGACCAGGGTGCTTCCCAATGACGACAAGTCTATTCATATAGACCAACACCCCCTTCATTAAAGCTGAGGTAGAGAAACCCATGGTTAATTCATGAACTAAAAGAGAACTCTCCTAGACTACTTAATTTTGAAAGACATGTCAATGGGGTCTGACTACTGAGCCTGATAATGGTACCCATGTACAATTCAACAGTCTTTTTTTTCTTAATTGATTTATAGAATGGAGAAGAATGGCTCTATGATAACTAGGCTTGATGGAGAAAGTACCCATGTATAATAAATTGTCTCAAGGTAATGGAGGGAAAGACCCCTAAGGGATGCCATAGCTTACTAATCTCACTTACAAGAGTGAGCAAAAGAATTGGGCATAAAATGCGTCAAGAAGTAAAGTGGGTACAAATGATCTTAAAACAACCTAATAAGAATGGTGATCCTAAAGAATATGGGCTGCTACCTCCCACCCTCAAGAATTGTAGACCGTGTCATTGTGAATATCACTTTGCCTTAATGACTAAGGTTTGGTAACCAAATGTCCACTGCACATTCCATCATCAAGATGTTTGATTTGTTAAACTGTAAGATCGATTGATGTCATCATGAGATCGGGAACTCCTCAATACTTAGTTAAATGCATTCCCCCATCTCGATGTGCTATCATCCTCTGTTTTTTTGCGTTACACTTTCCTTTCATCATCGAGCTTGATCTTGTTTGACATGCCACATGGCTCTGATACCATGGAATTCAGATTGTTATCGTGAGAATCAATGTCTAGAACCTCAGTGAACATCGAAGATGGGTTTCACTTCCAATGGAGATGAGAACACTTCGTAATTAGACAAGAGCAAAAATCATAAGGAAAATCAAGTACAAAAAAGACAATGGAGTGTCTGGCATGCTCATAAATCATAATGAAGGGGTACATATAGGAGTGCTATGTAACTCCATATGCATGACATGTGTACACAACCCTATGACCTATTCAACTATGACCTATTCTCACTAAATGATATGACTAACCAAATAGGTGGACAAGATGTCAAATGACAACAAGTCTAGTCATATACACCAAAATTTTTGGATTCCCAAGAATGGGTCTCAAAGTGTGAAGCATGTCAACTATTTGTCGGGAGACCACAACTCATTGCACTTCCCCTCAGGCTGGTGGTGATTGAAGAACCTTTCCAACAGTGGGGTCTAGATTTTATTGGAGTATTGAATCCTCATTCAATTGTAGGTCATTCCCATTGTACTGACAACAACTGAATATTTTACAAAGTGTGTAAATTCCATCCTAGCCAAGCAAGCCAATATCGAAACATTTTACAACTTCATCAAAGAGAACATCATTTTTCTTTTTGGTATCCCACAAAATATCATGGTAAAAAATGCCACATATATTTCCTCCAAGGAGTTGACCAGATTTTTTCTATGGCTATGGAATATCCCTATCACATGCATTAGACTATTACCCACAAGGGAATGTTCAGGTGGAATCAAGCAACAAGAACATCATGAACATAGTCTACAAGCTGGTAGATGAAAATAAAAGGAATTGGCATAAAAATCTCTACGATGCATTGTGGGCAGACATAATAAATCAAAATAAATAAATTGGTATGTCTTTATCCCAATTGCTCTACAAGATTGAGGTAGAGATTCTAGTCACTGTGGAGATTCCATCATTTAAATTTCTATAAGCATTAGAAGATGGGAAATATTGCGATGTTGTTGATAAAATAATTTTGTTTCTTGAAAAGCTTGAGGAAGATAGATTCAAGGTGGTGGACCGAATCAAAGCACATAAATTGATGGTCAATAAATTATTTGACAAGAAGGATAAGGCTTAAGATTTCAAAAGTTAGAGACCTTATTCTACTTTAGGACAAGTGAAGAGAACCAAAGGGAAGCCATGGGAAGTTTGACTCTTTATGGCTCGGTCCATTCCATATTCACAAAACTTGCGGAGATAATTCCTTCTATTTGTCATATCTGGATGGAACACATTTGAAGTTACCCCGAAACTGGAAATATATGAAATTATACTATCATTGAAAGTGGGTTGTCCCTTGCATTATACCATAGGTGATTTAGGTGTGTTTTTTCCTTTCTCGTTGTGTGTGTTCTTTCCTTTTTATGTGTCGTGTGTTTCATTTTGTGTGTGAATGTATACTCCTTTCAAGTTATATGTTGCTAATGACTCTGTAAAGCACAATGGATAAGGCACTAGTCTAATTTGTAAACTAATATATTTGGAGTTCTTTATCATCTCTTCCACACTTTGTTTGATCTAAAATAAGTCCCTAAGTGAGAGCCAATTGTTGTCCTATGTTTTTGCAAAGGAAAAATTCACTTGAAAATAGGACAACTATGCCTTATTGTCAATGTTTTTCAGTGCAAACCTTCCCAGACACCCCTCTAGGTTAGCCCATCCCCTGTGTCAAGTTTATCCCCATCCATGTAATATCTATGTGTCTGTGGTCTCACCCTCATCCATGTGTGGAAAATAATAAAATAAGTTTAAAGTATTCTTTTAATGAAATGCCTTTCAAGGTGGATCTTTTAACAAGCTTGGGAATGACTATTTTTAGCCTTTCTCAAGCGTTGGTGCACATTCTCCAAAGATGTGTTCAAGTATTAAATTCACCGAGAAATGGTATTCATGATAAAATATCATTGTGCAAGTGATTTAGTAATATTTAGGAAATATTGTGAGATCTTATAGCAAGTTCAACAAAAGCAAGTTTTGGAGGTCTAAGGAGCTTGCACTGCGAAAAAAGGAACCTAAGCTTTGGGAGATGATTTTCGGAGCTCTAGAATGAGTTGTAGGTAAAAAAAAGTATCAATGGAAAGATGATCTTATTCCCTACATAGTGGTAATCTCATATTTTTCACAACACCCGTGCATTTCTTTCCGCAACTCATTTTCACAGGCATAACTGGTGGTACCGATCAAAAAGGCCATTTTTGAGGAGGTTTCAAGCTGGAATCTGACATTGAGACCCATCCCATCATTCTAAAAACAAACATTCTAGTCAAAATCATATAAAAAAAAATTCTAAACATTCATTTTGAGAGCTCTGGCAATGTCATTTTCAAGTTCTTCTCCAAGGTATGAGCTCCGTACTTAGCAAAAATAATTCAGTGACACGTGTCACCATGAGGATTGATACACACTTTTGGTGTCCCTTTGTCCCATTCCAAGGGAACAAGGCAAGTTTAGAAATTTTCCCCCCCACCTTAATCCTCATGGACCCCCAACATGACCTTGCGGAGCTCCGATAAGAACCTTTCACCAAATTTATAGCCTTTACTCTAACTCCCACATGCTTGACAAGTGCCATCACCAGGCTAAGGAGAAATTTTGGTGTCCCTCTGTCACATTCTAAGGGGACATGAGTGGTATAAAAATTCTCTCCCCCCCACCTAAAGCCTCATGGACTCATCATATGACCCTGAAAACTCTGTTAAGCACTTTTTGCTAGTTTTTGAGCCACTCTCCTCGCTCCACATGCATGCCAAGTGTCACCAATAGGATAATGCACACTTTTGGTGTCCCTTTGTCCCATTCCAAGGGGAAAGGGGGGGGCAGAAAAATTTTCACCCCACCATGCTCCCATCAGGTCCTTCACATGACCAGAAATTATCCCCCATGGGTGCTCAAACTAAGCCCTTTCCTCAAATTTTCTCACATGTGCATGTGTGCCATGCATCATCATAGGGCTAATGTGAAATTTTTATGTGCCCCTATCCCATTCGAAAGGGGAAAATGGGGGAATAAAATTTTTCCCCCTTACTCTCTCTCTCTCATGCCTATAAAACCCAACACTTAGCCATTTTCTTCACTCCCCCCACATTGCTCTATTTCTACTCAGAACTCTGGAGAAATTTTTCCAGAATTCCTCCACCCTCATTTTCTAATTGTATTCATTCCTACATGTTCCCATAATCGTGGCAAGAAGAGTTTCAAAAAAATCAAAAATTACAAAGGCTCCAGGCATATTTTTCACCAGATCGACTATCGTAGCCCGCGAAGAGAAAATCTTCGTAACTTGAAAACTGGTGCACAGATCGACATGGAGATTTTTTTTCATTCTTCCACATTTATAGGTGCCTTGAAGACCCAAGTGAAAGAAATTACATGCACATCCTCATATTTTTGTGGTGAGAAAACTCTAATTTCATGCCCCCAAATTTTAAAATTTTATTTCCCATTGTTCTAGAGATCGGGTTGAGCTAAAAATTTGTATGTGAGATAAAGAGGAAAAACCCATATCAAAAAAGTTGATTCCAAAAAAATTGAAGGTCAGGAAATCCACTTTCCAAAATTAGTAAGTCTCTACACAGAGTACTTACTATAAATAACAAAGTTTCACAGAAGGAAAATGTTTCAAGAGCAATGTGTACGAGGAACATTTAGAAGAAGGAGAAATTTGACCGAATGTGATAAAAGTTGAAAAAGGTGAAAAAGTTTCAATTTATTAAAAATAGTAAACTCCCATTCCAGATGCACAGAAAAGTGTCAGTGTCAACCATGAAGTTCAAATTTGTATGCCTCGAACCAATCTTATATCTCCATTTTGAATACTCAGTTGTGGGGAAATTAATGTCACCCACATGGACCTCGAAGGTCTCAAAGACTGAATGTCTGGAGGACCGAGAGAGCCAATGGAGAAAAAGTAAATTCATGAGCAAATTATATGTGGCAGGTGGACATCTAGTCTCATTGTAGAGTATAAGTAATTGGTTTTGGCATGTTATCAGCACTATGAACCCGAGACTAGGACAATTTGAGAAAATGGTGGCTCAATCCTGGCAGTACTTGCTCTCAAATCCATCTCTCATTCAATGAAGATCCTAATTTGGAGTGATATGGCCATCATTTGAAAAGAGGTTGCAACGAAAGAGTGGACCAAAATAGACTCATACCTTCAGGGCCTCGTTCTTGTTTCATGGTTAAAATAGGTGATAAAACCTTCATGGGTGCCCAAGTATTTCATGCAAGGTGAATTCCATGAAGGTTATTTAGATGAAATAATCCTTCTCAAACTGAGTGATGGGAGAAGAAACCTCGAAAGAAATTCCAAGACTAGATGGATCTCTTCATATTCATGATCTTGGAGGAAAACAAGCAGATAATTTATTGGGGACATACCATCAGTAACAACCTTCACCACCAGATTCTTCAAGGTATCAGTCTCTAAGAATTTCATAATTATTTCATATCTAGTGTACACTCTCGCGAGCTTGAGACCTCTTCAAAGGGTTAGAACTTGATTAAAAAATATCTCCCAAGGCCCTAACATTTGAGAGATATCCTTAGTTAGTTTTCAAGGATAGAAATCAGCACTTCACTAGGGTAAATGATGTCCTTCACCATGTTTGGTCGTTGGGTAACTAGAGGGAAACCTTCACTCGAAGGTTGTCACCACAAGAAGATTCTGTTGATCAAGAAGTACAGGTGATACATCACGAAATTTGAACACTTTTCTCATACATCCAAGTTTCTGGTTATGATATTTCTCCACTCAGAATACCTCATTATCTCAGTGACAAGATCATGTTATTCAATATTTTCAGACAACTTTCCCATGTTCACAATAACCTCAAGAACTAGAAAAAGAACAATGTTTCCTTTCCCATCTCACTTGGAATCTTCACCTATAAGAGTGTCAATGATGCATCACACCTGGAAATTTCCTTCACATGCCTGAGCTTGTATTCATATACACTAAGGGCATACTTCTACATCTAAGGTGATCCAAACACTTTCTATCTCCGAGATTCATATCATATACTTCAGATCAAATATTATTGGGTAAATTGCATAGATGAATTTGATGTCAGGGAAAAATACTATATGCAAATGACAATTGGAAAAATAAGGAGATTCAAGTTCGAGTGGTCTTAAATTTAGAGAGAGTTAACACAATAATGTTCTTCGTTGATTTCATATGAAACATATTACATATTTAAAGGTCAATTTTCTCCTAGAAATAAGGAGTTAGCTTTAATTATACAACAATATCTTATTCACGTTATTTCAATCAACAACTGAACATCTTACACAAAAATGATTTGTCTCTCTTATAATTATATCATATAATAAACCACCCATATAATGTGAACACTAATGTGATATTCCTAACATTCCCCCCTTATTGTCGAACATGGTAGAAAAACATACACACTCTCAACGCAGTATGATCACCCCTGTGAAATATGTCCTACAATGTGACTCATGATCTTGATCAAAAGAAAGGCTCCCTCCTTCCATGGTTTTAAAAAAAACTTACCACAAACCTTGATGTGAATAGGCCCCATCAATTGTCCACCTCTTGTGGCTTTATAAATCCTCCCATAAACCCTTTTAAGATCCATAAACTGACTTACTCTAGTGATTTTGTTTTCCATTATGCTTGTACATCAAGGAAGTATATAGGAATCACACCTCACTTATTAAAACACTAGAACAATATAACACATGCTAGAAAGGTTTCACATTACCACCTCTAAGAATCGCAATGTTCTTAGTTATAGCCACTGATGTCGATTGCTACCACTCGATCTCAAACAACATAGGAAACTTCCACTGCCACTGGAAGATTCCTTTGACTTTAGTCCTTTTAGGTGCAAAATGGAAATGGAACATTGGTGTCATGTCCCCCCCCCCACAATTTGAAATTTCCACATGCGAGCACTAAGAAGAAAACTATATAAAAGTACATACTACTGAATGGGTCTTGCTAGTTAGATCTTGTTGCACATGGTCACCATTGCAAGTGAATGTATTCACAAGTGGACCATCTTCTAATGAATTACGATAGTCAGAGGATCACTTCAGTTAGAGGATCATTAATAGTCATCTACGCTCCAACACAACTCTTTTCCAGTATCCACAAAATACCACACAAAGAAACATGAACACAAAAAATGAAAATATACCAAAAAACTTAAAATCACACTAAAAAGCATATATTCACACTATATATATATATATATGTCACCGCATATATTATGTGGCCTTGTTGTTGGTGACTAACGAGAGGTCATTGATCAACCTCCAACCTCTTGTGCCTCCATCCTCCATTATAAAGTTGTTACCTCAGCAGAATGTGATCATGACACTCAATTGTTTATTTTTTATATGTCGGCTAACATCAAAAATGCATCCGTAAAGAAAAAAAATATTTTTACAACTTTTTGACAACATGAATTTAAAATTTTGACACTTTGACTAGACTATATATACATTATGTACAAAACATATTACGTGACTCTTTTAACTTTGATGATTTTTGTACAAATTTTAATAATGACTCACAAAATGGGCTTGATGTTGGACCTTGAAAATTGACTAAGTACCAAAGCATAAGGGGCACGTGCGCAAGGCTAGCAAGTAGGAAGGCACTCAAGGAAAGGAATGCGTGAGAATAGATTGGCACGTGAAATCAGAAAAAGGTTTGGGGACTTAACCGCATTTTGAAGGTAGTGTCACAGGAAAAATACGTGAAGACTCGAGTAGGCAGTATGAGCAGATAAGGTGTCAGCCTGGACCCTTAGAGGTTAAGAAAATAATATTCCACATAAGGCAATATTCCCATAAGGATCATTATCAGTTAGTGGAGGCCTTTGCAAGTTGGAATAAGAACTTGATTGATCATAGAGGACCAAACGTCCCACTTTGCATATGATCTGCCCATGGGTGAGACTATGGTGGTTGATCTAGATTATATTTAAAGGAGTACTGGGGTCTGAAATAAAAAGAGTGAAGAGAATGAGAGAGGTAACAAAGTGTTGTAAGAATATTATAACTAGGAATATATGTATGTGCTCAGGTGTGAACAAGGGTTGTAATGGGAAAGCATCAGTTAGGATCTCTATTCAAAGTATTTTGTTGGGTTGGAATGTTATTTCATGACGTGTATGGTCTGAGATGACCCTGTTTGATGTAATATGGCTACTATAAATAGATTTAATCAACATATGGAGATTTTTTTTGTATCTTTGTTTCTAAAGACTAAACCCTAGTGTGTTTTCATGTTATTCATGATTTAAACCTATCTCTAATATGTTGTGTTGTGATGTTTATGTTTATCTCAAAGAACAATTATGTTTAGAACTAGATTCATTACTTCTATGTATTAGATTAAATGCATATATTATTGTCCTGCAAACATGTCCTCCATTAATGGTAGAACAGTTCTCCTAAAGCTATCACATAAATGAAAGGGCTTAGCAGCCCACGTGAGCCTTAGGTGAACACCCAGCACTTAGGTGATAGGCTAACACAGCTTGGGGCTAAGTAAAAATATTAGAGGATAGAGGTTTAATGAGACTACATTTTGGTTCCATTTTTTGGGACCTCTTTTGAAGTTGTTATGAGAATAACGCATGATAACAGAGCATCTGACCTTGGACAACATCGAGACCTAGCTTAAAAGCAGAGGAGGATGGGTTTTCTTAGAGATTCAGCATTGGACCTAAGTTTGATGCATGTAAATGGGTGGAGGAGAACCTATATCATGAGCTCTATGAAGACATTCTCCTGTTGTTTCTCAATAGAGTTGTATGAATGGCTCTCATCATATGCATCAAGGAAAATTTAGTACTATAGGCCTCATGTTTGGACCCAAGAATAGAATCAGAGGTTGCATGATGTTCATCTAGCTTGGTACTCATGTTTTTTATAATTAGCGGAATGGGGTGTTAACTAGTTATACTTTAGAATACATGATTTATATGTATTCTTTTCCGAAGATTGCCTAGTTTTGAGTTCTGACGGGAGCCAAGAGGATCATTTTTACAAGATATTCCATTAGCTATCAAGATCCCGGTTATTACCCTGAGTTTGGAAGCCTTACCTATGGTTGGCTAAAGTCCTGCTAGGCGTGGGGCATGAAAGCTAGCATGGAGAAAGATGGTGGACCTTGCAGTGGAAATGGAGAGAGAGAGAGATGAGAGGAGGCTCAAGTATAATGAATCTCGGGAGAGGGAGTTAGTGCAAGACAAGGTGCAAAGCTATAGGGAGTGATGGATTTATGGAGATAGACGTTGTGGGAAGGATTTGAGCTTCGCGTAGAGGACATGGAACTTGAGCAATACTGAGCTACCCCATCTTGGCAAGTGCACAGAAGAGAAAACCCCCCTCAACTTCTGGAGAGAGCTCATAACATGAAGAAAAGAGGAGATTTGTAGCGTGCACATCTTAAACCACATGGTAACCAAACCCTTGTGCACGTAGTTGTCCAGTTCCTGAGATAAGTTTTAATAATCTAATTGATATTGGTATTAGTAGTCGAGTGACACATAGTAGATATAATTTTTCATTCACTAAATCTATGGCCACATAGACATTTCTAGTATTTGAAGGTATTTTTTCTAGCACACCATTTGGGCAAGGTGGTGGGTATGAGTTTGAGTGCCATATCTGGGATTGGTTTTAGTATCATAGACTATCAATACGTGTAGTTTAGCGTGATGGTGGGTTTACATGGTACAAATACATCAGGCCCCTTACCTACTACAGGAGGAAGATCAGGTGGATCTAAAGTAATAGGAGCTATTAGGATCTAGCGGATCTAGTGGTGAAGGTAACACCAAAGGGAATCAAGGTCCTAGATATGGTAGACAACATCCACAACACCATCAACAGGTGTTTTATGAGATGACACTCTACTTACCTGATTATAATGGTGCATTGAAGATGTCATATAACATGTACACAAGTATGATTTGCTATGGCGTGCATGAAGGGCATCACTACCCCAGAGAGTGTAAAGAAAGTCAGCTTGCAACCATGTTACAAGGTCGTGCACATAGTATAGCTAGTATCAGAAATATGATCCACACCAGACGGTGTTGGATTATACTGTGTTGCGTAATGCCTTTTTGGTGGAGTTCCACATACCTAAGTTTGAACAAAATAGCATAGCAGCACGTTGAAAGATATTTGGACAAGAAACAGACAGAGAGTGTACAATAGTATGATGCACATTTCAAGACTCTTCTATCTAGAGTTATCTTATGGACATTCACCCTTTGTAGCATGCTTAATGGTTCATTGGAGGATATGATCACACCATTCAGGAGGGAAATTTCCCAAAAGACTTTCATAGATCTGTGTGAGGCCTTAGAGGCTGCCTTGCATGCTGAGGTAGTAGGAAGCATTGATATAGGAGTTAGTCCATTCCCAGAATCCCAAAAAAATTTCATGGCAAAGAAACTGGAGAAATTGGCTGCGATACTCAACTCATGAGACTTGTAGCGGGTCATGGTGTATGGATTGTGAAGTAGAGGGTCATACAAAGGACAGTTGCCCATGAAGATTAGTTCGCACCATATCAGTAGATTGTGAAATTTATCACAGAGATCATGATGCAAGTAGATGCCCATTGTTGTAATGTGCTATCTATAAGAATGTGTCCTACAATTGTAAGATTTGCACATCCACTACTCACGATACAAAGGACTATTGATTGATAGACAAAATCCATGACATCATTAATCTCGGTGTGTTCTAGACCAAAATTACGAGTGGTTCTAAGATCAAGGATTATTAGTATGAAGGGAACACAGATAGGAAGAGGTTTTCATGGAGGCTTTAGAGGCCGTAACAGTCATGGAGGAAGAAGTGAATTTCCTCATGGGACCTGTTATAACTGTGGATTGACTAAACACTACAAGCGTGAGTGCCTTGGCTTCTTGCAGTGCTCATGGTGTGGGAAGAAGCATAAGTAAGAAGAATTCCCTGAGTTGTATGACCACTTGAGCAAGAATCATAGGGAAAAATGTGCATGGATGGTGAGTGTAAAGAGGACCAACCCGTAATGGATGTTGAGGGTAGTGCTTAACTTCGAGCTAGAGTCTATTTTGGTCACTACATGCGCTAAGCCTACACCCACCTGAGAGGAACCAAAGAAGAGGCCTCTCATTACAAGATAAAAATTGATACATGGGAAATATCCTGATCCTACCCACTGAAAGGAAGTGTACCAAGAGACCATGGACGTGATTAGGAGTTTGCAAGGAGAAATCTAGTGTCTGAAGGAGAAATTGCACCAATTAGAGAAGAAGCAGAGCGATTGAGGTTCCCCAGCATGATATGGATGAGATTAGGGAAGTATGTCACATGTTGAGATAGGAGAACATTACTCCCATGTTTGGATAATGGTTGAGGGAGAAGGTACCACGTGCTGGAGGAGGGCACAAGAGACAAGTCTTACATGTTAACCTACCCCATCACAACATTTATTATGATAAGGAGATCACACTGAATTCAGTTTTTGATAGGTGGATCCTGAGCAATATATTAATTGACACAGGTACGAAGGTCAATGTCCTTACTCTAGATACATGGAATCAAATCAGGAGTTCCCCATTACATCCATCTTCGATTCTGTTGTTTATGGCTAACAGGACAAACGGTCGTGCTTCTAAGGGTGTTTGAAAGGTGACATCCATTATTATTTAAGGGGCAAAAGTTTTACTAGGGAGACTTTGAGATCCTAGAGCTTGCTGAGGCTGGTAGTTTCCTATCATTTACTTGGGTGCTCTTGGTGCTATGAAAACAATGTTGATTTGTGTTTCAATAAGGGCTACATCAGTTTTGAGAATAAGGAAGAGTGCGTGATCATTCCATTGATTAATGGATTGTCTGCGCCATATGTGGAGCCATTGGGTGAATAAGACTTAAACAAGATATATGTGTGCACCATCAGGGACCCAGAGTTTATTCATACCACCAAAGGAAGGGTTCATTTAATGGAAAGATGCACAATCCATAAGTGATACAACTAGTTTTGGTATTGTGAAAATTGAGTGCACATGGGACATATGAGGTTGGTTTGAAGGCATCTAAAGGATATTGAGACTTGAGTTGTCAGAACACACTCAGTTAGGTGCTTGGGAGAAAGGTAGTTATCCATGGTACCATTGAGGGAAGCCATCCATGACAGTATTTTTGCATGTGAAATGGATACCCATTGGAATTGTCAAGTGGAGATAAGAAATATTTTTACCCTATCCCCCCACCCTCCCCTGTGTGAGACAGCAACACGTTAGTGGGTGACACATCGAGATAATCTGCTAGAGTGGCACGCAAAGTGAGAATCGCACTCTTTATTAGGTTTCTATGAAGAAATGCACCATCATCAAATTTGTGATTATGATGGGAAGGGATCCATCTCATGTCATGTTTAGGAGTGTGAGAAAACGTTTATGGGAGGCATGGGAAGCTTTACTCCCTCCCCTATGGGTGCATAAGTTCTATTCCACCTTATAAGGGTTGTCTGCGCTTATGGTATATTCATTCAGAGTTGTAGCATTGGAACAAGATAACTGGAAAGATTTGATGGTATGGATCTTGTTCAAACATTTAAATATTGAAGTACTAAGTCCATCAGTGAATGAGGCATTGCAGGTAGTCAAGCGCCTTACCTTGGAAGACACTGTCATGGAAGAGGACATGATTCTAGAGCTGTAAGGTGAACTAGAGTTGGGGGTGCGCTTTGTGGAGGAAGAATCAGAGGAAATACAGCTTGAGTGTGCCTGCCTGGAGAAGGAGAAAGGGAAGTTACTCTACCTGATATACGATGAAAAGGTCAAAAACTTGGATGTTAGCCATACAAAAGGTATGCGTAAATTGTTAGATAGCATTGATGAGTGAGTGCATGTTTACCACAAGCCATTGAAAACAAATAAGGTTAACATTGGTACAGAGGTGGAACCAAATGAAGTTATTATTAGAGACTACTGGACCGATTAGGAGGTCTCAAAGATTACTGAACTTCTGCGTGATTTTTAGGATTTGTTTCCACATGGGTACCATGAACTTAAATGAGTTCACCCCTTGCTAGGAGAAATGAAAATCAAGTTAAAGGATGGTGTGTGCCCAATTCATAAGAGATCTTATCGAATTAATCCAAATTTACGCGTCAAGGTTAAGAAGGAGATTGACAAGAGGATTACATTAGGGATCATTGAGGATGTTGAGGAATCATAGGGGATAAGTCTATTGGTCACCAGTATTTAAAAGGATGGGAGGATAAGGATTTACGTTGACTATAGGGATTTGAATGCAGTATGTGTTATTGATCTTTTCCTAACCCTGTTCACTAAGGAGATCCTGGAAGGAGTAGGTGGACAAGAGATCTATTATTTTACAGATTGATTCTTGGGTTATCACTTGGTGAGAATTGTGAAGGAAGACTAGGAGAAAACAACTTTTACAATTGAATGAGGAAGTTTTTCTTATACGGTAATGCCTTTTGGACTGAAGAATGCACTTGCTATGTTTTCACGCATTATGCTTCAGGCATTTCTAGACTTTATTCACAATTTCCTTCAAGTCTACATGGATTACATGATGATTTACATATTAGTAAAATACCATTGTGATAATCTACAGTCGATGTTTGAGATATGTAGACAGTTGATCATATCCCTAAACATTAAGAAATGTGTCTTCGCTACTTCATTTAGCACCTTTTTGGGTCATATTATATGCAAAGATGACTTGTTAGTGGATCCTACCAAAGTTGTTGTTATAGTGGGATTAGAGGATCCTACCAGTCAAAGCACGATGCATGGGTTCCTAGGGCATACATGGTACTATAGGAAATTCATCAAGGGATATGCCCATGTTTCTACACCCCTAGAAGAGCTATTGAAACATAAAATTAAGTTCTATTGGGGAAAGGCACAGCAGGTAGCATTTGACACATTGAAATAAATGCTTACCACCGTACCCATTTTTTGATTTCCCTCTTGGGATAAGCCTTTTCATGTGCAGGTTGATGCATCCGAGATGGTGATTGGGGTAGTCTTAACACAACCTATAGAGGTAATTGTTTACCATCCCTTGCGTTTTACTGGTAGAAAGTTGACCCCAATAGAATAGAATTATACCACTATGGAGCATGAGACATCATCAAATATCTATGCGTTGCACAAATTTAGGAAATATTTACTAGCAACTCCTTATATTTTCTACACAGACCACATGGAATAAAAATAATTGGTGAACAATCCCATTTTTCAAGGGTGCATATGCCTTTAGATACTATCATTTTAGGAGTTTGAGTTTATGGTTGTGGTGAAATCAGGGAAAATTAATTTGGGACCTGATCATTTGTCAAGGATTACTTTGGGAGAGGATGCACAAAACATTGAGGATATGATGTCAGATGCACAGCTATTCAAGATGCAGCACATGCAGTCTAACTTCGAAGATATTGGTTTGTTCCTTTGAATGGGTGTGGTGCCAGAAAGATGAAGGCATTAGAGAGGAATCAATTATCTATACATGTCGCGCCCTATATGTTAATTGGTGGAGACTTAAACAAGTTAGGGCGTGATGAGGTTTTGTACTAGTGCATGCTAGAGCATGAGCGCATTGCGATCATGGAAGAGGCTCATGGTGGAATTGTAGGAGGGAACTATGTGGGGAATGTGATGGCACACAAGATCCTTTTAGGTGGCCTTTGGTGGGAAATGGTTTACAAGGATTGTATTGAGTATTGAAAATCTTGTGACCATTACCAGTGCCTTGGTAAACTAGGCGGAAGAGATGAAATGCCATTAAGACCTATCGTCAGTGCAGAGTCATTCAAGAAATGGGAAATTGACTTCGTAAGACCTATTTCCCCATCTACACAAAGGATGAGTTCATGCTATATCATTACATTTATAGACTATCTTACACGGTGGGAAGAAGCGGCACCTACGAAGGATTACACAGTCACGACAATAGCTAGATTCTTATGGGAGAATGTAATCAGTAAGCATGGATGCCCACTCAGTTTAACGAGTGATAGGAGTACTCATTTTCTAAATGAGATGCTTAGAATCTTGTTGGTGATGTTCATGGTGGCACATCACAAGTCTACCCATTATCACCCACAAGCTAATGGGATTGTGAAAGCCTTTAAAAAAAATTGAGTCACACGTTGACCAAGATTTGTGATTTTGGGAGAAAGGATTGGGTTGACAAAGTCTCTGTCATGTTATGGTCATATAGAACAACTTATAAATGACTAAACAAGGCCACACCATTTCAATTGGTGTTTAGCGTGGAGGTTGTGTTACTGGTTGAATTTATGTTTCCATCACTATGTATTGTGCACGTAGGAGGATTGGCCAATGAATAATCATTAGAGGAGCGCATTGATAAGCTAATGGAGTTGGATGAAAGGTGATCCATTGCTCGATGGAGTTATAAAATGGAAAAATCTAGGCAGAAGGTGTGGCATGATAGGCACATCAGAAACAAGAATTTTAAGGTTGGGAGATGGTCCTTTTGTATGATTCCATGTTTCTGTGCCACCTAGGGAAACTTAAAGAACATTGGTTGGGTTCATACATGATATTTCATATACTTGATTCAAGCACTTGCAAGTTACAAGCACTAGATGGAACAATGTTACCTTGTCATTTTAATGGGAGTAGGTTGAAGCCCTACTATAAATAAGTCTTCAGTGTGTTTATAAATAAGGTAGTATTTCCATTTAGCCTAGGATTTCCCTTAATGCCTTTTCCTTTCCTTTTGTTTCCTTTTTTTTGTCGCTTTGCTTTGTCTTTTATTTTGGGCGCATTTGCACACTGGTAGCCTATTACTTTTTACAAGATTTTTTTATGTGCAGAGGATCGCGCATCTCTTTAGTGTGGGGTGGAAGATGTTAAAGGATAAGTGTTGGGAGTGATGTGCATATGTGGCCCAAGTGATAAAATCAAAAGCGTGTGGGTCCAGAAATGTGTGCGTAGCAGAAGAGTTCATGATAGAAAAATGGTATCAAAAGGCTTTGAGAAAACCATGTACAATGATAGAAAAGCAGAGCAACATGAGGTAGGTGAAGGAAAGAACTTGTTAAAGGACTCAGAGGTTGACATACTTGTGCATGGGGAATGCACGCAATTTAGTCTATTGTCAAAGAATTCTTGCACACCAGAAGGTTACAAAAAAATTTGTGTGATTTTACGCACAGAGGAAACTGCTGTAAAAAAATGCTCGAAGGGATGTCGTTGGAAAAATCTGACTTTATTGCATTCATACATTAGTAGGTGACATCAAAGTTTTATGCAGGAAAAACAAAAATCTATAAATAGAAGGTCGGGATGATTTATTCTTTCACCTTTCATTTTGATATCGAAAATTTGTTTGCGATCTAAGGTGATTCTTGCGAAGAAGTAGTGTGCAGATTTGAAGAGATCTATAGATTTTTGAACCAGTGTGGAAGTAGAGTACACAAGTGTACGTGGAGAATGTTATTTTTTGGGATCCCGTGGGTGATTACACTTCCTTGTGGAAAAGAAGTGCTTTAGGTTAGGGTTTACAAGCTAGGGTATGGGTTTTCAAGGATGTTTCACAGAAGTGGAGCTGATGGGTTTGAGAACTGAGTGAACTTGACACAAGGGAATAACTACAAAGGACAGAGGAGGAGAAAAATGGCACCAAGGAAGGGAGTGAACACTTCACCAAAAAAGGGAAAAGGTAAGGGCAAATGAAAAATTGGCCATTTCAACAAGTTTTAATGAATAATGGTACGCAGAGATGCGGTACCCAGATGGTGTGCTATTAGGAAAGGAGTGGGTGTCTCATATACAAAATATGACCATGAGCGATTATAACCATCGAATGAGCACCACGGAAAAGGAGATAAACTAAGTTATGACAACGTGAACGTGTTGGTAGGTGATTTACTTCAACATAAGCAAGGTGAGGTAGATGTTTGGGGTAAGATTGAAGCATCCATGAAAAAATACTTCCCACTCCTAATGCAGCAATAGTAGGATCCCTATATTCATCCATTCTTTATTCAATTATAGAAGTATTTCATCTCTCCCATTCTTTATTCTTTGGTGAAAGATCAAAGTGTTTCTAGGGATGGATAACACGCATAGTGTGGGTGATTCTTGGACCCTGAAAAATTGACTAATTCCCAAATTAGAAGGGGACGCACATGAAAGGCAAGTAAGTAGGAAGGTGCTCAGGGAAAGGTGCGTAGGAGAAGAGATTAGCACATGAAAGTAGAAGAATGTTTGGGGACTTAGCCGCATTTCGAAGGTGGTTTCATAGGAAAAACATGTGAATACCTGAG
The DNA here is from genome assembly GCA_019776745.2 of Taxus chinensis. Taxonomy (NCBI): domain Eukaryota; kingdom Viridiplantae; phylum Streptophyta; class Pinopsida; order Cupressales; family Taxaceae; genus Taxus; species Taxus chinensis. The sequence continues at coordinate 708,015,311 of CM034153.1, read as the reverse complement.
TAGGCGTGATGAGTGAATAAGGTGCCATCCTAGAGCCTTGGAGGTCAAGAAAATAATATTCCACGTAGGGAATATTCCCAGGAGGATCATTATAGTTAGTGGAGGCCCTTGCAATCTAGCATAAGCACTTGATCGATCATGGAGGACCACACTCCCACTTGGCATGCAATCTGCTCATGGGTGAGACTATGGCGGTGGATCCAAATTATATTTAAAGGAGTGTTGGGGTCCAAAATAAAGAGAGTGGAGAGAATGAGAGAGGAAATGAAGTGCTGCAAGAATGTTGTTACTAGGCATATATGCATGCACTTGGATTTGAACAAGGGTTGTAATGGAAAATCATAATTAGGATCTCTATTCAGAGTAGTTTGTAGGGTTGGAATGTTATTCTAGGATGTTTATGGTCTGAGATGACCTTGTTTGATGTAATATGGCTACTATAAATGGATTTAATCAATATATGGAGCTCTATTTTGTATGTTTGTGTCTATGGACTAAACCCTAATGTGTTTTCATGTTATTCATGGAGTAGATCTATCTTTAGTATGTTTTTCTGATGTTTATTTTTATCTCATGGAACATTTACGCTTAGAACTAGATTCACTACTTTTATATTAGATTAAATGTATGTGTTCTTGTTCTAGAAACCTTTGCTCCATTAATGGGATAACATTCTCATAAATATCACATAAAGGAGGGACTCGGTGCCCACGCGTGCCTTGGGTGAGTGCCTAGCACTTGGGTGATAGGCTAGCGTGCTTGGGGTTAAGAGAAATATTAGAGGATATTGGTAAATGAGACTAGACTTGATAATGATAAAAATTAACCTATACATGACAATATGACGTTGTTGAAAAAATTAACAATGAAACTGAACTAAATCCAATTAAATATTGGATTATACAGTCTATAAACACTTTTGAAAATAATCCTAATAATCACCTATGAGACTTTGAACATTTTTATTACAAAAGAATATTAACATCATATCCTCCCATTCTAAAATAAATTCACCACATATAATTATTTCCCAAACCATTTACTCCAAAATACCACTTGTTTTACTACACAACACCACCAATGCCAAAAACAAAGACATGGGAATTTAAACTTTAGATGTATAAATAGTTTTAATAAACAAGATACCTTTTTATTGCATGGCCACAAGTTTCAATGTCTAGGTGGCTTCAAGACAAAATACTTTGGGAAAATATATATGTATTTGATATCCTACTGAATCTTTTACAGATGTCAAATGTGAGAGTAGTCCAAGGTGGTAAATTGAGAATGATTTTGAGCGATGGAAAGATTTAAGTCATCTAAATCGATCTAATTCTACAATCTAATGCAGGTGTAATAACTATGTTGGCTTCATGTGTACAAAAGAAATGTAGAATATGATAGAATGCTTTGTTATTAATATGATTAATGATCAAATTTTCTCATGTATATAGTCAAGAAGAACTAGAAAATGAGATAAAGAAGCGAGTATGGACGCAAAAAAAAGTTAGGGTCATATCAGACGATAATAATATTATGTGGTTGTGGATGAATACGTCAAAGCAGGGAGACTTGATACATGAATAGCTTAGTAGGAACACACATAATTGCAGCTTGCTTAGAGCATTCATGTATCACGCCAAAGAGAACAATAAAATGGATCCATAGATGTAAAATTTTGATCACGGTCTACTTGAAGACTTACTTCATAATCTAAAAAATGAATGACCTAACATTAAGGGCCTACAGAAAAAAAATTGAGAACAGAACCTACACTAAGTTATTCACAAAATATTTACTTTCATGAGACAGGGAAACCATGAACAATAATTATTTTTCCCCATAAAAAATATCAAGACTCTATGACATGCACAAATCTCGCTCTGATACCAAATATTATGTATGATTTGTAATATAAAGTAGTGAAGGCTTCACCTTTACCACAAGTAACATAAAGCATCCTTGATTCGGGAGACATAATCAAGTGGACTGAATTTGTAATTAGAATATCAAAAGAATGGTTCAAGAAGAATAAGGATACCCCCATCATATGGGTAATTTTCCCCACCCTTCATAGATAAGAATCACATCACTCTTCATCGAAGGTCATGGAGAAGACTTCAGGCTCAGTCCATTTCAGAGAGAGTTCAAAGTGTAAAGAAGTGGATTTAGATGCCTCCTACTACAAGAGATTCTATAAGAAGGTCAGATCAATTGATAATCCTATATTAGAAGTTTAAATTAAAGGGAATGAGCCAATTCACCTCTAAGATTCTCATAAGCCCCATAGTTGCCCACTTTCCACTACCACTCCCACTCCTCTTGTGCAAGATGTATCATCTCTTCCTGAGCAGGAGACAGTAGTCACGTCGGTTGTCAACCCTGGGATAGATGAGATGTTTTCCTGGATGAAGAAAATGATCAAAAAATAAGCTTGTATAGTCCATCAATTGATAGTCCTTGATTTTTCCTTGATATCAGCATTGGCCAAAAGGAAGAAGAAATTTTTTTCTCAAGTGGCTTCATACTTTTTCAGTGGTGCCACAGGAAATCAGTATGTAGAAGTAGTCAGACCAAAGGTAATCAATCCTATTGAAGATATGACATCATCTGACTACAAAATGAGCACCATTCCCTTAGGTCCAACCGTACACATTATCTAGGATTCTTCCACTCACCTCCTCATGAAGAATTACGAGTATAATGTGAAATTTGATCAGTTGGAAGATCAAGTACAAACACTCTCCTCATATGTACAACACTTCATGGAACTAAATGCTTCATTGTCAATCCTGATTGAATAAGTTACCCCAATCAGTAGCTTTGACCCATAGTCTATTAAAAAGATACAGGCCTTCACCATACAAGGTTGAAAAAATATCAAATGGATAAGCATGGTCATAGAGAAAGGAAAACTATTGCTTCCACAGTTGATCTCATTGTACAAGTACATGTGTTCCACTGCAGATAAGGTCTAGAAGACAAGGGAAGTATTAAAGAAAGATAAATAAAATTTTGACTAAGTTCATCCACTGGTGATGGAGATGGGATATGCTCACTCCCAAGTGTTGGTGATCATAAAAGTATTCAATTATCCATCTTAGGACTTGTTGCATAAGTGGGAGAGATACCTTACATCTTTATATGAAATTCTAAGTTGGGCCATTGATGAGTTGGACTTAAATGAGGAGTGTGCCTTCAAGATGAAATACAATGTCAAAAACAGAACACAAAAACTTAGAGTGCTCGTCATTAATGAGAGCACTATTGGAGATGAGTTGTTGAAGTCATTCGAGGAGTATGTTTAGAAAAAGGTTGAGGACCCCTTTTCCTTAAATGAAAAGATAGTGGATTCTCTATCTGAGATCATAGCCATAATTTATAACATTGTAGAGAAACATCCATCATGGTTTGTGAATATCAAAAACATCAATGATATCTCAAATGATTGGCTCAAGTCCCTGAGTTCTGTATACATTCCTTAAGTGGAGAAAACAGCACCTGCAGCAGCTCGATATAGTAAAGAGTTCAATGGAGTGGAAATATTTCTAGTAGAACTTAGCAAGGATCAATAAGGCGGCGAGGAAAAATTGGCATAAGTGGCATCTTCATCGGCATAGTTCTATCTCATCTCTATTTCTATCTCTTCTCTTCCCCCTCTACCCCTCTTCCTTCATGATTTTTTCCTATTCCTATTTTTTCTTGTTGATTTAAATGTGACTTTATTTTGTAATGTAATAAGTCACCCTTAACTAACAAAAGTGAAATTAAATATATTCCTATGAATGTGAAAATTTGCATGTTGTAAGGGGATAAAAGAAAAGTCATGTGGAGGGTAGGTGAAGAGTCATTCTCAAGTCTATAAATTGTGATGAAACCCTCATTCTTATGGGTTTTCAATTTTGTATGCTTGAGGAGAGATTACTACTTAAAGTAAAGAAAAAGAGAGCAAAATTTCCTTTATTCTCCTCCCCTATGTTCTTCTATTTCTCATTATGTACAATTTTTCCAAAACATCAATGAAGAAGTAGTTTGTTGCCTTTTTTGATGATAGAATTATTGAAACTTTGCATTCCTAATTCTATGTCTTGATGTGAGTAATAACAAAAAAAATTTATATATATGTGTGTTGAATTACTATGATTGATGTCTACAGAAATATGATTTTTTACCTGAGACATTAATCCCCCCTTACTTTTTCCCACTCCCTTTCCTACCTCCCTTGCAAGTAATTGCAAGAATTTTCCACAGGTTTAGTGGAGTGTTCATGTTATATCCCTGGCCTTTGGGCCACCAAATATTTTAATTTCATGCACACATAATAAATGGAGCTGCACCATTCAAGTAGAGGGACCTAGAGTTTCAGAGCATTGACTTATACCCACCAATTTTTCCACCCAAAAAAAAATTCCAAAAACATGTTAGCTTTGAAGATGTTTTCCAAGTCTCCATTGATGTGTTTCATGATTTTGTTGAGCTTATAAGTGTCCTTAGAGGCGTCTAGACCTTGATTCTTCGAGATTGGTTCTTGAGCCAAGTTTTATAATTTGGACATGTTTCAGTGTTTAAGATGTTCGAAATCCTTATCCTATGTTTTGATGAATAAATTTAGGTGTTCTAGAAAGAATAATCAGTGTAATTTCAAATAATATATTACTTGAGATATGATGAAGAGTTTTGATATAATAGTTTTTTCATTCTTCAGGATTGTTTTCTGGGTGCTTGAAGACCTAGTTGTGCTTATTTTCTACTTGGTGTGTTTCATGGTGGAGATGGATGTTTTAGTGATTAATGAGATTTTTATGATGCTTGGAGTTTGTTCCTAAGTTTCATGATTCGTTTTTGAGCCATGACAAAGTTCCTATATGCCCTTGATGTTCATGATACATTTTTTGGTTCTTGGAGAGCTTGTTTTGAACTTATTAGAGAGTACTAGTGCTTGTTGATGTTGTCTTGAACCTTTACAACCTACTTGGGTATTTTTATTTGATTTATATGATGTTCTTGATATATTTTTGAGTTGAAATGACCAACCTCTATGGTCATGTCTTACCTAGGGGTGTTTTGAGCTAGTGACATGTATATAAGCCATTGTATTTAGCCATTTATGACTTGTTGTGATTATGGAGATATGAGCGAGCTTTAGAAGGAAGAAGATATGTGAAGAGGGGTAAAGGAAAAATACTATACAAGTTATGAAGACCTAATGAATATTAAGGATTAGATATGCAAGGAAAAATGACCTATTCAACCCATGAAGAAGAAGATTTGAGCGAGTAAAAAAAATAGAGTTTGAAGAGGTTTTGGTGTGTTTGGAGCTGAATTTGGATCACTATTAGTTGTTTAAGTAACATATCTTCAGTTATTCATCCATCTTATAGGAGTTTTAGTTAGTGCTTGATTAACTTTGGGTGTTGTCAGCCTCCTTGTATAGTGGGTGTTATACTAAATAGGGGTGGATGCTCCTTGTGAAGTGGGTTGGTACCTCACTAAAGAAATCTTGCATTGAGGTGTAATATTCATTTCAAGACTCATTTGTTTTGGGTAATATAAGAAGAGGTTTCAATGGGTTTTCTTCCCCTTGAGGGTTTCCCACTCATATCTTGTGTTCTTTTGTTATCTCTCGTGTTGCATCTTGTTCTTATGAATGGTTGTAATACACAACTATTAATCTCACACAATGATTATGTATAATGAATGGTTAATTGAATGATGAATGCATGAAATTGGTTAAATAAGTTAAAGTTTTTGTAGGACATGATTCACCCCCCTCTTATTCTATTTTGCTTCCAACAATTTGGTATCATATTTAGGTCCTTGTGAAGAAATTTTAACAACTTTGAAGGAGATCCTTGAAGCACAATGCAATGGGAAAATCATCTAATGTTGAAACTGTTGGTAACCTTGAAGAAGAATATGAGATTAGTTAGAGTCCTTAATTCTTGGATTACTAAGAACAAATTAGTACATGGAGGTTGAACATATCAAGCCATCAACGAAGGTGAAATCTTATAGTTGAAAGTGTGACAAAATACCTAAAGACAAAGAAGTTGTATTTCCTCAAGTATGAAGATGAGTTGAGATCATTTAAATATGATTTATAAGAAGTATATCTAGTAGGTTAAAATGTATGAAAGTATTGGAAAAAAGTATTTGAATCTCTAGATGGGATCTTGGAGAGTCAAATAGATCATCTAGTGACAAAAATAGGACTAGGTTTCAAAGGAGAACATGTGGAGAATGATGAAAAAGCTAGACCAAGCACTCAATATTGACAAGAAGGAGACAAATGAAGGCTTGATTCAAGAAGGTATAACCCATATTAGACAACCTAATGCAATGAGATATGGCTCTTCATTTTAATGGTTATTGTTTATACTTGTAATGATTTTGGTCATATGAGCTAGAAATTGCAAGAAGAATGTCCTCAAGGAATAGAGTATGCATGGAGTTATGAAGGCAATTTCAATGGTCTAATGTTATTCATGTTGTGAGTATGGTCACAAGGCATCTGATTGTGGTTGGAACCTCATGGTGCATATCATTTCTAGTAAGAAACCTGAAAATCATTGTTGTGTGTTATAATTGTCATAAACATAGCTCATATTGCTAGGTTTTATGGAAGCAAGAGCGATGAAAATGTAAATCTCCAAGATAATAACAGTAATTTTCAAGCTCCTAAAGGAAATCCCAATGGAAGAAGGAATTTAAGAAGTCTAAAATCTTTGTCCTAGATGAATGATGAATCTAAGACATGTCATATCAAATTTTTTTAACAATAAAATAAGGTCAAGGAAATATTTCTAAGTTTGATAAGATATAAGGATGGATAGACAAAGTGTCATGTGTTGCATAGCTTCAGGTCCATCTACTAGTCAAGGTGAAGATGATTGTAAAAATTGTTGAATCAAGTGCCTAATCAAAGGAATTTCATTTAAGGACTATTAGGTCCTAAAAGGTGTTGGAATCTAAGAAAGAGAAATTCAGGATTATTATCCCAATACAATTGATAGAAGACTACTGTCTAAAAAATTGGAGTATCCAATCCGAATGTGTGTGACATGTTTTCAATCAGAAATGAATGAGGATGTATAATGGAGATAAAAGGTCATCTAAGAAGAGTGCAAGAGATCTTCGAAGGAATAAGAAAAAAGGAAAGAGGATTAGATTCTTTGAGGCTCATTTGATGATTATATAATGTTTTAGCGCCATAAGAATCTTGGAGTGTCTTCTCTATGATTCTAGAAGACATTCATTTGATGGAGGAAGCATTACTGTTGGTTTTGTGGGTCATACAAGTTGTTTGAAGCTATGAGTTCATTCCTATCAAGGTATGTGTATTATGCTCCTTTTTAGTTTGTCATGCATAGAGTCATGATTTTTTTGAAGATTTTTGTCAAGCTGTGAAAAGGTCATGTTTTTAACCAAAAAGAATATTCATGCCCTTTCTCATTCAAAAAGGGTCTGTGTTGTAAGTTGTGTTGCAACGATTGTTATTCATAGTATTCTAAGTTAAAAAAATTTTACATTCATGAGCAAAGGAATTTATAGCTTGTGATATGGTTCATTAAGTATTGTCATGACATCATTAAAGTACTCAAGTGTATGAATTATTCAGGTCAAGACATGCGTTTATATTTCCTTGATCTTATGTAAAGTCATGAAATAAGAAGGTTGCAAAAGTGATCAGTGGCATGTTAATGTATCTGGTTTCAATGAGGTCATGATCTTTTACAAGTATCTAAAAAACGAAGTATCAAAAAATATTGGAAATTATTTCAATTCTAGTTTAGAATGGATAATTCTATCATGTCTATCAAAGATGAGTATGAAGTTGTATTAAGAATGTATGTCATGAATGTTTTCATATGATCTAAGGAAGTTATTTAGTTATGAACTTAGGATGGTTTTTCATATGTCATTGAAGGATATAGGTCTATTGACAAATTATCCATGCGCATTCTTATTGAGGTTGCTGTCAGTGATTTTATCAGGTATTGAGATCTGAAATACAAATGGTATCATGGTTGATCCTTCTTTATGGTCGTCTATGAGTGCTATGAGTCTCAGTGACATGATGGTTAGGCATGCAGAATGGAGTTTGATTCCAAGGGGAGTAAGATTCTTGAAATATTTAATACATAAATGATTACAAAGTTTGATAGTCTACTAAGTTAGTTGTATAGTCACATTGAGATAATCAGTTGTGTTGCTTTGTCAAGGTAGAACTAAGTGATCCCAAGATAGTGGTTGCAGTGTTTTGCATATACAATGAGGATGAGTGATACAATTTGCATGGACAAGATTTCTATTCTTTAGGTCATCTTTTGGAGTATCAAGTAATAGTCCATGAATCATGGATCAAATGTGAAGAACATTGTGTACAATTACCAAGGTATGTGAAGGATTTTCAAGATATACAGTTCTGATTATTTGAAGCAATAAGTTGAAGTGCATCAAATATAAGTTTCTATTGTTCAAGATTCTATTGAAGAGTTGGATTTTTGAAGCCTAAATAAGTGTGTTTAGGTTGCAAAACTTCAATAAGCTATGCAAAAAGAGATGATCTAGATTATGACTAAGTTCTGAAGGTAGTCAAAGTATGTTTATGTTTATTTTTTTCTCTGATTCACGACATGAGGTGTATTGGTAGTCCCTAAACAGTGTCCTGATAAAGATTAATTTTATAATGAAGTCTGAATTATCATCATTAAGAAGGAAATAAGCTATGTAAGATTTTAAGTTTATCATTGAAAAAGGTCTTACGCATCAAGTTAATGTTTTCAAAAGTGTAATAAAGATTATGACAGCAGGTGGAATGAAGTAAATGATACAAAATTTTTTGAAGGACATTCTACAGGTATGTATATCATGACTATGATTTAGTACTTATGGTTCAGGTATGAAGGTATATAACAGATGTGTCATGAGCTCTAAGAGTGTTTCCATCATCAACTGAAATACTATTGATGATCAAAAGTACAAGTAGAGTTCAAGTTTAGTATGTGAAAGGACTGTTGTGGAATCATAAGTTGCAATGATGAGGTCCTTGAGAAGGTGATAGTGTACTGTGGATTCAAAGGAAAGGAATTGTCATGTATCGCAGTCGTGATGTTTTTGAGGTATGTTGAAAGCTTGGAAATCTCTCTCAACAATGTGTTTGATGATTACATAATCGATCCTAGAATTATACATCAAGACATTGATGTCTATGAAAGTGATCATAAGTGGCTTAAAGTAGGTTGGTATGCTATGTTTTTGCTAGACATTTGAAGTTTATAAAGGAAAATTCAGTCATGTTGTTCAAGACAGCATAGTTTCTATGAATTGGAGTTACTCAGTCATGTGAAGCCATTGTCCCTATGACTGTAATCCATATACTAAGTCTCAATCCATGAAGGTTCTAATTAAGGATCCTTGACCAAATGTATTCAAGGTATGAAGGTATGACCTATTTTGTTTGATTCGACTTAACAAGACTTGTAAGCTTTTGAAGATGGTTTGACAAGATGTTGGGATGACATTTATAGTACTCAAAATTTATGATGGTATAATAGTAACTTATGCAAGAATTCAAAATATTCATGCATTAAGGTTGAAGACATAAGATTGCAAGTGAATAAACAATAAGTGTTATCAATCACTGCGGATTGGCAATGAAGGTGATTGTCTCATACCTATGTATATGAGTTGTTAAGATTTTTTGAGTGCTATGAAATAGATGTATGGGTATGCTCTATGATTACTGTACATGGTTTGTACTAAATGGTGCTCTATGGGAAAATTTGAAGATGAGAAACAAATGTTTAAGTCAAGTGGCTTTAGATTCTATCAAGTCTTTTCAAGGTAATGTCCCTCATGTTGGTATGATTCATCTTAAGGTGTCTCATAGGTATGTGTAGAAGGATTAGATATGATCTCATGTTTTGAAAGTCGGATGAGTCATGCAAGGAATGCATTGATAATGTTGTTATAGCTCTGTGTAATTGGTGTGCAATAGATGACCTCAGTGAAGCAAGTGATGAACTGATTTTGAGTCCTAAGTCAAAGGTTGTTGATTAAATAGGACCTCAAGAAGGAACACAGAATACACAGTCATGGTCAGTTTGTGAAATATAATGGTCAAGGGGAGCTTGTGCAAAGGGATCAGTGCCAAGTTGATATTCTATGTAATGAAACAGGATAGATAGACACTGAAAAATTATTATTCAGGACTTTGATGATTGGTTGCATGACCCTCTCTATGGATCTTTATCAAGGTATGATATTCTCAGATTTTTGCATTTTCAGTTAGAGAATGATTTATAAAGTATGTTGCCAGGAGATTCATAAATTGTTAGTTTCATGTACTTGGGTATGATCCTATTGCATTGAGAAGGTTTGGCATAAGATTGACTAAAGATGTGCTTTAAGACTCTTTGGTCCTAAAGGTGGTTATGATAGTGTATGGAAGGAAAAAATTATGTGTCTTAAACATGAAACATGGGAATTATAGGAAGGTGTATTAGAAATTTTGAATCCAAATTAAATTGAATATACTAGCTCATGGGGAGCCATGTGTACATGCTACTTATTAGGTCCATTTATGTTATTGTTCTACTTGTAGAAGTACAAGAAAACAAGAGTTTAGTCCAGAAGTGGAGATCATGTAGAGAAACTAAATCTATTATGCATTGTTGTTATAGTGTCTTATCATTGTGTCTTGTCATCATTTTTCATATTGATTAGCTATCATTGTTTCCTTTTTTTATAGATTAAAAATGGGAAGAGTAGGCTTCAGAAACACAAAAATATGGATTCGTCGTAGGTGTGTTTTCATTCATGGTTTCCATTAATGTTTCTAAAGGTTGATTGTCATCAATAAAAAAGGGGGGAGATATTGCTGGCCATTATGTTTGTAGTGTTTTCATTGATGCCAAATGTAATTAATGGCAAAGGGGTGTCATGAGTGTTCATATCAATTTCCATGAGGTGTCATTCATAGTCATTTGGTGAAGTTTTATGTTGTATTTGAGCATGGTCTAATGTCCATCATCATACTATGCTCTCTCTAATGGTTTTTTGAAGGTTTTCATGATGTTGAGTAAGGTTGGTATGTTTTTTCAAAGGTGTCTAGGTTTCTGTATGTGGTTTTCATGGCCATTTCACTAAGAGTAATGATTGAGTTAAGTCATTATAGGCGTATACCTAGTAACTAGAGCATGATGGATGATATGAGTGGCATAAGAGATAGAGCATAGGAAAGTCATGTTGAATAATGGTCATGAAAAAGGTGTTATGACATGTCATATACATGTGTATGATGAAGTTTTCGGGTCATATTCTCAGTTGTTTCATGATGTTTCATGAGTTCCTTCATGGAACAAGAAGGTGAAGACTAGTCAAGAAAGTCACAGGACAAGTCTCATTGGATGGTTAGAGAACTTATAAGACATATTTGAGACCAGATGAGAGTTGGCATTCAATATAGAAGAGGTTGATCTGGTGATTCTTCAAGTCAAATTTTAGGTAAAAATTGATGAAGATATTTGCTCAAGATATGACTAGTTTTTTGGGAAAACCAAGTTCTAGAGAAGCAAAATCTAGCTTGATATGTGAAATTATGATGCTCACCTACTCACACACATTCTACATGGGTCCTTATGGATTTTGAAGGGATGATTTTTCATTGATCATAAGAGTTATTTTAAAAAAATAATGGATGATTTGATCATCATACTTTTATGAACAATCATTAAGAAGTCAAGTTAGTTTAAAACCCTAGTTAAACCCTCCTATCAGAGTGACTTTGGAATATTTGCATTATACGGTTGTTAAATGATCTTTTCAAGATAAATTTTATGCATCATTATTATAAGATTATTCCTCATATCTCATTTTGGTGGTGGTTTGGTGTTCTATCTATTTCAGGAAGTGAGAGAAAAACCCTAGTTTTGAGGAAATTTGTTGTTTTAGGGCTGAGATGGAAGCTTTAGGATGAAAATTGAACTATTCCAAAATCCTTGGGATATTCACTACATTTCCATGAAAAATTTTATGGAAGGTTCCTTAAATAAATTTTGATTTATAGGTCTCCAAATTTTCCCTACCGATTTTGGCTTGAAGGGCTAAAAGCTAGTCGTGGAGGTTTGAGATGAGTTTGGTCATTTTACTTGTTATAGCTACATTTATATGGTCATGGATAGTTTATAGGATCCTAGCATGATGTTTTGGAGTGATTTATTTGATCTAGAGTGATGGTTTTTAGTTGAATACATAATGGTATAGATAGCTCCCTATTAGGCCTCTCAACAAGCAGTGAAGGAACAAGTGTGTTGGATCAGATTTCTCCACATGAACTATGCATGTTAGTGCTTGAAGATTTTTTCCAAATATTTCCTTTATGTTTTCCATGCTTTTTTTGAGCTTGGAAGTGTCCTTAGAGGTGTTTGGAGCTCGATTCCTCAAGACTGTTCTTGAATCCATTTTTGTAGTTTGGACCTATTTCAATGTTTAAGTTGTTTGAAGGCTTTATCATATATTTTGATACATAAAGTGAGGTGTTACATAAATAAGACTTATATACCTTTAAAATAATATATTACTTGATTTATGATGAAGATATTTGATATGATAATTTGGTCATTCCTCAAGACTATTTTATGGGTGTTTGAAGAACCTAGTTGTGTTTGCTTGCAACTTGGTGTGTTTCATGGTGGAGATGGATGTTTCAATGCTTATTGAGATTATTGATGGTGATTGGAGAGTTTATTCATTAATTTCATGGATACTTTTTGGATGCATGAAAATTTTAATATATGCCCTTTATGGCCATGCTGCAAGCATTGGTGCTGGGAGAGCTTGTTTTGAACTCGTTGGAGAGTCCTTGGTGCTTATTGATGTTTTCTTAACCCTTACCGACCTACTTGGGTATTTTGAGTTGTATTTATATGATGTTATTTATATGATTTTTGAGTTTGGATGACTGACCTATATGGTCATGGCCTACCTATGGGTGTTTTGAGCTAGTGACATGTATATAAGCTAGTGTATTTGGTCATCTATGAATAGTTGTGCTTATGGGGATATGAAGTGAGATATAAGAGGAATAAGAGAATTGAATAGGGGTAAAGGACATATCCTAGAAGATTTATGAATAGCTAAAAAATATTAGGATCATATATGCAAGGGAAATTGACCTATTCAACCCATGAAGAAGAAGGTTTGAGTGAGTTAGGAGAGAGAAGAGTTTGAAGAGGGTTTGGTTTGTTTGGACGTGAATTTGGATCACTATCAGTTATATGAGCAACATTTTTTTAGTTGTCATCTATCTTGAAGTGGTTAAGTGGGTGCTAATCATCTTAGGGGTTAGTAGCCTCCTTTTATAGTGGGTGTTATACTAAATAGGGGTGGGTGCTCCTTGTGAAGTGGGTGCTTCACTAAATAAATCTTGTCCGATGTGTAATATTTTACATGATTCCTTTGTTATGAGTAATATTATCAGAGGTTTCAGTGGGTTTTATTCCCCTTGAGGGTCTCCCACATATAGCTTGTGTTCTTTTGTACTCTCTTACATTTTATTCTTGTGTATGGTTGTTCGAAGGTTAATATGCACACAATGGTTAATGAATATTGAATAGATATTTGATAATATGAATGCAAACTTAGTTTAATGAGTTAAAAGTTTTGAAGGACCGATTCAACCCACATCTCAGTCCATTGTTTCTTCCAACAACAAGATGGCAATGGAAACTAGTCACAAGGACTATAAAATATGATCACCGGGTATGTGTGTTGTATGATCATGATTCAACTTGTTTTGCAATGGATGATATACAACTTGAAGAGTGTTAAATACATGATAGAGCCTAGTGAATTGTATTAAGACCTAGTTTAGGTTTGTATGTCTTGAGAGACAAAGATTGGTGTAGTAAACCAATATGTTCTTTAGCCTTTTAGGTTATGCTTGATAGAAAGATCCATGTGAGTCCATAATAGTGTGCTTCCAAAGGTATTGACATGAATTATGTGGTGTTCATTGTGCATAGAGGGTTGTCCTAGCTGACAACACATTAAGGGAAATAATTCATCTTGAAGAAGACAGATATTAGTCACCAACATACAGTCAAGAATGTGTTGACCTTAAAAGAATGTGTTTGAAGTATAGTAGATAGAGTGACAGTTTGCATGGTCTGAGAGGGAGTTTGATAGTCCTAAGAAAGGTCTGAAAAATTTGTTAAATCATTAGAGTAGGTCTAAGAATTCATGAAATAATCTTGTCTCAAGAATATTAGCAGGTGAGTTGGCCTTATGGGGAGCTAGGAAGCTCTTATTCTTGTGACATAAAGTTATGTATATGTAGTGTAATGGAATCAGGGGGAGTCAGTCAAATGGTACAGGTATGATCATGTTATGTATCAATTGAAGATGATTTACATTTATATCTTTCTATCATTAAGGAGTCGGGGGAGTTGAGTGGGTTGTTTTGACATCTCCATGAGCAAGACATGTGATGAGGAAATTACATTGGTTTGAGTCCTTATTATTAAAGATAAGTATGTTATGTGGGAATATGTTTCTTTTTTGAAGCTCTTGTTGTAAAATGTATGGTTTTCATTGAGGTAATGTATCAGTTTAAATTGGAGAATGTCTAGAGATCTACTCAAGAGGAAGGTATGGAAGTTATTTTATATGCATTTGTTAAAGGGGAAACTATGTTGCTCTTGCGTTTCTTTAAGGAGTCAAATCAGAATGGAAGGGGTCAAATGGACCTTGATAGTTTTGGTTAATTTTTCTAACGAAAAGGTGAGCCTATTCCGTTATAAGGAGGATTTGAAAGTGTGTATCTTTTTCATTAATATCGAAGGAGGAGAATGATTTGATGGCATGTGAAGTACCTTGAGGGGGGGATGTTTATATGTTTTTCCATTGATGGGTTTTTCATCAATGACAAAGGGAGGGATTTTTGGCATTTTGTTGTCATTGATTTCGAAAGAGAGTGTTTGTGTTGTTGTCAGTATTATCTAACGAGTCATTTATGTCAAATGAAGTAAGAAATATGAAGGTTGATTGGTAGTGTCAGTTGAGTTGTTTGGTCTTGGTGATGTTCCATGATTTCTTGAGAAGGTAAGATGGTTCATAGTGAATGGAAAAGATATGTCAATGGTAAGATGATGTTATAGTGATGTCATGAAGTGTGGTGAAGGTTCTTGTAGGTTGTCAAGAATGGAAAAGTGATGAGGAGGTATGTTTTGGTGAAGCAAGCTTGTTCAATTGATCTAATTAAGAGGCCTAGTCAATAGAATGAGGTATGACATGATGAAGTGAGGTATGTAGTAGTTAGTTATGCATTTTCATAGCACAAAGAGCATGAATACGAGGTTTAGAGACACTCATAAGTGTCTTATAGTGTTGGTTCAGGTGTCATACATGGTTTTTTAGGTATGTTCCTATACCTAGATATTAAGAAAGCATGCCCTAATGAAGTAGATTCATCATTTATGAGTGAATTTGAGAAAATATGAGCATGGGAGATGTATTAGCATGTTGATTTAGAGGTGTGGTCTACATTTTAGGTCTTAATGTTGAATAATTAGCAAGTTATTGCATTTTTTCTCCTACCGAGCTTTTGGAAGTGAGAAACCAAGGTCTATTTGGAACTTTTTATGCTCATTGGCACATGAAAACTCTACATTGTGGTCTTGATAAGGTTCCTAAAATGATGTCGTGAAGCATTAGTTTAGACATTAAGGGGTCAAAATTTATGAAGAATTGTTAAGAAGCTAAATTGGTTTTAAACCCTAGGTCTATAGTGATGGAGAAGATCTTATTGGTTATGGGAAAAAAAATCGATTGTTTGTGTAGTTTTGATGATTTGAGGTTGTAGAGGAATCCTCTATATTTCTCTAGGTGTAATGTAGGTGTCATGGTTGTGTGTGGACCCCACTCAAAAAATGCAAGTTTATGAATAATTTATGTTTTCACCAAAGTTTTTCACTAGAACTATTGACTAAATTAGTGTTCAAGGATTTTGGGGATGTATACTACTTTTCCATGTTGGTTTCATACTATGGTTGATCCCTTATGAGGTCTATTATGGCTTGATTTTTAAGACTAGTTTTTGGGGTAGTTTTGGATAGTTTCAAGTGATCTGGTTGCATAGGCATTTTAGAGGTGTTTTAGTGTTATTTATGGTAATTTTTGTATTTTTTTGATGACCCTAAGGTCATGATATTTCCATTGTTATATCGCACTTGCATATTTGAGGAATTTTGATGAGGTTTTGACTTCAATCTCTGAAGACTAGTTTTGAAGACTAGTGAAGAAGGTTTCTTGTTTTATTGGTGTCAATGAATAAGATGATGGTGCAGAGTGATTCAATATTGCTAGAGGTTGTAAGTGGGATTAGAAAACATGTCTAGAATGGTTTCTAAGTTTTTGTTAAAGGTGTTTTTTTCTCAATAACATTCAATTTTTGTGAGTAGTCTATTTGAGTGCATTAGAGTTTCTTGAGTCCTAAAGGAGAGATGGTGGTTTTAGATGGTATTTCCAACCTATATGGTCCCTTTCATGATCTTTATAGGATTTTATTATGATTTTTTAAGAGAATTTTTCCTATGATATCCGAAATATATGAGACTGTAATCATAAGTCAGGTATAAAAGCGAGTTGTAAGGCTCATTTAAGATTATTGAGAGAGTAAGGAAATGTGTGAGCTAGAGGGGTATTTTATAGAGGTGAAAGAGGTATTTGTGGCCATAAAGATAGGGAAAATATTGTGTGGATAACTTTATATTGTGTGCATCTGTTGGGGAGATAGGTCATTAGGCTTGATTAACTTGATGAAGAATCCCATGAGTGAGTTAGCCTAGAGAGTATATTTGAAGGAGGAAGGAAACTCGGATTTATTGTGTCATCATCAATTTTTGGTGCAAAAAATTCAGAGGTGAAAAAATACATCAGGTGGATTTGGTTAGTAATAATTCATCTAGGGGTCAGTTCCTCCTTGTAGTGTTAATGATCTACTAAATCTAGGGGTTGGTGCCTCACTAAACATAGGGGTTGGTGCCTCACTAAACGTTAGGGGTTGGTGCTCAACTAAACTTAATTCATTTCTCTAATAAAGTTGTGTTTCAATTGATTTTACTACCCTTAAGGGTTTCCCACTTACATTTGGTGTTTTTTTTGCTCTTTTTCTTCTCATTTTTACATCTTTGGTTATGTTCTTGTGGATGCATGCTTAGTGGTTAATTGAATGGTTAATGGATGAAATTTATTACAGTGAATGAAAAGATTTATTGCTCGGTGATTCAGCCCCACTCTAAGTGATTGTTCTGCCAACATGGCTTTCATTATCCATGCGTCTAAAAATTTTGGAATCATATGGTTCATGTGGTCTTGGTCTATGGAATGTGTATATTCTCTCCTCCTACATGTTCTTTTTATTCTTCCCCTTATGGAGAGAGATCCCATTTTCTTTGGTTCTATAACCACTCTTTTAGATTAGTTTCCCTTTCATACATTTCTCTCTCTCGACCCTATTCCCCTATTCCCTTGGAATGTTTAGGAGTAGTTTTGGTATTAGTAATATAGGTAGAGGAATTTGACCTTCTCCAAAGGTTGATCTCATACAGTAAAGTCACACATTAAGAGATCATCTCATTTTCACTAAGGTGTTGATCCTATCGAGTTGTAGCGAGTGTTCAAATTTAGGCAAAAAATAGTGTTTTACATGCCCAGTGGGGAAATTTTGATGATATTTAAATCATATTCTATAGTATTTTTATTTCCACTAGAGTTCTATGTGTGCTGACACCTCATTCATTCTGACTGAATGCTCACCAGAAGTGCACGTAACTACCAGGTCCCTCTCTTTTTTCTTGACAAGATATTAACATGCATAGTTATCATACTAATTAACCAAGTGTTCATTCATACATAAACAACTCATCCACATCATATTGGAAACACATGTAATAAGGAAATAATCAATCCATGTAAACCATTACTAACACCAAGTGCATAAAAACATCTCCATAATTAGTTATATCAATGATCATAATCCAGCCACAATTATCCATTAATCTTTATAACCAACTACATAATAAGAATTTGATACATAACATTCAGTATATGTGAATGCAGAGACATGTGTGCAACCATATCAGAGTAGCATAACACTAACATATAAAATTTTGATCCAATACCTATCCTAAGCCAAGTATTTATAGGGGTAAGGACTTACCCTTCTCTACCAACGCACTTCCTAATAATAGGCATGCTCAAAAATAGCTAGCATGTAGTACATCCAAGAATAGCCATAAATCCATAAAGCGTCCATAATTTTACAAGTGACTAATAATATATCTCACTAAAGATTCTTCTTTAATCCTATTAATAGCTCTTCATGTGTGTTCTTTATCTACATGTCCATTCTCTAAAAATAGCCTTTGCTTTCCTGACAAGGTAGCTTGTTTTTTATACTTGTGTTACTCAGCACTCCATCTTTACTTTTCCTATTTTTAGCCCATCTTGGAAAATTGGTTAAGTCCTTGTCTTTTCCTCCGTGTTTTTCAATCTCACATACCATCTTGACCCTTGTCCACACGTGTCCTTATTCATATCATCATAAATCCTCTAAACGCGTTTTGTTCCAATGCGTCTCTATGAATATCCCATGCACACTCATTTTTGTAGCATAACCCTTTATGTCTCTCTGCACATAGTCATTTTAGAAACCAACATTACCCCACACTAGGTATGTTGTTTGTCATTGGAAATAACAGAAAATGATGCACCAAAAGAATAGTAGACAACCCACTATGAATCAAATAATAAATAATGGAGAATATGGCTTGCACCAAAGAATCAAAGAATCAATCTTCTTTAGAGGGAAGGAGTACAAGAAATTCCTTGACTAATATTTTCTCTATCTCCCTCCACCCTTTTGATTCCTTAGTTTCCTTAACTCGCTCGACATAAACAATTTCGAGGGACCTCCGTAGGAGTTAATCCATCAATCTTCTCCTTCAATTGTTCGATCAGGTTTTCTAGTTGCTTTCCTGTGTCGTCCAACACATCCATCTTGCACGTAATCTATGGAAAAATATCCTTTAGTCTATACTTTAGTGAGTTCTTTAAAAAAATTATCCTTTCCCTTTTCTGCTCCACCTCGGCCAATAATTTATCATGTTCTTCTTTATTATTCTTGTTCTTTGCCTGGAGCTCCCTCAACTTTTCTTCATCTCTAGCAACAAGTAAATTCACAATATGATAAAAATTCCTAATAGTTATCATACAAAAAAAAATTCCATCCTCGTATCCTCCTTAGCCTCTACCATCAGTGCATCATATTGCACAAGGTGTCCCTTAATTTGTTCCTTGTAATTCTTCTTCTTGTCAGGCCAATGACACTTCTTTAGATTCTATTGTGAAAACTCTTCTTTTCATGCATGAGCATATGTTCCAAGTCTTCTAGAAAATTTCATTTCATTTCGTACAAGGCATGGATTTTCTCAACCAGATCCAGGCACATGATTGTAATGGAATCTACAATACATTATGCCTTCGTATACGTCATGCGTGTTTGTCCCTTATCCTCTCTTATTTCTTACGCCAACTAGAGTCATTGCCTTCAACATTTCTACCTCTATTATACATGCTTCTCTGTTGAAGGATATCAAGCCACTTGAAGGCCAATCACTATCATCTTTTCAAGATAGCCTCAAATATGTTGACTATATTCTCATTGATGAGATGAGCTTTATTGGGCCCAAACTACTTGCCAAGGTGGACCCCCACCTACGCAAAGCTTTCCCCACATTACATGCTTGTTCATTTACCACCTGACAAAAAAATCTATTTCAGTGGAAAAATCCATTATTATTGGAGGGGATCTTGGCCAATTATCACATGTCAATGATGTGCCCCTCTATATAGGACACTCATATGCAACAAACCCCTGGTCTAGCTTCCCCGTGATAGTAACGCTACAAATTGTTTACCGACAACAAGGGGCATATCAAACTCAAGTTTCTTTTAAGAGGCTCTCACTCAACCTTCGTGATGTAAATATTCACATTGAAGATCGAGAAACACTTATGTCTTGCACTAATGTAAGGATGTCCACACAAGCTTTATTACATCTTTCCATTCTGATACTCGTTTGTTTGCTAAAAACGAACTTGTCAACCACCACAACCTCAACATGCTAAAATATTTGAGCTACTCGGTGGCCCTTTCAATTAAAAAAATTAATAGGCAATCCAAATGTAGACATCAATATTATTCACGTATTTACTATCCTAAACTCACCAATTCTCTCTGAGTCGTGTCATTATATGCATGACCTCCAAAGCACGAAAACTGGATGCTAACTAGACACTTACATTTATTTTACATGCTTTGATTCCTCCTCATACCTTAGTGATCTATTCTAATATGTCTGGAATGACCACTTCAATTTTATACATTTTTTAATTTTCAACTTATGCGACCCAACATTGTATTTTTTGTTATATCCTCTAGGCATCCCAGACAATACCACCCATTAGGGACAAGAGTGCCTAGGAGCTATTGTCCCCTTTGGGCGCTTCTGTCATTTTCCCTCCTTTTCTCAAATTTGAAATGCCATATAATTTGTTATCTTTTCTAAATTACTACCTATCACTTTGGGTCATTATTTTAGTTATGAATGATGAAATTCAAACAAGGGAATCATATATACATGACTTACTCACTATTCCTTACATTGCTCCTAGGAAATTATGGGCTATCTACTTACTATTCAAATACTGTAGGGTAAAGAGTAACATTCACAGGATTGCATCTTGGGCTACATTGGCATTCATTACCCTTAGGTGAATTAAGGTTATCAAATCTGAATCTCCATCTACACACATTCCATTCTTGGGTCAAGAGTAGTTATGTCTCGCTACCTTAGTACGACCTAGTATGAGGGTAACCTACCTTCCAAGGTAAACAAGTTCAATGTCACATCATTCGACTATCATGGTATCTACATACAAGTCTTGTCAGTGAAATGCATAACAATCACATTGGGGTGGTCGTATGGTCAATCTAAAAACATATGCATTGTCTATTTCATCTAATGTTAATTCTTGCACACTTGCACAGGTAACCTATTCACAGATCTAAGTTGACAATGAAACACTACAATAAAGGCTAATGTGATTTTGAGCGAAAGGAAGGAGACAAGTTTCCCATCCTTCAAATAAAATCAGAAGCATAAGCATGTTGATAGGACATGGCCTAGACAACTTTGTCCTTCTCTGGACGATTCCAACACTGAAGTTATTTCAGAGCCCAAAATGTTTTCTTGATCCAAAGCTTACTCGGTCCATCTAGCTTGTTTCACCCAGTTTCTAGCCCTGAATCAATTGTGAATCTTCGAATACAAGCTAAGTCACTGTGTAATCAACGAACCTTTCTTACAGGGGACTTGTATTTCTTATGATAGATATCACATTTTCTGTTCGGACCTACCTGACACTCAGTCTCTATGAGAAAGATTCAATAAGATTATGTCCCCAAAGGTCATTTGGTGAACCCAATGCATTGTGCCTCATTATAGATATATATAACTTCTCCAAGCCAAAAGATATACTGCAGTTCATGTCTGCCATCGTATCTTGTGATATAAATCACATCGCTAATGTTTACATCTATCATCATAAATTTGATTTCCTAAAATTTTGATAGGGTTTCATGGTAGGTCTCATCCTTTTAGGGTTACTAAGCTTAGAGATCCTATTTTCACATCCTCCTCATTGATTTCAATCTTGTAGTATAACATCTTTACCCCATTTCATATTCCTCTGAGGTTATTTATAATTTCTATGTAACACAAGCCTCTTTTTGTTTGCCATAACTTTAGCAATCAAGTGCACGAAATTCACAATCCTACTTTTTACTAATTATAGGAATAATCATTGTGGAAAATATAAGCCACTTTTGGAAAAAGTCATTTACAAGTTTTTCTTTCAATTTATCAAATTCATAAATTATCTCTTTTTCTTTTCAAAACTTGAAATTATCATCTTAATATGGTCGTTTTATTCATTTGAGGTTCTCTCACTTATTGTTTAATATCAACTCTTTGGTCTCTTAATTGTTGCCCATATGGACTTTTCTGAGAAATCAGGGTTAAAATTCTAATTTTATTTTCTTCCTATCATGGACACCCAATCCTACCCCATAATAAATTTTCAAGTATCCATTAATATTATTCTTCAATGAACACCCACCATGTAGAGATACTTTCATCTTACACTCCACTTCACCTTAAAAATGACAACGGTCCCTTATTTCCTTACGACACCTTCAAATTACGTGAATTCAATCTTTGAACTTCATATTTCTATGCCCTATTGCCTTAGTAATAATGACACTTTTTTTCAAGGCAGCTTACCGAATCTATTCAAGTTTTACACTATGCCTTTTAGGATAAAATTCAAACCAAGTGAACATTATAATTACATCTATCAAGGATGAGACCTACAACACCTCAAGGATACTTCCAATGCACATATTAGTTATATTATTTCTAAGGCCAAAGACATTCAATTTGATACAAATATTACATGTACCCATACAAGTGAGGTTAATGTCCTACATATAGGAAGCACCAGATGTCCATGTTTCATGAGATCAACCTCTAAACTTTGACAAGAATGCTACACAACACGATATCTTATATGAGTTATTAGATTATCGAGGTTAATTACTTTTTTACCTACTCATTACTATCCTCACTATTAGGTTTACAAAATTTAAAGGTCATCCATTTTGTAATTATCATGGACATTAATGGACATCATAACAATGATTGTTGTATTCTTTACAAAGAAAAATCCAACAACTCATGAGCATAAATACTTTATTTCATTTTTTACTCAAGATTCTACTACACATTCATCTCAAGTTTACAAATCTCAATGGGTCCCTAAAGTTGATTACATCCATGTCTAGTGAACATAATGCAATAGTGAATGATGTAACTTCTTCAATAATACAAGATCCATCCATTCAATGAGATAATAAGAATACCATACCTCTTTTTACGAAGTACCAACCTCAGTAATAACATCACATCCTGCTATTGTGAACAAGATTAAAGAACTATCAATTGCACCTGAGTCATTGCACACCACAATGACATCAATTTCAGTTCGAGCCACCACAAACATGTATCCGAGGGCAACATGATCAATAGATTCTACAAACATTCATACCAAGATGCCTTCACAACCAATCAAGATAGATTATGACAACACAAGTATCAATGGATTACCCTATTACGAACACTATAGATCTCCATATGCATGGGATCATATACAATGACCAAATCCTAAGTATACATCTAAAAAAACATTTTGGGAGCAACATGTGACATATTCTCACTATTTCCCCATTCAATAAGCTCGGTTAAATACTAAGGTCCACATCTATACCTATTTTCTCCATATGTTGATGATCATTTCCTTATTCCTGATGGTCATACATCTAAGCTTTTCACATTGATCAATATGAAATGTCCTTCTCATATCGAACTTTCCTATGATCAATAGAATCATCAGTTAAAAGGGGTTTCATTGCAAAGATCTAAACCTTAGTGGTCATGGGGCTTTTCATTCTACCTAGTATCAAAAGGGGTTCCCCTTAGTATCATCCATATGCACCACTATCTGGATCCTTCTCTAATATTCACACACTTTGGGGGCATATTATCCCCCTTTACTACCTGATGACACACTCTTGTTCTAGGTTCAACACGATTGTTGAGGGTTCACTTGCCTACATGGCCCTCAATTTTCACACATGCAATGGGGGCCCAAACCTTACTCCGCTCTCCTAATCATTGCGTTTCATATTCTAATAATTGAAAAACATTTAATTATTTGTAAAAAATAAAAATAACTAGCTTAGATATTGATTGGATGTATTCTTGCTTGCTTATATTATTATATGGTGCACATTGCTTACCATGTTGCTTTGATTCATAGTATGTTATATCCTTTTTATATACACACATGCACATTCACATGGTACTCTTGAGGTGAATGCAAGATACTTACACATTATCACATGATGTACTGATGAATGCAATGACACCTGTTCTCTAACAGTCCCACTGAAGGCTCCTAGGGGCATCTACCTTTCCTATTTCTCTATATTCAGGTTCTATCATTGTAAATTCTCCTACTTTCATTCCTATTTTCAATTGTATACATTGTGGTATACTATCAATTTTTCTAACATGCTAATGGGTTTTTCATGTGTAACATTTATCTTGCAGGCTTACTTCCAACCATGGTTATCTAATTTTATTGTATCTTGTCTATGCTTGTGTCTTGATTGTCATTGTTTGTGAGTTATGCCCTATGCTTGATTTCATCTTTTGCTTCTATAACCTTGAAGGCTTTAAGTGTTTTACAACATTCTGAGTGGTGTCCCGTGTATTCAACCAGCTACTCGTTGTGTCTTTTGCCATGTTACCGCGTGTTTTGACTAGTTTCTATTATATCATGCCATGTTTGTTTGTGACTAACACTCTTTGCTATTTTTTCCCATTTTTTTGCATCTGTCATGGTATTAAATTGCGCTAATTATCCCCTTTCTCGCAAATCAACGACATATCGTCAAAAGCACTCATATTTCCCTCATATCATCATTAATTAATTACAATAAGCTAATTGATTAAGTCACCTATCCAACTAACAACCTAATTAACGACCTTCCGTTAATTAAATCACCTCTTCTATCTAGACTAATTAATTATTATTAATTAATTAGCTTTCCCTTCCATTTAACCAATAAATCAATATTTAATTGATTTAATCCCCTTCTAATAGCCTAAATCATACTAATATTCCTCTAATTATCTTCTATAAGCTTACATCTACCTATTAGTTAATCACCTTTGATTAATTAAAACACCCCCCAACTCCCATGACTTGCTAAGCATAAATTAAACCCTTCTAAAGTAAGGTTACCTTTAATAAAGCAACCTTATCCATTCCTAATCATGTTTTACCTTTATCCCACATTCAAAGGGATGAAGTGTTGAATCCTTTATCCATTGGGCTATATAAGGAGCCCTCCTTCTACCTTTATACTTACACCTAAACTTCTTAAGAGAGAAAATGCAAAGCATATAGCAAAGAGACTAAGAGCTTGCCTTTTGTTTTCTTGAGAGGTCACCATTGTTAAGAGCTAAAGCTTCCTATTCTTGCATTCTTTAAGGATCAAACAAAGCAATTTTTTGATTGCCATTGGAGCTAAATAGGTCCATTCATTCTTTGTTGGTAATCTAGGAGAGTAGAGATGTTAATATAGCATGCATAGTTTTGATCTCATGTTTTCAAAGTTATAATGTTAGTTTAGATCTTGCTTAGTTCTCTATCTTGATGGTGTTTATGCTTTGTTTTAGCTAAATTGTAGAACTATTTTAGGTGGTAGTTCTTGCTTCATTTAATTTAGCATTAAAAAAGTATACATGCACACATTTGGCATGCCCCGGTGGGACTTACTCCATTGTCCTTTGCACTTAATTTCAAGTTTTTGTAGTTAAGTTTCATTTTTGGTTACTAACCCTCTTTTACACATGTTGATCTAACTTGTTTTTCTTAACTTGTTTTGTTGAGTTTGCATGTGTTGAGTCTTCCTTGTAGGTATAAAGGAGGTGAAGTGCTGTCAAAATTGGAATTGATGGGAAAATTTCAAGATTTCTCCATGTTTTCATTTTTAGAGCTTACTTTTTCAACATTCTACATGCTAGTTTTGTCAATTTCTTGAAAATTTTAAATTCTTGAGCATGTAGGTTAGTGTTTGATAGTGCTGAGTCTTCTATTTACATATTAATGTGGTGGGTTGCTGTCAAAATTTAATCTTGGTGAGAAAATTTCAAGATTTCATCATGTTTTCATTTTTAGAGCTTACTTTTTCATCATTCTACATACTAGTTTTGTCAATTTCTTGAAAATTTTAAATTCTTGAGCATGTATGTTAATGTTTGATAGTTGAGTCTTCTATTCATATATTAATGTGATGGATTGTTGTCAAAATTGAATCTTGGTTGAGAAAATTTTAAAATTTCATCATGTTTTCATTTTTAGAGCTTACTTTTTCATCATTCTAATGCTAGTTTTGTCAATTTCTTGAAAATTTTAAATTCTTGAGCATGTATATTAATGTTTGATAGCGTTGAGTATTCTATTCCATATATTTTGATGAGTTGTCAAAATTAAATCTTGCATTGGAAAATAAATTTCCCATTTTGCAAATTAAGAGATTTTTTTTTGACATTTTTTGAGTGCATGTCAAGTGCATACCCGTGAGCATAAGAGCATATGCGTAACCCATCTTCCGAAGGCCATAAATTTTGCTCCCGAACTCGAAATGACTCCATTTTTTTTGCGTTGGAAAGGTATTGAAGTTAACTATGCAATGAAAATATAAATTTGGGATTTATACTTACAGAAATTACAGGTTTTTCTATTAGTTTAAAACTGGTCATTTTCTAACATGTCTAATGTTTTGATGAATGTTGTATTTCCATGCTTACTCGATTTAGACCAAAGCGTGTGTATGCTCTTCTCTTGCACCTTTTGGTGATCTTGAGAATCAAAAACAACTTTGATCTCTATCTTTTTAACATTGGGATTAAACTTATCTTTTTAACATTGAGAAATTTGATTATTCATTTTGCTTAAGGGAATGAACCTTTTACAAAGTATTTTTCAATGGTCCTTTGATTTGAAGTTTTCCATTTCTATATAGTTGGGATAAAGTTTGTGTATGCTCTTCTCTTGCACCTTAGGGTGATCTTGAGAATCAAAAGCAACTTTAGTCTTCATTTTATAACATTTGGTAAATTGGAAACTTCATCTTTCACTTTTGGTTTAGGGGAATGAACATTTATCAAGAATTTTGTATGGTTCATTGATTGAAAAGATTTTCTTTACTTTTTAGTTGGATTATTTGTTGTGTATGCTCTTCTCTTGCATCCTTGGATGATCTTGAGAATCAAAAGCAACTCTTAATCCTCTTTTAAATAATGTGATTTTCTTGGAGAACTACTAACGCTTGAGTGCAGGACCTAAAAATGCTTGTCAAAGAAAGGAGGAATCAAAATGAAATCAAAAACTACTAATACAGTTGTTATACAGGTTGCCAAAAGGTGTTCAAGCAAACCACACCTAATTAAACAAGATAAAAAGAACAACATATTCAAAACACTGTATTGCAAGTTTTGGAAAAGGGTACGTCCCTCTCCGCTCAACTGGAACATAACCCCTTTGGCATAACGCCTTAAGCTACAACAATGGGGGTGGTTCCAGGAACCCCAAAGTAGTCCACGCAAGAGGGAACCTTGTGGATGAAACGGGAAGTGCTTCGCACTACCTACTTGACTAGTGATTCCTTTGTGAGATAGCGTTACAGGTTGTCCCTTGTGGCGACCCTTTTGATAGTACACGTAGACGCACTAGTTGCCTACTGTTCTTGAAGGGGGTAAAGTAAAGCCGAGATACTCCCAAACTAGTCAGTGTGACTTTTTGGGTAAATCACGCTCGCTCGTGGCAACTTTGTAACACCTAGGGTGAGAGAACCACCTAGGAGAATATACTTTGGCCAGGAGCCCACTTTGACCATTCTAAAACAGTGTTGAGTTGTGAACCATATTTTCATTGAGAAACGTGTGACGCGTTACTTTCGCCTAGTTTTTACTTGCCTTAGGGCGAGGTGAAACTCTGCCGAAGTGAAGCTAGCATTTTTCATCCCATTTTGATTTACTTCCTTCACATTCTTTTGACACTTTGTTGATCAAAAGAAGGGTGACTACCTCTTGTGTTACCAATCGATTGTTTCTGCCACTTTTTTGTCCATTTATGCCCATCCATGTTTGCGGCTGGGTAAGTTAAATGTCTAAAGTGTGTGGAGACGTATTTATATCATTGGTAGCCTTTGTGATCTTGATACCCACGTCAGGATTGTCATCATAGTTAGGAATGATTCATCATTTGATCTCCCTTTGACGTGTTACCTTGTTTGCATTATCTCGACACAATTAAGATACTTATGTCATGTTTTTCATAAACATGATCTAAGTATCTGCATTGTGGTGTTACGCTGCGCACATTTTAACACATCCTTAGTATACTTTGACTTCATTTGATTTCAAACATTGTCCCAAATCTTGAAGGGTGTCGCTTACTTTGTTTGTGTCATTTCGATACCACTTTGACACTAATATCTCACTTCTCCGTGAAGCTTGATAGACGTGTCTAATTGGTGTGGTTACGTGGCTTACATTTGTAAACCTCACCCTTTAACATTTAGGCCTTGTTGGTTGTTAAACTTGTCGTGGTATCCTTTGATTGGGAGTCACATCTACCCTTTGTTAATATTTACGCCTTGTTCATTTCGAGCTTGACATAAATATTGACATTGTGTTGATCATTTTTGCATCAAATTGTCACTTTGCACATGCATTTTCATATGGTGTATTTCCTTGTTGATTGGATTTGTGTTTCACACTTGCATGATTGTTCCTTGTGATTATTCATTCAAAAAACTTATTTTCTAGGACAATCCCTTTAAATCTCATTGATATTGATTCATCACGATGTCTATTTTCCTTAGACCTTCTTCAGAAAATCACGCATGCATCCCCATACTTACACAATGTCTAGTTGGTTGTCCTTATGCTACCCAAATTGACATGTCACTTCCTTCCCTTTGAAGGAGTTCCATCACACTATCTAGATCTAGACATTTGTGCTTAAAACAACACCAAAAATGACTGACTATCGCACGGTTCCCCATACTTACAAAAATATGGAACCTAGGTTTAGCAATTCAAATCAAAAGATTCCCATTACAACTAAACCTCGTTTGGTTCTTCATGCTAGAGAGCCCATACAGGTAACTTGTTCCCCACCTTCATCTCATAGTCGGTGGTATGATTTGGATGCTTCTGATCCAAATTATTATTCAAGTTCCCCCCACTCTTCTTCTAATTCTAATCCAAACATTTCCTCTTCTTCTGAGGATTCCAATCCAAATATTTCCTCTGACTCTTCTGAGGATTCAGATCCAAACTACTATTCAGATTCATCTAATTCATCTAATTGACTCCTAAGTCATCTAATGTGACTCTTATGTCGTGGTCCTCCCTTTCTTCGCAGGACCCCTTTTATCAATCGCCCCAACAACGTCTTCTTCCTTTGAAGATACACGTGACTCCAAATCCCTCCAATCAGAAGTATAATACAATTCTTGAGTTGCGGTCCTCTCTTTCTTCGCAGGACCCTTTTCATCATTCATCTAATGTGATGCTTGAATCACAGTCCTCCCCTTCTTTGCAGGACCTTCTTCATCAATCACCCCCAATAATCTTCCTTCTTTGAAGATTCGTGTGACTCAAAGTCCTTCGAGACAAATGTCTGACTCGACCCATGCATCGCAATCTACAAACTTTGGACTTAATCCTACTATTTTACATACGACATACCATTGTATAGGTAGGTCCACACCACCTTCTTCTACTCCTAAGCCATCTAGCTACACATATTCTTCATCCCCCACATCATCTTCTTCTATCAATAATCATCAAACATATTCTAAGTCTTCCACACCAAGTGAACCTATTTCTTCCAATCAACCCCTAGGGATCGATCAACAACTCATACTGATTGACCTCTTTCAGAATGAAGAAACAATCAGGGCATTTATAGGGGCACATGAAGATATTCCTCTAGCAGATTACGAGGAAGGTTTCTCTTTAGACTTCGATGCGTTCACATATTGTGAGGAAAAGGTTGATTCCTTTTATCAAGAAATGGAGGAAGAGCCTTAGATCATGCAACTTGATCCTCCTCTTATTCTTCCATCTTCACATTCTTCATTATGTGATGAAACTCCTTGGTCTTGCATTGATCCATGGCCTATCTTTTCATCACCCAATAACTCTTTGTCTATCATAATTCCTCAATCACAATCTCTTATGGGGTCAACGCCAAGTAGCCCTTCATCTTCATCTAGGTGTGGGTCACATTCTAGTAGCCCTCCCTCTGCTATTTGTGGGACATTTTTGAGTAGCCCACTATCTTCTATTCTTGGGGCACGTCCAACTAGCCCCTTGTCTTCTAGGTATGGATCACCCCCGGGTAGTCCATCATCTTCTATTCTTGGGCCACATCCTAGTAGCCCATTATCTTACATCTATGGGTCACGTCCTAGTAGCCCTTCTTCTTCTATTCTTGGGCCACATCCTAGTAGCCCTTCATCTTCTATCTATGGGTCACATCCTAGTAGCCCTTCATTCTTGGTCCACATCCTAGTAGCCCTTCATCTTCTATCTATGGGTCACGTCCTAGTAGCCTTTCTTCTTCTATTCTTGGGCCACATCCTAGAATCCCTTCATCATCTTCTATCAGTAGCTCACCTCCTGGTAGCCCCTCCTCTTCAATTCTTGGACCATATCCATTTCATCCATCACATTATTCTTCTACCAAAGATGGTGGCAAGCCCATGGTCATTTCTCACATCAGTTCTAAACGTCCACGTTCACTTTCTTCTCCTTCTCGGGATCAGACAAGTCATGCGTTAGCTTATAAGAAACCCAAACAGTTTCTTAATCAAGCTCAGATCAAAACTGCAAAGAGCTCTATAGCTCCCAACAAATCAAACAATCTCAAAATTCTAAATCAATCACGATTCAAGAATGCACACCAACATAACCATCAAGTATGGTGCAAAGTGTGTAAACCTCTGGATGGGGAATTAAATCTCCCACATACGAAATCCATGTTTCAGAACAAATCACAGTCATTTATTGAGTGTGAACTCACCTCAATCATCGAGATCAGGGATAATATCACTCTCGATAAACAAATGCGCCTAGTCTCCCTTATTAAGGAAGTCACAAACATTGTTGTTGGATCTTACCACACAGAGTGACTTTGTTAGTCCCAACCTCTTAAAACTGTCAAAAATCTAAAAATAAAAAATAATTCAAAAATACAAAAAAAAAACATTGAGAAAACACAACAAAAATCAAAGGTATAAAGATCAAACATTGCAATCAGGTATTGTGTACACATGGATGTTTCTTTCTTCCCTTCCTTGCTATTTTTTTTTCTACAAGTCTTCCTACCATTTTCATCCCTTTGGTGATATTTTGGTTAGCTTATTCACATGCATTTTGTGACATTTATCTCTATGGTATCTGTTTGACCCTGGTCTTTTATCACCTTGGTAAATTAAAGAACGACTGACCTCTTAGAGATCCTATCACATTCAACATCTAATAAACTTGTTGTGAAGAAATTTTGGACATATTTGTTGACACTAGCCAATGTCGTCATCGTAAGCACTTCCACCTCCTTCCATCAAGCCATCAGTGGTTCTTAACCCCTTGTCAAACAAGAGAGCTGAAATAAGTTTTCAGACAACAAAATAATCAAAATCAATCAAAAATCAAAATCTAAAAGCTACAAAGCAAAAGCAAATTGATATATTACTCTCTCTTGGGGTATTTCCAATAATCTCTATCGGGGCTATGGACGCCTGACTGGCAGTAGAGAAATGTTGTGATTAGAATTAAATACATCTCCATCGGGGCTATGAACGCCTGGCTGGCAGTGGAGCAATGTACGACTATCCTTTCACCATCCATTCACAAAATCACCTTTCATAATAAATCATTCCTACACATTGGCTAGGGTGTCTTCACTTGTTGTCTATTAAATCTTCCCTTCAAGAGGTAATAAATTCCACGTGCACACACTGGATCTCTATGAGTAAACAAGATTAGTATGTTACCAAGTGTCTTTTTTGGACCTTGTTCAGACTCTTACTCTAGTCCATATCTTGTCTCACGATTTGTGCCTTTGGCTAATCACTTCTTCATCGCGAGGCTTCTAAGCTACATTCATATCATTCACATCGTTCTTCTACTTCGTTCAGAACATCCATGTGTATAAGATTACTTTTTTGCCATGTTTTCGGACACCTTTGTCCCCTTTCACAAAAACAATCTTCTCCTTCCTTTCTATCATGTGCTTTTAGGCCAACTTACGCTGGGGGCATCCTTGCTTCTTCCCAACATTTCATTGGTTTATGTTCACATCATGTTGAACCTATCCATAATGGCCTTGGGTCCCGCTTCTACCTGTGAAGAGTTTACCTTTGAATACTCCCACCTAATCATTGGGGATTTTTTCATCTTCACCTTTCTGGTACGCACGTGGCCTTATGCCCTTGTACATCCCATCTATCGCTAGGGGCATCCACGCTTCCTTGTCTTCCTGTACATAGTTTCATAAAACTTTCAAAATCAACCAAAACATTCAAATATGTTAGAAAAATCATCAAAAACATTCAAATATGTTTCAGAAAACTTCTAAAAATTGAAAATCATCCTACAAAACGTCACTCTTTGGTTCTCACTTGTTCATGTGTGTGACTTGCGGATCATCTTGATCTACCTCCATCAACAAAAGCTAGGCTGCTTACTTCATCCGTACTCTGGGGCACAATGAGTTGTCTGGTACTATTTCGTAGTGCACATTGCTTTTCCATCAGACCCAAGTGTCCTTCAGTTATTCCCCTCGCATGTATCCTTGCTTGGGGCACCATCATCAACCCTTGTCGTTAATTCACACAGGTCGTAACTGAAGCTTGATAATAAAAACATTATATTATGTTTCTCTGTTAGTTTAGCTTGTTTACTTTCTCATATTGCATTACATTTTGTATGTTGCATGGAGTTAGGCATCTTTCACTTTCTCGTATTGCATTGCATTTTGTATGTTGCATGGAGTTGGTGTTTTCAGCAATGGACAATTGTTCATAGTATGGCTTTTCATGTCATTCTACCTTTGTCGTATGCTTATATTTTTCATAAGGACCGATGATGTAGCTCTTATGGTAATATGATGACATCAAAATTGTTCCAATACATAGTGGCTAGAGGCTAAGCTCTTCTCTCCCCTCCTCCATATTTCTTCTACATCATTTTCTTCTCACCCCTAATCTTCTATCTCACCGGGGCATCTTGCCTCCTCCCATTCTTCTATCTATATCTCACCTTTTTCGATCATTGATCGACTTCTTTCATCACCCCATCGACACTCGAGGGGGCATCTCTCCCTCCTACTAATTTTTCTTCTATCTCTTCAAAATTTTCTTCCATCTACTATCTTTGAAGTGGCGTCACTTACGCCACCCCAAAGAGGGGCAAATGTAGACACCTATAATTATGCCCAAGCAATTTAAATACTTAAATTGTGCTAATTATCCCCTTTCTCGCAAATCAATGACATATCATCAAAAGCACTCATATTCCCTCTTATTGTCGTTAATTAATTACAATACGCTAATTGATTAAGTCGCCTATCCAACTAACAACCTAATTAATGACCTTCCGTTAATTATTTCACCTCCTCTATCTAGATTAATTAATTATTATTAATTAATTAGTCTTCCCCTTCATTTAACTAGTAAATCAATATTTAATTGATTTAATCCCTTTCTAATAGCCTAAATCGTACTAATATTCCTCTAATTGGCTTCTATAAGCTTACACCTACCTATTAGTTAATCACCTTTGATTAATTAAAACACCCCCCAACTCCCATGACTTGCTAAGCATAAATTAAACCCTTCTAAAGTAAGGTTACCTTTAATAAAGCAACCTTATCCATTCCTAATCATGTTTTATCTTTATCCCACATGCAAAGGGATGAAGTGTTTCCTTTATCCATTGGGCTATATAAAGAGCCCTCCTTCTACCTTTATACCTACACCTAAACTTCTTAAGAGAGAAAATGCAAAGCATATAGCAAAGAGACTAAGAGCTTGCCTTTTGTTTTCTTGAGAGGTCACCATTGTTAAGAGCTAAAGCTTCCTATTCTTGCATTCTTTAAGGATCAAACAAAGCAATTTTTGATTGCCATTAGAGCTAAATAGGTCCATTCATTCTTGTTGGTAATCTAGGAGAGTAGAGATGTTAAAATAGCATGCATAGTTTTGATCTCATGTTTTCAAAGTTATAATGTTAGTTTAGATCTTGCTTAGTTCTCTATCTTGATGGTGTTTGTGCTTTGTTTTAGCTAAATTGTAGAACTATTTTAGGTGGTAGTTCTTGCTTCATTTGATTTAGCATTAAGAAAAGTATACATGCACACAGAATCTCATAGCTAGGGCTTGAGAAGTGGAATTTGTAGCTAGGTCACACGGATTAGAGGAACCAAAGGAAAAAAAAATTGCAAGAGCAAGCAGTAGTGAGTAATCTGATACCTAGGGCACCTTACGAGTTAGAAAAAATTTATTAACAATTAGCAATAACACCCAAGAAATATGTGAACAAGGGCAAGATGCTTATGACAGAGGAAGCACCAGAGGAATGGTTTATAAAGATGTAATATCCAAGATAGGTCATAGAGGGAAAGGAATGGAAGTCACATTGAACAAAATGCAAAATTAATGATTTTAATCATCTCTCATACAAGAATGAGAGTGACATTGAGAAGGACACGGTCATCAAGACAAATGAGAGGAAAAATTTTGGGAAAAGGATTTATGATGACTCAGTACAAAGAATCTTGGAGATCATAGGGGGCTTTAGCTCTATGAGATACCCTTCTTCAAAAAACTAGAACTTCTGTATCAGTGGTTAGTATCGCGAGTCCATAAGGAATTTTTTTTACTTTGCAGGCACAAGAATGTGCCTCACAGGTCATTTGATAGGAAAAGTGACAGGGTTGCACATCTCAGGAGAATAGATGGATGCAGACTTGGATAATGATGTAGGCGTAGAAGCTGTGGTAGTTACGCTTAACTACCATAAAGGAGGTCACGTGATGGATTTGTCAGGCATCAAAGACCCTACAACAAGAGTGGTTGCACACTTGGTAAGTTGTAAGTTAAGCGCATCTGAGAGACGGAAAGAGGTGAATAAGTTTTCACTGCATATTTTACACAATATGGGGAATAAAACTTACTATAACATCACACAGTACATCGCCGAATGCATCATTAAGGAAGCACGCATATAGGCCGATAAAGGTGAGAAAATTACATGGGGCGTAATATTGCTTCTGTTAGTATTTTGTGAGATTGGGGTACCATATGGGCCTAGAGAAAAAATGTGGGTGTATCCTATGGAGCATAAGTTGCTAGCCTAGAGGTTCACTCAATTCACTTATAAAGCTATAAGTAGTGCATAGATAAATGGTATAGAAGGATGTGTGAGGCATTTAAAGGAGAATGACACATACCAAGAGAATTACCCTTGGTTTTGGATGGACAAGAAAAATTTACAATCTACCAACACTTCTATTTGGGCATATTTTATATGAAGGATGGGGAGAAAATCCCATGGTGAAATTTATCGTTCACATTTACAACCTTCAAGGATTCTATGAATAAATTATATAATGAGAGAAATCTGAAATTTAATGCAGATAAGGTGGACGTAAATTACCATATATTGCAAAATACTTATGTCTATCCCAACAAGATGGCCTACGAGGAGACAATGGAGTCAAATAAAATTGACCTTACTCCTGAATCCATGGGAGTTGGGAAGAAAGAAGTTATGCGCATATATTTTTACCTCATGCCCAGGTTCTAGGATGGGAAGTATTTTGTTGAAGAAGATGTGAAACTTCCAGACCCTCCCAAAGGAAAGAAGGTTGTAGGCACTAAGAGGACGTGCAAGGATACTCCTTTGAGGCAAGTAGAGAAAGAAATAAAAATTGATCTTGACATTGAGGAGACAGAGAAGGAAGACAATGGTGCAATTGACCAAGGCCATAGAAGAAAGATAAGAAGAAATTGGGAGGAGTAGAGTGGTGGCATAGGGACCTTCAAAGTAGTTAGAAGGTCACCAAGGGTAGCACCAGTCAAACCAAGCCCAGAGAAGAAAAAGAAAAGAAGGTGCAAGCTAGTGCATAAAAGTGACAGTGATGAAGAAGGTATGTAATACAAGGATACACGCAACACAAAGTCTCCCCCCATTCATAATGTGGAAGATGAAGAAGATCCCAAGGATGAGGATACCCATCACAATACAAAGCTTCCCACTGAGCACAAGGAAGGTCCTACTAGAGGAGGTGAAGAAAAATAAAGGAGCGAGGGTGGGCCATCAGGGGGGCATGGAGGAGCTTCTAGTGAAAAAAGAGAGGGTATGTTCTGAGGTATTAAAACTCATATACCCATAAGGAGGCAAACCGGTGGCCGAATAAGAGAAGAAATATTACACACCCCATACCTTGGGTATGTCAATGACCCTACAAAGATAATACGTGCAAGATTCCAAAGCACACTCATTGTTGAGAATTTATATGTGTGGGATATGATTGACCCAGAGGGCGCGAATATGCACACCAGAAAGATGATTTCCTGGAGTATGTAAATGCATATGGATGAACCTGACTTCGACGTGAGTGAGGAAGAATTTATAAGGCGTGCAATAAAGAAGGCACCTCACACGACCCATGTAATAGTAAATCCCGCTACTCGTTAATTGATGAAGAGGATAGTAATTCCTTAACAAACATGGTGACAAAAGTGGCTATTAGAAATATAGATAAGGGGTCCACCCTCAGGAAAATGATTTAGGATAGGAAGAATAAATAACATGAGGTACAACAATTCGCTGAGACTTGGGATGATGTAGAGAAGTGCACAAAGGCTATCTTGGACAAGGCAGCCAATATTGGAGATGATATTTTGGAAGCACACCTAGAATTTGATGAATGAACTAAGGATAGGTATCAGTCAGATTTACATTTCTTGCAAGATTTGGTTCATATATTACAATAGGATAATATGAGTGTACAAGGGGTAACACAAGGGGACATAGCAGCAAAAAAGGAGAAGAATAAGAAGATTCTAGACAAAAAATTGTAGAACTTGAAGCCATGTTACAAATGATAAAGGATGCTTTGAAAAAGGCAGGATGGGCCCTTGAACATAGTCAAGACCTTGACCCCATCCTCGGAACATAGACCAGTCAAGAGGAGGTTGATTTAGCAAGTGCGCGAGATGCAAGGAAAGAAGGGAAGATCGGGTGAGAGGATCTCCTGGATGAGATTGCACAAAAAAGATATTTCATGAAGACTAAAAAGGATACTTATGAAATCAAGCTTAAGGAGCTAAGATCCCTCATCTTGTAAAATACAGATAGCTTGGAGGGGTTGATATTGGGTTTGGTAGGAGTAATAAGGAAGTTTAATCATAAGAGTGAAAACATGACCCCTGAGGAGATGTTGGAGGAGACAAGATTAATCCCAAATACGGCCACCAAATATTTAGAGTGGGGTGAGCTAGAGAGCACCCTTGATAAGGGTTCCCCAAATTGTTGCATCCAATTGAGGAGCAGGGAATCAGCGTGCCCTAAAGACTCTTTTATTCTTCTTCCTTATTCTTGTTATTTTCATTCTTTATTCTTTGTATTCTTGGAGGGATAAATCAAGAATCCCCATTGTTAGGGGCAACAATGACATTAGTGTGGGTTAGTGTTGACCAATCAAAAATGCTCAAGTATAAGCCACGTGTGGGAGTTTTGGGCACACGTGAGGAAGGCACAAAGGGGTGCACAAGAAAAGGGTTAGAATAACATGCGAGAGGTTCGTGCTCAGGTGGACAAGATTCGGGACTTATCTGATTGTACAGATTACGGGCTAAAAATAGAAAAGCATGATGGAGTGCCGACTAAGCAAAGGAAAAAAGCATGATAACTTACCGGCCAAGTAAGGGCTATTTTTGGAGGATGAACATGCAGTTTGAGCACATGCATGGAGGCTATTAATAGGATTTTAAAAAGTCTTATTCATAGGACAATATATTATTAGTTATTTTGTAAAGCACGCATGTAGTCTATTTTGGGCACTCCTATTATTAGGAGAGTGCATGGCCAGTGAAGGGAAATTCCCCACCCATGTGTGTGTGTGTGTGTGTGTGTGTGTGTGTGTGTGTGTGTGTGTGTGTGTTGAAAGTTGTTATTTTGGTACCAAGAATCACTATTTCTAGTTCATGGAGTCTATCATACTGTTTAGTTAGGGTTTGATACTCGCATGCATGTTCCAGCGCCCTGGTATAATACTTGTTATGTATTATACTTCAGCTATGTCATACTCTTGTTATAATGGAATATGGTGGATGGGTTATGATCATTGATATGAATGAGTATGGAAACGTGTATGTGCAACCAATTCTTGTTATGGTGTAACTACAATTGATGTTGTTTCCTTATTACATGTGTTTCCAAGTGAATGAATTCAATGGTTAATGGTTCTTGATCATATTCTTAGTTAAATATCACTATGGTTATGCTTGCTAATGTTTTGGTAGACATAATAAAGGAGGGACCTGATAGCTACATGCACTTCAGGTGAGCATCCAGTCTCGTTGATTGAAGTGTTGGAGTGCCTAGCTTTAGTGTGCAAATAAATACTACACTACTAGCCGATAGTATATATCATGATACTGGATGGTAGCATAAATGTATGCTACCGGCCAGTAGCATTTTTTATGTTACTGGCCAATAGCATATTTTAAGCTACCAACTGGTAGTATTTTTTATGCTACCGGCTGGTAACATATACTATGTTACCCGTCGGTAGCATACATGTATGCTATCGATCGATAGCATATTTTATGGTATTGTTCAGTAGTTTTTTTCTACTCTACTGACTAGTGGCATTATTTATGCTTCCAACCAATATTATAAAAAATGCTACAACAAGTACCATACATTTATGTTACTGCAGTCAGCCATTTCTAACATTTTACATTATATACAACTTCAACATAATAACATATTAATTGTTAAAATGTCTTTAATGTTAGAGGGTTACGATATGCAGTCGATCTCAATTGTCAATTCCCATAGGACCATGAGAAATTGTAAAGGAATTGCGAATAAAATTTGATGTATACTTGCTATATGAAATTGTAAATTTGTAATCATTGTATATATGAAGGAGAATTTTACAAATTTCAATTTCATGCTAATGATGATTTGAATTTAAAAATTCATCTATTGGTGTAAACTCTCGGCAAACTGACCCATAAAATCAACTTGTACCTATAAAATTTAGGTGACCCGTTGCTAATTCTTACCCTAAAAATTCACCAAATACAAATTTTAAAAACTAAAATATTCATGAATTAACGAATATTTGCCACTTAAATTTACCTTGTTAAAGGGTCTTTTACATATTTTGAGATTGGATTCTAGGTGGAGGAGTGGAGAGGAATCTCATAGATGGGTTTTCTTATACCTTTACAAATATTTTCTCCTACACCTTTTTGGAGATGATTACAAGAGATCAACATGTTGTTCAACAACAAGACTTCTTCTTGTGATTTTTATCATGTGTTATGGGAAACTAGACTTTACAAATTAAATCTTATAGAGTCGTCAAGTGTTTAACAAAACAGGTTCATAAACCAAATAAGAGCTAAAAACACCAAAACTTACTACATTTTACAAGAACATCAATGAGAACAATGAGAAACCTCACAATATATAAACAAAATGGAAATAAGGTCCCATTAGGCATGCTTAAAATTGTTGGTAGAGAATTGTGTGCACCCTTTTGATTTAGGTAGTTATTTAAATGTCTTAATGTCTCTACAACAATAATGGGATCAAAATATGCCATGGAATATGCCTTTTGGAAGGATATGGAACTCCTAGAGATACTATGAAGAAGAAATTCACCCAAAACTACTCCTAAGAACATACTTTAGGTCTCATGATGATCTCTAACAAAACATATGCCTTCCTTAACAATCTAAAGTATATATTTTCCTAGAAGATGAAATCTGATATGGATATCCATAAATTCCCACAATATCAAGAAAGATAGGTGAATATTGAGCTTTCATTTGTCTAATAAAGCCAGGATTCTCTTTTTTGGGAACACTGAAAATTGCTCTTTGTTTGTTCATAATTCATTACAAGATCCCCTAATTCATTTGATCATGTGTTTTTTGAGCCACTAAATGAATATTCCACTAAGAAATGGTTGTGAGATCAAAAAAATGGAAGGAAAGCAAAAGAAACTGATTTGGGCATCCCAAATTGAGAATAAACTTTAAAATGGTCACTAAATTTCTATCAAGAATATCTCTCTAATCCCTTCACTATAACCTCTGAAATTGGTCTCAAAACAAAGTTTCTACATGACATTTTCATTGATATAATGTGCAGGTGGACAGAGTCTCTAGATCAAAACATGTGAGTAAAAGAGAAAATTTCAATTCGTGTTACAAAACTGAGATCTAAAAATGGTTATGGGACCTTGAATTAATTATTAGGTCTTGAAACAAGCCTAAAAAACACCCAAAGCATTCTAAGCATGTAGAGATCCTTAATATATTTCCAAAAAGACAAATTTTGTCTGATTTAGTGGTTTGGATCAAAAGTTACGACCATTTTAAGATTCCTAGGTCATTTAATGCAGTGGACGGTCATGAGGCCATTAAATTTAACTTAAAGGTCTCCTTTTCTATGAATCCCTCCTAGTTGGATCTCAAGATCTCCTCTTTGTTCCAAGTATTTTTCTTTAGATGCAGATTTTTCCTTGGGGAAGATCATTCCTTGGGCAGATGTTTTCATGTACACAAAATTTTCCTTTTGTGCGTATTTTTCCTTGTCAGTGATATACCATTCCTTTGGTTCATGTCTTTTTCCTTTTCTATGGTATACCATTTCTTTGGTTTGCAGTTTTTTCCTAGTCCATGATATACCGTTCCTTTGGTGCAGATTTTTTCTTGGTGAAAATATTTCCTTGGGGTGGATCTTTCCTTATCCACGGTATATATTGTTTCTTTGGTCTAAAAAAATTTTCCTTGTCTACAATATACCATTCCCTTTGTGCAAGTTATTTCTTTTCCACAGTATATTATTCCTTTTGTATGTGGCTTTTTCCTTTTCCGTGGTATACCATTCCTTTGGTTTTTACAGTTTTTTCTTTTTCCACGATATATTATTTATTTGGTCTATGGATTTTGCTTATCAAGGCCAAAACAAGGTAAAATATGGCTAAGTCCTTCTGATTTCCTAGAAGACTTAGCAAGAAACAAACTAAGCAAGTTTGGAAGAATTTCAGGCCACCCAAGTCTACAATTCAAAGTAAGTTGTCTAAATAAAGCACATGTGTTTATTTGACAACATTTTGGTGACTTTTAGGGGACATCTACCTGTTAGATGAGTGAACCAGTTCCCAGGTATGGGCCTTTTACAACAAATAATAGTACATTCAGCATACTCATAGGAATATTACAAAGGCTATTATATAGCCATAGAAACAACAAACCAACTTCCTAATTAATATGAAATACAAACAAATGACCCGTTAATTGTGATACAAGTCTAACAAACTTATATGTGAACCAATATTATTATATACAATAATATATGATCTAACCATAAGAATTATTTACTACACGATAAATATCAAATACCCCTATAATGTGAACACTGATGATTTCCTAACATTCCCCCCTTGGTGTGAACATGGGAGAAAAATAATCACACTTCCTTTAGAGCTTGTCGCCCGTGTGTGCTCATGATCTGGATGGTTTTTCAAGAGAGCCAACAACCTTAAGGATGGTTTTTCAGGATAGCCAACAACCTCAAGAAGGATGGTTTTACAAGAAAACCATCAACCCAAAACATATAGATGGTTTTGCAGGGCAACCAATAACCCAAAACATACATATAGTTTTACAGGATAACCAACAACCCAAATATCATGATGTTATTTTTCCTTTTGTTTTCATATTTTCCACTATATTCTCACATTAGGGAATTATGTAGGAAATTACTGCTCACTAAATACAAATCTGAATAGGAATGATCTTCACACGAAAATCAACTGAACACTAGAAACAGGAACACATTGCAATACATGTACTCTGAAAATGAATCTCACTGGAAATCTGAAATCATAGTAGAAAGCTAAATACACACCACAAAATGCCACCATAGCTCCTTGCAGCCTCGTCATTGGTGACTGACGAGAGGTCATTGATTGACCTCCGGCTTCAAATTCCTCCTGCCTATGGTGTATGTCTTGCTAACTCAGCAAGATGCAAAAATGAAGCACATTTGTTTCTACATTGAACTTATTCTTTTCTTCCCTCCCGTAATATGAAACACTTTATTTTTCTGGATGTTGGGTAACACCGAATATGCATCTCTAAGGCAATTTTTTTTATTTTTTAGACTTTTTTACTCTAACTTACAATGAAATTTTGCCGAGACTCTTGACATCGATTATAAAATTTTAATGACACAAATTCTTTTCTTTTAGCGACAATGATGATATAAACAAATTGACTGTATATAAAATTGTTTGAAAATAAAAATAATCACATACGTGATTTTTACAACACTACATACTTTTGACAACATGTAACATTAAACCAATTTCCTAAACACATATTCTAAAATCCTAACTGAAATTACCTACACAAACACTAGTTATTGTTAAACAAACCTTGACATATATTAAAGATAATGATCTTTTCTATCAGCTAAACTAAGACTTGCTAATAATAAATACAAAAGCCTTTGACTCTAATAAAGTTTGGAATTGCATTGACCTCATAATGACATCTCGGCATAGAATAAAATATAACTTACTACCTCGTGATTTGCTTGAGGGGATTCACCTTATGGTTTTAGATTTTCTACAAAGATCAGTCTTAATTTCAAAACCCAAATGCACATTGACGCCTTATACCTGCACATTGAATCTTCTATTGCACAAGGAGAATCTTTTGCATTTTTAAACGTCTGTCCATACCAAACTGGATCCACAAATTCAATATTGGACTAGACTAACGCCATGACTATCCAATATCCAAGGTCCTGAGTGAACTACTGAAGTTTGAGGATGAAATGTTTGTTGGTTTCTCTTACCACTTCAAATTTGAACGCAAATCTTCTGTGTGGATGCTTTATCAATTTGTGTTCAAAAAACACCAATTTCCAAAGTCGACGGGAATAAGATGCAGTGTAATGAAAATTAGAAAACTCGTACCAATGTTTGATAGAGCCAAGGAAAATGTATAACATTATTCAGTGAGATCATCAATTAGAT
The DNA here is from genome assembly GCA_019776745.2 of Taxus chinensis. NCBI lineage: Eukaryota > Viridiplantae > Streptophyta > Pinopsida > Cupressales > Taxaceae > Taxus > Taxus chinensis. Next base: position 707,972,184 of record CM034153.1, on the reverse strand, counting down.
CATGGCACAATGGTTGGAGTTTGAGAAAATTATGCAAAATCAGACGTACAAGCTATGATCTATCTATTTGATACATAGAAATATTTTGATGATTTGAGATCCAAGCTCGTGCACTATTGATGTCAATGCAAAATCCTTTGAAGCGGCCAAGCCAAAACCATCGATCAACATATAATACAATGCAAAATAATATTTCACTATAGTTAGGCTGGGAAACTGAGGAGTCATTAAATGTAAACCACAAATGGTGATGATTAATTATAAAAATATCTAAGATCTCTACACAAATCATTGCACTCATACAATTATCGTTGTTAACAACTATCAGAAAACTAAATGAATTCTGACAAATAAAATAACATCATTCAAGGGAAATAAATAGTGGTTACGTTTCCCCTTGGTCAATGATTACAAACTCAATTCTTCCATCTTATAAATGGATCTGACCACTCTCATACCAAATGCCAGGTACAATCCTTTCACAGCAAATAATATTATATTCATCATACTCACGGGAATATTACAAAGGCTATTATAAAGCCATAAAAACAACAAACCAGCTTCCTAATTAATAGGAAGTACAAACAAATGACCCGTTAATAGTGATACGGGTTTAACAAATTTATATACGAACCAATATTGTTATATACAACAATATATGATCTAACCATATAACCATAAGTATTATTTACTACATGGTAAATATCAAATACCCCTCTAATGTGAACACTACTTATTTCCTAACACCAGTTGTCTTGTGTATCCATTGGGCATGGAGTTAGTATGAAAATTTTGAGAACTTCTCCCAGACTTTCCAAAACTCTAGTCTACTTTGAAAAATAACTGTGATGGCCCAGAATTTACTTTGTTTTCAATATAATTTTTACTTACTTTGATCCCAAGTTATACTCCCCGAAATGCTTCAAATGATTCACATATATGTGCCTTTGATACTTGTAACTCTTAACCATTTTTCAAACAATTCAAGAGTTAATCAAAAGAGAAGTGGAAGCCATATGGGGAAATTGGTTTTCCTTTTGTACATGGATAGGGTGATTACAATACTACAAGTACCTTTTTAAACACGACTAAATTGGAAGATTTACATTACAACTGTTGAAACTTGAAAGATGTTACCATGGTGACTCAAGGAGTACTACACAACCTCCACCTGTAAAAACTTCTTAGTACTTTAGACTCAACAAAATGGGAAATACAGCTGAAAACGTAGATTAGGAGTAGTGAGCATTCATAGTCTAAAAATGAGGCCAAGAAGACACACGATAATAAGGACAACAAGGGAACAAAACAAGGAAGAGTGAGAAACAAAAAAATATTTATAGTTATTTACAAATGGGGGAATAAAAAATAAGACTTGAGGAAAATCTCATTGATCAGGATTGGCAAGATTTCACCATCAAGCTTTTCCAATTCAAAAACATTACTCTCCTCAATCTCAACAATTTTACAAGGGTCACTCCAAATATCATCAAACGACTTATGCTTTCTTTGCTTCAAGTGGTCTTCATCCAATTTTACAACCAAATCTCCTCTGAATTATTGAGGGTTAGATTTCTTCTTAAACCACTTCTACATAGCTTGTTGTTGATCTTGCAATTTCTCCCTAGCTTCTTCTCGGATTTCTTCTAAATTAGCCAACTCAACAATTCTTATGGTTCTTGCATCATGATGCTCTAATTCTAATTGATGAGCCAACTATAGAGCTATAAGTTCAAGTAGAGTGGGAAAGCTAGATTCTCTCTCATATACAAGCATGAATGAAGAGTTACTAATAGACTTCTTTGGTGTGATTTTATCAGCCCAAAGTGTTGTTCTTACCTTAATATGTCATTACCTCTTATTGTCTTCCATTTTCCTCTTCATGATTCTGATTAGATTTTTATTAGAGGATTAATCAAGGTCATTTTCCTTGAGGATAATAGTTCGAAGATGTTTTCAATTAAATACCATACCTTAAGGTAAAATTAGTCACTTTGGCTCTAATGAAATCCTTGACATTATTGTATATAAATGTGTGGGGAATCCCAAATCTAGTCACAATGTCTTCTGGGAAGTCCAAAATGATGTTTTTTAGTTGCTTATTTTAGTGGCACAGCTTCTATCCACCTTGTAAAGTATTTTGTAGCATTCAAAACCTAATGATGACTAACACTTGAAGGAGGGTTTACTATATCAATGAAGTTTAGACCCCATTGAGAGAAAGGTTAATCAACATTACTGGGTTGAAGTGGAAGGGCCGCATTCCATTTTCTACCGGTGAAAAAAAAACATTTCTTATAACCTCTTACCAATTTCTAATAATATGAAAACAGGGTGGGCCAAAACTAACCATCCCTCAAGATATTGTTTACAGTACTTTGAGGAGTAAAATGCCCATCAGTAAACTCTACATGAAACTCTCTAATTACTTCCTCAAATTTTCTATCTTTCACATGTCTCAACATCATACCATCTATGTTTATATTAAAGAGAACACATTCAAATAGCTCGTAGTTAAGGGATAGCAATCTAAAATGCATTTTATGAATTATGTTGAATGTGTTGGGTAAATCTCCAGTGTATAAGTATCAAACCATATTATGAAACCAGACATTTTCAATTCTTTCCTCTCCTATAACCGATTGGACTTAGATTGATTCTTGTGTGGACCACCCATCTTCATCCAAGTGTTGACACAATACCCTACCTCCGATCAACTTAGTATACACTTTTTCAACGTCAAAATCCATGATTTTAGTAATCTGGGCAGCTCTCTTTTCACTTATTTCAGTGTTAATAGTGTGTTACTTAATACTTGGATGAGTAAAAAATACTTTGATGTTATTTTTGGAAAACAAGTTTTTAAAAAATTTGAGAGCTCTTCAAATAGTAAAAGTTTACTTTTTAACAAATTTATATTTAAGCTCATAATCTTTAAGTGTTAGGCTTGTAAAAGTTATTGGCTGCTCCAAGCCTTGATGATTTTTTTAAGTTAAGACATCAACAGTACTATTTTCTCATCGAAAGTAAAATAGGATGAAGTCTTTTTTTAAATTAGGTCTGATAAGAGTGGGAGCCTTGGCTATAGCCTACTTAATCTTTTCAAAAAAATTATTGGCCTCTTGTGTCCATTGGAAATTACATCCTTTCTTAAGCATCAATATTATGGGTCTTAAAAACTCAACATAGTTAAATTGACGAACTTACTCACAAAATTGATATTCCCTAAGAAAGAATGCAATGCCTTTTTGTGTTGGGGCAAAGAAAAAACCAAGATAGTCGTAATTATTTATAAACCAATATTCAAACCATATTTAAATATAACATGTTCTAAGAGTCTACCCTCAAGGATAAAAAGGATACAATTTTTGGAGTTAAATATATGCCAAATCATGTGCATCTATTAAAAATATGCTCAAGGTACATTAGATGGTCTTCTTATCTTTTAGGAAAATGATAATATCTTACAAATAGCCCAAAATGATATCGCTAATTAGTCCCTTGAAAAATATATCTATGTCCCTTTGAAATTTAGCACCAGTGTTGGACAACCCAAAAGGCATCTTTTGATAGGAAAATGTCCCCCACTTGGCAGTGAAAGTTGTTTTATATTGGTCATACTCTTTGACAAGAATTTGATTATAACATGAGAACCCATCCCTAAGTGAAAACCTCTCAACCCCTTATACTGATTTTAAAATCTGATCCATGGAAGGTAAAGGGTAATGATCCTTGAGAGAGGCTTTATTGAGGTCTCTAAAGCCTACACACATCCTTATCTCTCAATTATTTTTCCTAACTAGAACGAGGGTTAAAACCCAATAAGAGTGTTTGATGGGGAAGATACTTTTAGCTTCGATCAATTTGTTCAGCTTCTTTCTCATTAAATGTTTAATCTTAGGATTAAGTGGACTTTTGTTTTGTCTCACTAGTTTGGTTTGAGGGGACAACTCAATGGTATATTGAATGGTATTGGTATCATATCCTTAAGGTCATCATAAGACCATGCAAAAATGTCACCATATCCTTGGCATAGGTGGATGAAATTAGATTTTTTATCAGATTCTCATATCTGTAACATTTTCCTTTTTTGCATTATACCATTCCTTTGGTTTGTGGATTTTCCTTTTCCATGGTATATTGTTTCTTCGATTTGTAGCTTTTTCTTACCAAGACCAAAACATGGTATAAAATGGATAAGTCCTTTTGGTTTCCTGGAAGAGTTGGGAGGCAACAAACTAGGAAATTTTAGAAGAATTTAAGGCCACCTAATTCTATAATTCGAAGCAAGTTATCCAAATAAAGCATTGACAACACGTTCTTTGACATTTTTTAGTTTTTGCAATGCACTCTTGTTAAGATAAATACAACTTTTTCATTCCCACTTAGTAAATTCACAGGTATCATGTTTATCTTGTTTATCCTTTCACACTGACATGTCATCAAATTCTAATAAAATAATGAATAAAATCCATATATGAATACCAAGCAACATGTTCCAAACTTCATATGGTTTGTTTTTCTTCTCTAGTAAGGACCACACAGATTAGTCATGATAGTACATTTGGTCTTAATTGACTTAAATGGTCTTGGAGACACATCTCCTCAACCTTGATTTCAAATTAATATCTTTCGTTAGGTCTTCTAATCTCTATGGGTCGTCCTTTCATTCATAAATCATCTACAAAACATTATATAAGCAAGTAAATATTACTTCATTGTTAACTTAGAAATCGTATGGCACTACATTGATACATTATCATCCAATAATTTCAAAAGGCACCCAACACTCCCTAAATATTGGAAAATTACATCTACAATTATTATGGAAACAATATCCTCATAAATAAAGCGTCTTATTAAGTTAAGAAAACAATCTCCGTCAGCTACAAGTACTCAAAGTTTTATTCCCCAAGTATTTTAGCAAGAGCAATAACTCAACTCAAGCATGTCAAAGGTGGTTTTCAAACATAGTTACATTCATTTAGATATCATGTGTTAGGTGGAGAATGACATGTGGTTTGAGGTCTCTTCAGAGTAGTGCCAACTTCAGTGGTATACAAGGGTTCCCACAACCCAACTAATGTTTATTTTACAGACTTCTCATCCATAGATAGGATTTGAGATGATGATAAGATAATTTAGAGATCTTCAAATGATGATTGTAAAATAGGGTTTGACAACAGCGTAGTATTTTAGAGAACTAAAAATGTGCAGAAGTTATGAAGGAAAAATACCTGCATGTCCAAGACTATACAGAATGTGCAAGACCACATGGTATAACCCTGGCAGTTTGGTACGGTCATGCCCTAGTCTATTTTCTAGTGACATCCTCTAGAATAAAGCTTATTCTATTCCATATCTCCCTCTCCAGCAGTACGTCCTTCTATAACCTTCCAAAAACATATGTAATCATCTAAGTGCACTCATTCCTTTGTATTATCAAGTTCATATCTTATTTATCATATCAATTACTTGTATAAAAGTGTTGTTTTGATTGTAGTAATTAATGTTAGAAGTTAATTAATCAAAATATTCACTTGTTACTAACCATTACATACTTTAGTGTACTGAATAACTAAAACCAATTAGGTTTCATGTTAAATATAATTAGGTTGTAAATAGGTGTGATAGGCATGGATGTAGAAATTGGTTCTTTCTTAGTAAATGGATGAGGTAAATGAGTTTCATATAGTATATCCTTGATTTAATAAAATTAAATCTTAATCAGAGGAGTAAGATCAATCAAATAAATATCATAAACATAGAAGATACAACATACAATGGAAATTAAGTATAAGTAACCAGAGGGTAAGAGTGACTTAACTGATAATTTGATGTTTGTGCCTGACTTGGGCTGGAATACTAATGGAATAGACTAGATCTAGGTTGTATATTCTTCATATAGAAAATAGATATATGTAAATCTTATGAACAGTAGCGCTTAGAAGGGGACATGACCACCCTAGGCACCAGTATTTGTACCATGTGCTACTTTCATGGTAGTAAGTATAGATCAGTTTTTTTTAAGGTCTAATCATGTTTCCTTCACTTCACTTTGTGTTGTTCCAGCTTTTTTGTATGGTTTTTTTGTCACACATGCACTTACAAAACAAACACTAGCTACCTGTATAAGACTCAAGTAAATATTATATGGAGTAAAATATGTACATGCTTGAGTCATACTGACCATAGCCATCACCCCAATGTGATTGTCACCGAGTGCTACACTACATTTCAAAATTGGTGAAATATTTTGTCAAGGACAAAATATGGGGTTTTTTACGAACACTTTGGGACTAATTCCCTCCTCTTGGAAATGAGGAGGATCAAGTGTTTATTGAAAGATAAAAATATTTTACACTAGTTCTACTCTCAAAGTGTTCGAAGACTGGGGATCACACAAGAACACTCCATTGAACCTATGGCAATAGTGCATGGAGTAAAAGGAGTATGAGGTATGAGTAGGAGAAGAGAAATGGAGAGGGGTTTTAAGTAATAAATAGAATGTAAAGTTTATTAACCACAAAACCATAAGTATTTTCATATTCAATCAACAAAGCAAGACAAAACACACAATCAACACAAATTTTAACTACATTATATTCATCAAAAAAAATAGTCTTTCCCTAGTTGTGTAGGATTAGAATTATCTATTTTTAAGTATGATTTGAGAAATAAATGAATACAATAGGAAAGAAATAGAAGAAATATAACTTGTTATAGGAGGAGCAAAACCTGATCCTCTGGAATGGAGAAAGCCCTACAATTTATATTCAAAGCCAATGACTCTTTACATTCCCATGTGACCTTTCAACTTAAATTTCAATCTCAATGAATAACTAGAAACTTTAAGTTACTTAAGCCACTTTTACAAAATTTGTTTCATAATGAAGAAACATAATGTTAGAAAGAGAAAAGAAGAGAGAAAGTGTGATCAGAAGACGCTGCAGGATGAAGTCCTAATATTCCTTCATTATGGAGATGCATGTTGAAACTGGATAGGATATTCATTGGCTCCTTCTTTGATCAGATCATATCTTTTCTTATACCTTGGAATTTATTCTCCACACCTTATCTTAACTAATCATCTTTGGTCATACTCAGAACAATTTTTTTAACTCTTCATCTCTACGAACAATAATAGAATGTACAAATCAACTTATTAGTGAATGTGATCTCTTGTCTCTCATGAGAGAAAATACTCATCTTGTAATCATCATGAAGAATGGACTTACACCATTCATTCCTCAAACTCGGTAACTATGATCTCTCTTGGATTTTACGATATCAAATATTCATGAGAATCCTCGGTGAAAACATGACAATCCTCTGAAATGGAAATAATTCCTCTTTGTGAGTTGACACCAAGAAACGACCAAATAGACAATGTTTTCCTAAATAATATAAGCACTCATTATGGCACCTCTTGATTTGATAATGGTGAAGAGATCAAAAATACACTAACACCATGATTTCCATCATGAAAACCTTCAAATGATTCAACTGGATATTTTGTGCTCGACAATATTCTTGTGCATGTTGAATCAAGTTAGCAAATGTGTTTTCCTTCTTATCCAATTGTCTTCAATGGTTTTCAATGATGCTTTTAGTTATGACATGGATGTGGTCATTACAGATGAATGACTCATCCAAATAAGTTGAGAATGGATTCATTTGAAAGATATTGTTGATAGGAAGTGATCCTCTAACTTTTAGACAATTCTCTCGTTTAAATCTATGTGGAAGTGCAAAATTCAAATAAGTAGGCATAATATTGAGAGAAAACTCATTCCTCAATATCTCCAAAAATACTCCACCTCATCATTCAATTAATGGATCAAATGAAAGGTAAATTTATGAAAAACATTTGCTCCAAATTTTTGAAAATTTGGCTCGCAGAGTCACCAGAAAAATGTAAAACAATTTTCAGTTGTTCTGGCAAGTTTTAATGGAGTTATTTAGATGAAAATTTATTCTTTGAATAAAAAATAAACCATGGTGTTTGGCCCATAATTTTTTATTCTTTATTCTCTAAGACCTTGCAAGACTAAACATTGTTTATTTGTGCTCCACTATTCTTTAATAGAACGTGCAGAAGTTTGAAGAGGATGGGAATAATAGAAATACATGGAAGGAGTGTGTTCAAAGAGGAGTAGGTACATAAAGAAGAAAGGAACTAAAGGTTGTATAAGGAAAGGAAAATGTCGATAAAGGACGTGCAGTAAGGGTAAGTGTTAATAGAGACTTACAAGATAAAGGAGGATAAAGATAGACATAAGTCTGAGAGTAGACTTCAAGTTACACTTTAGACCACTTGTATGAAATTAGGAGAAGAATAGATAAAATTAGAACTTTTCTAAGAATAAGCATTGATCTTCTATTATTATCACCATACATAGCATGGATGTGGCAATGAGTGGCTATTTTGATCCACTACCTAAATGTAATAGTTAAATTTACAAGTGTAACTCAACAGCTATTATTAGCTTTTGGAAGACTAGTGAAAGGAAAGTCCCCGCTAGTATAAATACCCATGAGGGAACCATTATAAATATATATACACATGGATAAGTACATATAGATGTGGGTATCCTGAGGATTAGAGGGAAAAACCTTATATTTCATGAATTTTTTATGGTTCAGTCTAAAGGACGCTGAAATATTATAATTGTAATTGGACTATCGATGATTAATATATGGAAATTATTTGGCTTTCTTAATTAATGGCTTTGATATTCATCCATGCTCTCAGACTAATTACTCACTAACATATATACTTCAATCTTGTTGACCTTGATAAGACCTATAAATTGTTCATGTTTTGGATGAGCGCGCCTTAGACCATATTATAGAGTGATAGGTTAGTGTGATGGGTGGGTGTGACATTCTTTGCATAGGTTAACATATTCTCACATGCATAAGTATATAGGTAAGGTACACTAAACACTCACCATTTTTGTTTCATTATCGGGACCTTCATTAAAATGTAAGGATGAAGTGGATAGAATATGTTTTGTTTCACACATGAGAACATTGAGGCTTGACTACACACCGTTAAATACACATTTGTTGAATGACATTTGATCCATGTAAATGGTTCACTATGAGCATGGGTCGAAGACAACCTTTATGATGCACTATATGAGACATTTTTTTTTAACTTCTGGTCCATCTACATGCATGGTTAACTACCTACTGCCTAGGAAAAAGCTAGAATTTGGGATGAAATCATCTTTGAACTTATGAACGCAAGAAGAGACTTGTGAGATATGACATGACCTAGAAAAATGTAGTAGACTATTGGTGGAAGGGAATTCTTCAGAGTTATATCATTGAGTATTTAGGTTTCACATTCTCTTGTGTAGATGAAGTATAGTTCAAATTATTTAGGGAGTTATGGGGATCATACCTTAAGTAACTTTCATTAGAGATTAAGGAAATGATGGTTAATATGGGCATAGAAACTTTCCTAGGAAGGCTAAGTAATCTGTAGCATGGGAAGTGTATGAAATAGTAAAGACAGAAAGATATCATGATCAAGTCATGGATTCCTTTAATAAGCACACCCTCAGGAGGATGTGATTTGAAGAGAAAATGTTCAAGTTAATGAAGAAAGAAATTACATCTACACGATTCAACTCCAAAAAATACAAGGGAAGACCAACAACATTGGTTAAGGCAAGGAGAAGAAATCAATTACAAGGAGCTCTAAGAAGAGGTAGTAATGTGTCAAGAGATGATATGAGATTTGGATGATGAGGAAGGGCAGTATAATGTTGATGTTATCCTAATCCAACCTATTGTGCCTACTCATGCAATTTATTCAAGTGATATAGAACAAGTTTTAATTGAAAGTGATAGTAATGAAGAGGTCAAAAGAGATAAAGAGAAAGATACTTTGAGTAGTAGCCTCCCATACATCCTACAATCATTAAAACCAACATCGAAGAAAATACAGCTTAAACCCCATCTTCCAAAAGTGTGAATATTTGGCATGATGAGTTCCAATACAACAACATCAGCAACAACATGTGTGCAAGGGAACACATCAGCACAACAAGCCACTAGAAATAATCCTTCACCTATGAGTGGAAGTGGGAGTGAAAACGTCACTCCAATAATAGGTATTTTAGTCTAGGGTAGAGTTGTGAATACTACACAATAAGTAGTCATGTCAAATATATTTTATGATATGTCCTTGCACTTACCATAGTATCATGGTGTTAAAAATGTAGCAAAACATGTCCGTAAGTGAGAACTTATATGGTGAGCAAAGGGGATAACTTTGTCAGAACAACAAGTGAGTCAACTTATGATGACATTTCTTGACCACGCCCATATGTGGTTTAGGAATCATGATCCATTATAGGTTGTGGTAGATTATGATCAAGTAAAGGTAACATTTCTGACAGAGTATGACATTCCCGAGTTTGAGTAGTAGAGTATTACAACACTCAAAGAGAGCAAACAAGAACTCACTGAGAGTGTACACACTTATGATACATGCTTCAAAACACTCATTTCTAAATTCTCATAAGAAATGCATAACACACGTACTGGTTTATAGGGAACTTCTCATTCCCTTCAAGCACACAATCTCCCACAAGACTTTCATCGACCCTTTGTTGGTTTGAAAATTTGTCGCTTGGGCAAATTTATGGATAAACGAGTCAACAGTGTGCAGGGCATAGCCCCTCTTTGAGTCAACAAAGTGAAACTGGTTTATTGCTATTCTACCAGCAGGAATCTATGCAAGTCTCACAATATTCTGCCTTCGGGGTTTGGGATCTCATCCCAGTAGGGATATTTCCAACTATGAAAAGAAAGGAACGAAGGGGGAGACGGAGGAAAGATCAAATCCGAAGGGAGAAAAGAAATGAATTCCAAAGCAGAAGGGTCAAAGGGTCTATGGTTTGGGTTGGTAGTAAATAGAGCTAAACCTACTTGCATAGACGGATAAAGCAATACTAATGAATAAATGACAACAAAGTAGAAGCAATTCCAACAGAACAATCATACAGATCTAACGTAAGAAAAACCTGATATTAAAACACATGTATTCAGCACAAAGTCTAAATATAATGTAAAAGAGTTCAAAATCTTCTTCTTACTTCTATTTCTCATCTGAAAAAGTATTCACCCCTGAATACAACAAGTATTCGAGTATTTATAGAAGAAGGAGAAGAAGGAAGGCAAAAAGGAACCAACCACCTATTTACATAATATCTACAAAATATCTCAAAGTCATGTTGACTTTTGACAACTTGATGGATGACATCATCCCATGGTGCAACATGGATGATGTCATCATTTGTGCCAACATACTTTAGACATTTACAAAAAGAGAGTCAAAGAAGAGAGAGAAATTATTCATCTTCGTCATCCCGCGGCTGAAAGGGGGGATCCTGCTTCTGCTGCTGCTCAGGTGACGAGATGTGGAATTGGGCACGGTATTCCATGAACTTGCTGATCATGGGCTCTAGTTGATCCTGGGAAGGATCCTTGTGTCACTCAGTGATAGCCTCGCAAGTCTCCCACTCATCTGTGAGCTTCTTTGGGAGTTTGGAATATTCATTCTCTACTTCTATTAAGAACCCGATGAAGTCCCAACAGGCCAGCAGGTTATTGATGGATTCTGCGTCAAAAGTGACCTCTAGCCCCAGCCCTTGCGAAATGATCTCCTTGAAGATCTAAATGGTTTCGTCAACCTTCCTTAAGGCAAAAGAAGGAGTAAGCAACCCTGGAGACATCGTTAGAACAATTTGTTCCATCTGATGCATTGCGTCCAGGGCTTCTTCCTTTACCTTATCAATCTTTTCGAGAACGAATTCCAGTTGATCCATCCGGTAACCCAGAGTGGAAAGGGTTTTATTGAGGGCCCTGGGGTGACCAAAAACGCTGAACTTGACCAGATCTTTGACTGAACAGTCTAACATTTTTTGAAAGGTCTCATGCTGAAGTCTAGCATGGTCCAGCTCTTCGGATATGGGTCCTACTAACACCTGGAGTTCTTTATTCACCTTGTTGATGTTCAGATACAAATCGGTGAACTTGGCGATCACTTGTTCACTGTCCTTGAGGATCTGGCTCCTCCAGGGGGAAACTGCCATACCCTGCTCGCCGATCTTTGCATATTCATTAATTCTATCCTGACTCAGAGGCTCAGGAGTTTCAGCGGCAGTTGTGGGAGGTGCACTGCCCATCTTCTGTAAGGCGTGGAACAGATGTTTATTTTTCTCTTTCAGTAGCCTTTTCTCTTCTTTTGCTTCTTGAAACTTCTTGCAGAGGGCGTCAACTGCAAATAGGGCCTCTCCCTGAAGGCTTTCAGAAGATGTCCCCATTGTGACTTGAGTCACTGTGTAATCTGTCGACGACAGATCCTTTTTATCTTTCAGAGGATTGGGGTATGTGATCTCCATTACCCTCTCTCCCAAAGCACTCTGAGAGAAGCGTGTGATAGGATTTTACTTCTTGGCCCCCTTTGATGGGATAATGGTGAAGTCCATCGGTGCGATGGGAACTTTCCTTTTATGTTGACTTAGGTGCTGGGAGATCCAGGCTGGACTTAGGGGAGAAGGACTAGAAATAGAGAAGGGGGCAGCTGCAGTAGTAGAAGGGAAAAACATGGAGACACGCGGAGGCGGTATAGAGAGAAAAGCCGAGGAAGTGCCCACGGGAGGAATGGATACTGCAGGGGAGGAAGACATAGGAAGGGAAGGGAGCTCAGAGATGAGGGAAGAAATGGAGGGGGACAGGTCCACGAGAGAAGAGAAGATGGACGAGGAAGCAAGAGGAACAGAAGAAGAAGGGGGAGAGGACACAACCAAAGGAATGGTCGCTTGGGTCACTCAAGGAGGGGAAGGAGGAGAGGGAGAAGGGACAGAAGGGACCTCAATTGTTATAGTCGTGGCCACATCCTGAGTGGATATGCCTATTGGAACATCTTCCACCGCTTCTTCTTATGAGCTTTTCGGGATTTCAACCCATTCTTGTGAAGCGGAAGGAGGGCTTTCAGGAACGTCCTCTTGGGTGGAACTGGATTCACCCTCTATTCCTTTTCCCTTGCCTTTTGGCTGCTGTTTTGATCGAGGAGGTGCGTTACCCAATGGAGAGGTTGTGAAATTGACTCCAAGGTAGATGAGCCCGTTCATTCGGCACCAATGCTCTATTCTGCGCAAAGTTTCCTTGACTCTCTCCTCGATTGTTTGGGGTGCTTTGGTTCTATCAATCACCGTGAAAGGCCAATCGTCCCCACCTGTGTCAAGATACACTTGATCCACTTCTTGCTCAGTAGTTTGGTAGCCTTTGGGGACGATGGCCACCCCATACTGGATGATTTATGCTAAGGCCAAGCGAGAATATCGATATATATCGATGTAGATATCTTCGATCTGAGGGATGTGGATCGGGTCGAGCTTGGTCCTAGGCAGACAATTTCTCGGGTCGAAGGTGGGCCTTGCTGGGAAGTTATGTTTCAGATTCAGTAGCTCCAGCTCTGCAAACATGTCTTTTGCCTTGTGGTGAGTGAGACACATACACCTACCCACTATGAGGGGGAAAGGAGTTCCACCCTTCTTTCTCTTGAGGCACTTCTCATGGTAGGTGATTAGCTGCCTTGACATCTCTAGCAAGATCAATTTGGGACCGGCATACCTTGGCAGTTTAGTTGGTTCCCCCAAGAAGTTAGCCGCCCTTAGATAGGTGAATGTGGGGAATTGAGTGAACAAGGCCCCCCACTTCTCGGTAGCTACTACAATACTCTTGATCGTGCGACCATGATTCATATTCAGCCTCAAGAGGTAGATGATGCCGTAGAAGAAGGCATCGTTGATCTTTGTGAACTGGGGAATACTATTTTCCAGCTTCAGCTCTGGATAGTATTCATAAATCTTAACCTGGGGCCAGACCCCACACCGCATCAGAGATGGATAGTCCCTTTCTGAAGCTGCAGCATAGACCACGTAGGAGTTCATATAGAACCTCCCCGTTGTGTTAAGTTGTTGTAGCTTCTTAGAGATTGTGCTGCTTATGATTTCTGCCCACTCAAAGCATTGATCAGGCACATTTTTGTTCATTGTTTCTAGGTACCTCAACATCCAGTTGTGAAAATAATGGGCGTCAGGAAGCCCAAAGACTCTGCTCAGGAATGTAATGGTGTGGCTGAGTTCCTCTGAAAAGTCACTACGATGAATGACTTGTGGCCACCAAGTCACCACCTTTTTATTCTTCAAATATACCTCGTTCATCAGCTGCATACACTGATCCTCATTATCGTCCCAGGCCTTGATGCAGTTTCCCGGATGACGGCCACAAAGTGCCGGTGGTGAGGGATGCTGAGCATTATTTCAAAATGGCGGGCAGTGAGGTTGATTATAACCTCGCCCTTCTCATTGTGGACACATCTTGTGTCTTTGTTGTAGCATCGGGCAACTACCATCATAAATTCATCGTTCACGGCGCTGACTGGGATTCCTCCAGCAAAGTGCAGTGCACTGCCCATCAGTTTGTCCATCCATGGACTTCTTGTGACCCTCTGGGTTTTGGCCCAGAAATCCTCCATGTCAATATGGCCCAGTTCTGAGTCTCTGATATCTAGGTCACACTCTGCCTGGGACTCGGGCATTCTGACCCTCTGATATTTATACTTCATTTCTTCTTCTGTGAGCTTGGCTTTACCCTTGGATTTGGTAGGTCTCTTGCTTGATGTTGACATATGTACTTCTGAACTTAATTGCTGATCTGCAAGAATAAGAAGGGAGACCCAACACAAGAAAGTCATATCAGCTGTTTGATCTTCCATTAAAGCGTCAACAGAAGAAAGAGTTAGAGACTTTAAGGCCTCAGGGCGCAGGGTGCATGAATGTTGTAGATTACAGGGTAAAATGGTAAGGCGCACAGGAAAGGGCTGCTGCAAGGGATAAATCAGCACCAAAATGCACATGGCGCATGGACACGGCAGATTGCATTTCTTGTTGTTGTAAGCACAAGTGCACCTGCGCCATGTGTATGTATTTTATAAAGGGCGCGGATATTTTTCATGTTACACGGTTGCAGGATGCACCTAAGGGCGCGAGTTTAATGCGTGTAACATCATTATTTCATGCGCCATAGAAGGACTTGGCGCGATGCATGGAATGTCTGCACAACATAAATGTTGTTGTAACAATGGATGCGTCAGCGCCGTTTTAACAGTGGTAGTTGGCACATATAATTTCAATGTTGCATACATGCAGGGTGTGCCAAAAGGGCGCATGGTTTTGTAATGTTACACGCCAGTTTGGTGCACCAAGAGGGTGCAGGGAAAGGGGCTGTAACAAGTGAAGGAAGTGCGCCTTTAGGGCGCAGCTGTTCATTGTGTAACAGATATGGTATGCGCCATTGGCGCGACTGAATGTTGTGTTGCAAGGGTGACAGATGCGCCAAAGGAGGAAAAAATACAGTCTTCTTTTTAGGCCATGATCTTTTTCTGAGGGGTTTCACATGTGATTAAGCTCCTTTTGCAGGGTTTATTGGGTTATGAAGAAGCTTTATTCAGAGATTTCCAAGCCATTTTTTAGGACAGAGTTTCCCCTACCAGCAGATCTGGAAAGAGGAGGAAAAAGCATGGGTAGAGAAAAACAGCAAGGAGGGTGGGGAGTTATGTTTTGACAATCTCTTTAACTCAATCCAAACCAGCAAGCAGACAAAAACCAAAGCACAAAACACACAAAAGGAATGAGGACCTCTGACCAGGATATATAACGAAGAAATGTGCAAACGGGTCCACAAAGCGATTTGAAAACGAAAGGGCAGGAGCACTGGCAGGTACAGAGAAAAATCACGTGATTTGTGTCGGATGACAATGACAACGCAGACGCGCCTATATATCAGCGAGGAGGCAATAAATGCGCCACCAACTTTTTCAAATGGCACATGAAAAACACTGTCGACACAAGAAAACATGCACCCTTAGCGCACCGACACACTTGCCAACATGAAGTTATGTGCGCCCAAGGCGCACCAAAAGTGATGTCGACAGAAGAATATGTGCGCCTTTGGCACACCGAAAAGTGGCGCAACAAAAGTATTGTTGACATGAAGGCACATGCGCCTTGGTGCATGCAAGGAAGACTCAACATAGTGAGGCGCATCAAAACACCTATTGACATGAGAAAGCATGCGCCAAAGGATTTAAAGGGGGCGCACCAAAATTTTATGTTGCATAGTCATTATGTGCGCCTGACCAAAAAAGACCAAAAATGGCTAAGTTCGGAAAACTAGATTTCCCAGGAAGGGATTTTGCAACGTTCTGAACGCAAGGGGTCCCTGACGAGGGACCGGAACAAAAATTTGGTAGGTTATCTATAAAATTGCCCTTGACAATTTTACGGGATAACACCCTTGTAAATATTTAGAAGCAACATAGCATGTTGAAGTGATTGAAAATATTCATATGAGAGTCAGTCCATTCATGGAGGTTAAAATTACATCCATGGAAACTCCAGTGGAGAAGCTAACTATAAACAAGACAATAGAATCCTAGAGTGGGATATGGTGTACTAATTTTAAAGTAGAAGGCCACACCAAAAACAAATGTCCGTGAAGAATCTTGAAAGTTATACTTCTAGCATGTGAAATATGTGAAGTAGGACATGATGCTTGAAATTTTCCCCTCCTACATTCTAGCAAGTAGGCAAAATTTTTTATTTATTGTAAGATATGTGATGTGCATATGAATGACATTGTCAACTATTGTATCATTGTTCAAATTCACAAAGCCCGATAACTAGTAATTTATTAGGATATAGTAGACAACTCTAATGAAGGATGTAGAGGGTTTCGATGAGGTAGAAATGGTCGAGGATGTGGTGGTCATGGCGGAAAAATATTTCTACCAAGGACTTGTTATAAGTGTGGTTTAGTAGACCATTACTAGTGTGATTGTCCAGAATTCATGATCTTTTCCCATTTCCAAAAGGAACACAAAGTAAAAGATTGTCCGAACTTATATGTGATTATGAAGGGAAAAACTGAGAAGGGCGTGAGAATTATTAGAATTTCTCAAAACATGGTGGACGAAGATAAGTTAGAAATTTTACCAATAATGGAGCCTTCATCTAAGGTTCAAGTTACCACATGTGTTATTATATGTACATAAGAGACAACTTTAGAAAAAATGAAACCCATAGAAATCGATGTTGCAAAACCATATCTTGATAAAAGGAAACAAAAGGATATTCTCAGAGAAGCAAAATACTTGGTCTAGGAAATTTAAGGTGAAATTGAATTTCTATGGGATTAAATAAGGCTATAAAATTAAAGGTTGAAAGACTATGGGGAAGGAAGAATCAGCTGAAATAAGTTTCAAGAGGTCTGTAGATTGCCATACATAGAGGGTATATTACCCTTACTAGACCAATGGTTGTACAAATTACCGAGGATGACATTAAAGAACTAGATGGGGAAGACAAATAATCAACATGTAAAATCAACAAAAATTGAAGGCTTTGATAGATAAATCCTAGTTAATACCTGTATAGATTGTTGGCACATTAACGAAATATTGGTCGACATAGGCACAAAAGTTAACATACTTAGAATGGATGCCTGAAATAAAATGGGGTGACCAACGTTGCATACATCCCCACATGTATTATTCATGGCTAACAAAACATGGGTAGTTCCAATAGGAGTCCTAAAGAATGCCATAATTAGTATTAAGGGGGTATATTTTCATGGTTATTTCAAAGTAATACCACTGGCGCAAGAAAATAATTTTCTATCACTGCTCATAGTTCGTGGTGTTATGCCAATAATGTTGACTTACAATTCAAGAAGTGATATGTAAGCTTTGAGAATAGAGGTCAACGTGTCATCTTCCTTATGGACCCCAAATAGGGTACGCCATATGTGGATAATGTGGAAGAATATGAATATTTCGAGCACATATACAATATACAAGTGATAGGGGTGGAAAATTTTGAACCAACATTAGAAGGAGAAATAAAGTGGGGAGATAACCAGTCGGTGTCTGATATAACTAGTGTGACATATGATAATTGGGTGCATGGTTCATATGAACTGTTGGGGCAAGATCGTGGTATGATTCGTAGAACACCAATGTACCCAAATATCCAAGTGCCTAAATACATTCAAAAAATAATTAGGAGGTCTGGTAATGAAAATCCCCAAGCCCCACCAAATTTCATTGGAATTAAAAATATTCAAGATTTTCTCAAAGAAATGGAGGCTTACACGCAGAATGAAAAAGAGTGACTTAATTGTCTAGCATATTTGTTGAAGGGTACAACAAAAATATGGTGAGTAATTCATAACATGAAGTTATTGACATGGATGAACCTAAAGGAGGCCATGAGGGAAATGTTCGAGCAAAATAATGACATATGAAGATATCTCAACTATAGTGGAGTCACTTGTCCAAAGGAAAACCTCCATAAATGTGTGGAGCTATAGATAAATACTGCAAAATTTAATCTTGCACTATGTACACACATGTTCTATCATACCATACATGTATGGGCACGCGCATGGTATGTCGGGTGTGATTTGTGGAGAGAATCGAGTTCTTGGACAGGACTAACACAAGGGTTTTTACATACCTTTTCCTTTACTTCTTCAATCCCTTAGCTAAATTGTCCCCTTCAATGTATGAAAGAAATATTATTTGGGGATGATGTTGCTATGGAAGAAAAAAATTTGGCACTACACAAGGAAAAGGGGCTCGCTCTAAGAAAATAATTTGACAAGGATCTTGATGATAGCATTTTTAGTGGCGATGAAGAGGAACCATTGAAGCAAAAGATTTGTGGATGCAAAGGAAAAGAGAAAGTGGTGAGATAAATAGTAGATGAGGAAGATAACTACCATTTACATGTAAATGTATCATATGGATCAAGAGGAGTTATAGACAAGAAAGAAAAAGGTTATCGACCACAGGATGAACCATTCAAATCCATACAAATCCACATAGGCAGTGACAATGAACCAAAAATGGCAAAAATTGGTGACTACTAGAGTGAACCAAATGTCGCATACATTGTTAAAATATTACATTAATACGAGGATATATTTCCCAAAGTCTACCATCAAATGAAAGGATTACACCCATCCCTAGGAACAATGAAAAGCAAGTTAATATATGGAGCCAAACTAGTTAGGAAGCACCCATATCAGATGAATCCAAACCTACAAGCAAAATTCAAATAGGAACTCAACAACATGCTATTTTGAGGAGTTATCATACCAATGGAAGAATATAAATGGGTAATTCCTATGGTTATAAGCATTAAGAAATATGGGAGTATAAGAATTTGTGTAGACTACTACACTTTGAATTATGTATGCATAATAGATCCATTCCCTGCACCCTTTACAAAAGAGATTTTGGAAGGGTTATCAAGAAGGGAGATATAAAATTTCATAGATGGGTTCTTTGGTTATCATCAAATGAAAATTGTAGAATAAGATAAAGCAAAGACAACTTTTTGACCAAATGGGGATCATACACCTACATAGTAATGTTTTTTGGCCTTAAAATGCACTCGTTGTCTTTTCACGCATTGTTATAATTACGTTTGAGGATTTCATACTATTTTTTTTTCAATTATACCTCGATGATTGGATGGTATGCAGCTTGGTAAGGGATAATTATGATAACTTGAGGCTAATTTTTGAGCAGTGCCAACAGTTGCAAATCTCCCTCAATTTGAAGAAGTGTGTGCTTTCCACTCCATTTGGTACCTTATTAGGACATAGCATGTACAAGGATGGGTTATTAGTAAACCCATCCAAGATTGTAATAATAGTGAATCTCATACATCCATGAATGCAAAGAGAGGTTAATGCATTTTTGGACATTGTGGTTATTATCATAAGTTCATTGAAGACTTTGCAAAAAAATTTAGTGCCCTTAGAAAAACTAATACGTAAAACAAGATAATTCGAGTGGGGTGCAGATCAAAAGCATGCCTTTGAATAGCTAAAAGAGAAATTAACTTAACAGTAATTATTCAATTTCTATATTGGAGCACACCATTTCATGTACACTTTGATACATCAAGAATAATTTTTGGAGAAATATTTATACAACTAGGATAAGGGACTCAAGACCATCGTATCTATTTTGCAAGTCGAAAATTGATGTACGTAGAAATAAATTATACTACTACGGAGTGCGAAGGACTATATGCGCTTCAAAAAAATTGACACTATCTTTTAACAACTCCATTTTTGTTTTTTAAAAATCATGTGGCTCTTACACACCTAGTAAATAAAATAGTATTGCATGGATGGATCTGTAGATGGATTATACGTTTTCAAGAATTCTGATTTTCGATCGTGATGAAGCCAAGAAAAAATAATGTATGACCAAATCATTTATCATGTATCAACACCAGTGAAGAGGAAAAACTGATAGAAGATGGAATGTAATATGCCTAATTGTTCCAAATACAAAGTAATCTTAATGATATGAAAGACATAACCTATTTTCTCCACCATGGTGTTACACTAGATAAATATACCTTGAGTCAAAGGAAACAAATCATTGTTAAATCTGCTCCATACCAACTAATCGGCGGAAAACTCTACAAAATAGGGCACAATGAAATATTACGGCACCTGATGTGTTTGGGAACACAAAAGGATTAATTTTCTTCACAAAGTACATGAATGGATTGCAGGAGGCCACTACGTTGAAGGTGCAATAGCACAGAAAATTATCAATTCTAGTCTCTATTAGTAAAGTTTGGTTAAATATGTTCAGACATACATGAAAGTGTGTGACCAATTCCAACGATCCAGCAAACCAAACAAGTGTGACGACATACCCCTAATACTTGTGGTCACACAAGAACCATTTGCAAAATTGGAAATATACTTTGTGGTACCTACCTATCCTATTACGTGACGAAGTGGATCAAATTATATAATCACCACCACTGACTACCTAGCTTGGTGGGTGGAGGCCACTCCAACCAAAGCCCACACAGCAACAACAATGACAAGATTTTTATGGGAAAACATTATTATTCAATTTGGATTTCCATTAATCTTAACAAGTGATAGAGGGACACAATTCTTGAATTATACTATATGGATTTTATTACAATAATTCTTGATATCACATCACAAGACCACACCATATCACCCACAGGATAATGGCATAGTTGAAGCATTCAATAAAATGTTGATTCATACCTTAACAAAATTTTATGATGTAGGTTGTGGGGATTGTGATGATAAGGTTTCAACAGTGCTTTGGGCCTATAGAAACACAAACAAGTGCCTAAATAAAGTGAATCCATTTTAGCTTTTCTATGGAACATAAGTAGTTTTACCATGTTACAAGTAAGATGGTCACAAAATATTGAGAAGGTAAGACATAAGGCTTGGCATGATCAAAACATAAATAGTAACACTCTTACAGTAGGTGAAAAAGTTTTACTAAATGATTTAAAGTTTGTGTGCCACCCTAGAAAACTAGATACCCCTTGGCTGGGTCCTTATGAATTAGTGAAAAAATCTCCCATTGGGGCATGTAAACTGATGGACCTTAGCAACACCTATCTACCATGCTACTTTAATGGAAGTAGGCTAAAATCCTATTTCCACTAAAGAAAGTTTATAAGAACCAATAATAATAATAAGGCACATGCCATTAGATTAGTTGTTATTTCATTTCATAGATTAACATTTCCTTCATGCAATTAATAAGAGCAAGACATTTGCGTAATTTATTTGTTATTTGTATCTGTCTGACCAAGCACTTATAGCTCATGTAGTCATGCGCAGAGTACCACGTAATTTGTTATGTTAGGAGGAGGCACAGAAAATGAATGGTACAAAGTTTCATTACAAAGGCACTCATGCAAGAAGGGGTGCATTAAAAAAACCATGTATGCTTTATAATAATAGTAAAATGTTTGATGAGGGAATGATACAAGGACAAAGTGAAGCACATTAAGGACTGGGAAATCTTTGGAAGAGTAATGTTAGCTTTATAAGGAGTTATGGGGAAAGGAAGCATGTAAAAAGAAAGAAAGTGTATAAGGAAGAATGACACAGCCCACGAACATAAGCTCCCTAACAATGTTGGTGGTGCGAAGGAAAAAATAAGACCATAAAGAATCCCATGACACACACTTAATGGTCATTAAAAATCAAGTGGAAGAAAATAATTAAATAAACAAATAAGAGCAAAGGTCAGCTGGCAAAAATGACACATTAATAGTAGTTATGGGAATACTAAAAGATCACACATGTGAGGAGTAAATGAAAAGAGCATTTATTGGCTATGAAAGAGGGTATAAATAGAGGAGAGGTAATTCCTTTTACTTACCTTGCAGTGAAAATGAGAGTTGTGGTAAAATGGGGGAAAAACAACAAAAAAAAGTGAAAAATGATTCAACACTTGAGCCTCATAAAAAATCAACTGCCATTAATGGAAATCCAAGTTCTTACACAAATAATCGAAGTGAACAAGAGGGTTACCAAAACAAGAAAAATAAAAAAAATTCAGCCACCATTACCATGGAGGTCAAGAATCCATATTCAAAACGATGAATTTGGGGGCAATTAACCACCCTATGGTGCACCAAAGTGATTTCTGACCTAAAATACAAAGGGAAAATAGGGAAGAAGATATGTCAAAGAAAGAAGATGACTGAGGATTGACAAGTCCAAATTCCACAAGTATGTTGAAATCGACATCTCAAAGCACCTTAGAGGCCACAGTAATCAAAGAAAAGAGTGGCAAGGGAGAAGTGGTTCTCATAAAGGAAATACTAATATAACCTCTTCCATGCAAAAGAGAGGAAAGAATACCATGGCCACTATTAAGAAGACCAAAAAGGACCAAAGTTCCAGCACCATAACTATAAATTTAGAATTGTAATTCCCATAAGAAGATGAAATAATTGGGCAGTGGGATAATCATGTTACCTCGACAAAAATAGCATAATGTAATCATCTTACACATGGGTTAGATGGAACATTAGAGAAGGAAATGGTGCAAGCAAAAACCTAAAAATACAGTGCAGGGAATGATGTTTATGATAATATAGTAATAAAGGCACTAGAAAAGATAGGGGTACTTCAGCTACTTAACCTTCCCTTTTTCAATAAACCAACGAAACTCTTCTAATACATTATCTCAATGTAAAAGAGGGGTATTTCTACTTTACGGGTAGGCGCATGAGAATCTCCCACTTCCTAGTCAATAGGGTAACTGGTATAAATAATTAAGGTGAAGATTTAGCATAAGCCCTTGGGGGTGATGAAGATGTGGATATGATTGACAATCTCCTCAAGTACAAATGAGAGGGAAATTTCATGTCCATTGATCAGCTAAAGGACCCTGGCATAAGAGTCACGACATGACTAATTACTTCCAAGCTAGCATGAGAAGAAATATGGATTGAATTTAATAAGAGATTCTTATACATCACACATAAGGTAGCACAAAGAACATAATATAGTCTATCGCAATTCATCACATAAAGTATAATCGACGACGTAGCATTGGCATAGGAGAAACAAGGAATCAGGTTCTACTGGGACATAATCTTGTTGGTAATAGTATTCAAGGAGGTTAGTGTCCTAGGGGAACCAACATGGATATACCCATCATAGGATCCATCTCCAGACATCATGTACAAAAAATTATTAATGCCCACAATGCTCAACAATGCATACAAGGCACGGCTCACAAATTGGTTAAAACACTTGCACAATTCATTTGAGAAAGATTGGAAAATCTCCCACCAACTACCTAAGGAGTTGGCTAGAGAGGCAGAGTTTATTGTCATAATGAACTACTCGGTGTCCAAGATTAAAAATTGTTGATGAGACTTGGTCACCATGGGAAAATTTTCCCTATGCTTTCACAGTCAATCACTTTGTTTTATCCATCCACCAGAACAAGGAGGCCAAGAGACTCATGATTATTGTGCAAAGGGTTGATGAGGACATATATACATTGCACAAAACTTATAAGCACCCTAATCGAGATGACTATGAAGAGAGGCAGGTGATAAACATTTTTCATTTTTCTAGATGATAAACTATCATGGTGAATAATGTCACATAGAAACTCTTCTTTTACCTGCGACCAAAGAAAAAAACACCCAGTTCCGATACACCAAAAGAGGGACTAGATGAAGAGATTATTATGCCAAAGTGCACATGGTGTAGTGCACAGGATCAAGTAGAGCTCATTAAAATATTATAATAGGATAAAGAGAGTGCACATGAATAGACTGGCCAACCTAATAAGAAGAGGAGGTTAAACCCAAGGAAATGGCATGCCTTGATGTCAAAGGCAAGAAGGAAAGAAGATACAGCACAACCCAATGGCACATGCACTGTAGAAGACCCTAACTAACCAATGATATCATTGTAGGATCAGGAGGGGTTTAACGTCGAAGTACTGGTACATAACTCTCTATTTTAGGCTAGCATTGATCACGGGCCAAGTGAATATAAGGAGTAACCAAAAACCAACATACAAGGAAAATTTACTCATAAGTCACCCTCGAAGGTGGTTCAAGTTAACAGTAATCTTGAGGTTGAACAAAGAGGAAACATAAGGAGAATTCATGAGGGAAGAAGTGGTTGTGGTAGTGAATTAGAGGTAGAGAAACTCAACCCAAGTATGGGAAAAAGGTTAATACATGAACAAGAGGTTTAAATAGATGATGAATAATTAGACCCTCGACTCTACCCAACCCCAAAAAAGAGGTCTATACACAAAATATCAAAAAGTGAAGAACATTAAATAATTATTCCACTAGGATTTTCTTAAAAAATATCCTAGCCATAGAGCACTTGAAGAAATCCTTATCATTTTATTTGGATTCCTATACAAAAGAACCACTCATCAAGTTGTCGAATGACATCATCCATACCATACCACACCAACAAAATGGCGGATCTTTTCCTCCTTTCCACGACATACAACATGTCTAAAACACAAGCAGGGGAAGCATTACTCAAAATTTTTGGGGAAGTAGTTTGATAAAACTTACAAAATAACAATGGACCTAAGATATACAGGGCTCAATCATAAAATATGGAGGAAGAGCTCAGAGAAATAAATCTTACATTGTGTGAGCTCCAACATGAAAATAAAATCCTAAAGTATAAATATGAGCGTGTGGATTCTAGAGCCAAAATATTCAGAGAACGGATAATAAGCAATGATCCCAAACTTATGGAATACATTCCACTCATTTCAGGAAACAATATTGATGAGTTAGAGAAACTAATGAATTTTTATACAATAAACTTGAAAAGAAAAGGAGAGAGCAAGACAACAAAAGGGTGATGGTAAAAATATAAGTGATGTGTGCAACAAAAATATCAAATTATGTAAGAATAACACAAGGCAGTTAGAGGCCAAGGATGGGAAGGTTGGGAATTTTCTTAAGGGGCTCTATAAGCAACAAAGAATAATCAATGTGTGCATAAAGGACTGACTGAAAAACTAGAGACATTTAAATCTTGTCTAGAATACAAATCTCTACACAAATATAATAGGAAAAAACTAATGGAAGAGTATGAAGTAGTTAGAGAAGAGGTCACAAAAAGTAAGGATTGGATAAAGCAATGGTTGACGAAACTAAGAAGGATCACTGAAACAACTGAGATAGAGCTAGGGACCGAATGCTAGGAGTTAAGAAAGCAAGTTGACAATATGCGTACGGTGAACACAGGGATAAAATATGCTATAATTTTTAGCCAACTAATTACACAGGTGGATAAATTGAACCAACTTATTCATGAAGCCATCAATAAGTGGCAGGCACATGAAAACTTGCTATAAGCTAAGGTGCTAGAATTATTTGAAGATTGTCAACAAATGTTGTTACAGACAAACAACAAAATTAGTATGGGGTGATGTTGGGCCCATAATTTTGTATTCTTTATTCTTTAAGACTGTGTGATACTAAACATTCTTTATTCATTCTCCACTATTATTTAATAGGATGCACAAAACTTTGAAGAGGGTGGGTGCAGTAGAAATGTAGGATAGGAGTGTGTGCGAAGAGAAGGAGTAGGTGCACAAAGAAGAAATGAACTAAAGGTTGTGCAAGGAAAGGACAATATTGATACAGAAGGAAGGACATGTACTAAGGGTGAGTGTGAATAAGGACATGTAGGATAAAGGAGGACAAAGATAGACATATGTCCAAGAATAGAATTCAAGATGCATTTTGGACCACTTGCATGAAACCGGAAGAAGACTAGATAAATTTAAAACTTGGATAAGGATAAGTAGTGATCTTTTAGGAGTATCACTATGCAGAGTATGGAAGGGGTGGAAAGTGGTTATTATGATCCACCACCTAAATGTAATAGTTATACTTATAACTCAAGGGCTAGTATTATCTTTTGGAAGACTAGTGAAGGGCAAGTCCCTACTAGTATAAATACCCATGAGGGAACCATTGTAAATATATATGCACAAGGATAAGTACACATAGAGGTAGGAATTATGAGGTTTAGAGGGCATGACCTTGTATTTCATGAATTGTTGATCATTAGGGCAATTTTCAGGTAACCATACCAAAAATTTTGTTTTGGTCCCCCTCGAGAAGTCTATTACATTCAAAATGGCCTAAAACTCCCTTTCGAAAATCAAGTTTTTTAGAACTTAGCCATTTTTAGCTTCTTTAAACTCGGCGCAGAAAATGATGTGTCAACACTCTCAAAAAATGCACCTTTTTGAACTAGGTGCAGGAATTCTCATGTCGACATTAAAAATGTGTGCCCCTTAGAAAGCCCTTTGGCATGGGAAATGTCATGTCAATACCCAAATTTACATAAAAATCCTTCGGCCACTCAATGTTGTGTCGACATCAATGAAAGTTGCACCCCTTTTTACCTTTGGCAATGAAATTATCATGACAACATCTAGAAATATGTGCTTAGGCACTGGAAGCGTTGTGTTGACATCCATAAGGTTGCGCTAAGGTGCACTTTTTGTCGTGTCGACACTCTTAAAGGTGCGCCAAAGAAAGTTGGTGAAACAATAAATGCCAGTTTTTCTATAAATAGGCCCGACACCTGTCATTTTCACGATTTGAAAATTGAAAAAAGTGTTTTCTCTGCGCCTGTCAGCCATCCTTGTCACCCCCGCGTGCCATTTTTCAAGCTTGTGGACCCCAACATCATCCTTCATCCTTTATAAATCTGGGTAAGTGGCTTCTGCATCCTTGTTGTTGTTGTGGTTTTTGTTTTTGGTTGTGTTAGGCTTAGGGCTTGTATAAAAAGATTAAATCTAAAAAAGAGGAACCTAACAATCTATAACCAACTGGAAACCCCTTTTCCTCTCCTTCCAGATCTACAAATCTGGAAGGCCCCTGCCTCTGAAGAAACCAAAGACTCATATTTTCCTACCTGTTGCCTTGCCAAAACAAACCCTCTCTTTACCATCTGAGATATCCAAAAAGAGAGAAAGAGAAAGAAAGAAAATAAGCTAAGCTGTTAAACTGATTAAAAGCATGGTACACTGTCCTTCCCTGCAACATCTACCAAAATTGCACCTTGGCGCACTGTATCCTTCTTGCAGCATAACCTAAACCCACGCCCAGTTAAAGAGCACTTAGCAACTTTTCCTAAGGCGCAGGCGCCACTTGTGCAACATCAACATTGGATGTTGTGTACTTCAAATCTGTGCACATGTTTTTCCCTTGGCACACTGATTTTTCTTGCAACATATTTCAAAGTTGCACCTTGGCACACTCTAAACCCATGCAACACAATCTTTTTCAGCACCCAGTCAAAGAACTTTTTTTCCCTAAGGCACAGGCACATTTCCCTTAACATCAACATGACATGTTGTATGTTGTAAACCCGCACCCTGCGTTTACCCTTTGGCACCCAAAATTACATGTTAACATCTCAGAAAACCACGCCCCTTCTAAAATGAGGTGCAACTTTTCTCCTATCAACACTGGCGCACCTTTTTCATGTCAACATCTCAGAAAGTGCACCCAGCAATAAAAGGCCTCTGCAACATGTTGTGAACCTGTGCCTTGCGCCCTAAGCCTTATAATTACTCATTCTTCTTTCTGCAAGCTTTCATTATGAATAACATGACGGTTGACATGGCTCTTCTGTGTTGGACCTCCTTGATCCTTCTTGCAGAACAACAACAGCCATCCTTGAGCTCACACATGTCTTCATCAAGCAAGAAACCAACAAAGTCTAAAGCTAAAGCAAAGTAGTCGGAACAAGAGATGAAGTACAAATATCAGAAAGTCAGGATGCCTGACTCATATGCAGAGAGTGACCTCGACATCAGAGACTCTGAGCTGGGGCATATTGATATGGATGACTTTTGGGCAAGGACCAACTAGGCAAGCAGTGGCCCATGGATGAACAAACTAGTGGGTAGTGGATTGCACTTTGCAGCTGGGCTGCCAGTAAGTGCTGTAAATAATGAATTCATCATGTTGGTTGCTCGGTGCTATAACAAGGACACTAGATGTGTCGAAGATAAAGAGAAAAAGATGATCATCGACCTCACAGCTCGTCACTTTGAACTAACCCTGGGCATTCCTCATCACAGGCAATATGTCACCATAAGTCTAGAAGACTGTAAGAAGGCCTGGGATGACAATGAGGATAAATGCATGCAAATGATGAATGAGCTTTATCTAAAGAACAAGAAGCCAGTGAGCAGATGGCCATAGACCATCCACCGTAGTGACTTCAATGAGGAATTGAGTGATACAATCACCTTCCTGAATAGAGTATTTGGGCTCCCTGATGCCCATTATTTCCACAAATGGATGTTGAGGTACTAGAGACCATGAGCAAGAATATGCCTGATCAGCATTTTGGCTGGGGTGAAATCATCAACGACACCATCTCCCAGTAGCTTCAACAAGTCCTAACAACTGGGAAGTTCTACATGAATTCCTATGTTGTATACATTGCAGCATCAACAAGAGATTTCGCAGGCTTAGCTCGAAATGGGGTATGGCCCCAGGTCAAAATATATGAATTCTACCCAGAGCTAAAGCTCGAGGCCAGCATCTCCCAGTTCTCCAAGATTAATGATGCCTTTTTCTATGAGGTAATCTACTTGCTGAGGCCGAATATGAGACACAGTCGGACCAGCCCGAGTGTGATTGCTGCCACAAAGAAATGGGGAGCATTGTTCACACAATTCCCCACATTCACATATCTCAGAGCAGTGAATTTCGAGGGTGAACCAACAAAGCTACCAAGGTATGCAGGGCCCAAAGCTGATCCTCTTGGAGTTGTCAAGGCAACTGATCACTTACCATGAGAAGTGCATGAAGAGAAAGAAAGGAGGAACTCCATTCCCCCTTACAGTTGGCCGATACACCTGCACCACACTTGCCAAAGCACGGGAGATGTATGTTGAGCTTGAGTTGCTGAATCTGAAAGCACAACTTCCCAGCAAGGCCCACCTTCGACTTGCCGGAGTTACCTCCCAAGGGTGAAAATTGATCCCATCCATGTTCCTGAGATCGAGGACATCTGGATCGACCTGACACATGAAATAGACATCAGGCGAAAGGATCACTCCCAACTGGCTCTGGAGGAGATCATCCACTATGGCATAGCCATCATTCCAAAGGGATTCCAAGAGACTGATCAAGAAATTGATCAGGTTTACCTTGACACAGATGGGGACGATTGGCCATTCGTAGAGGTCGACAGAGCCAAAGTGCCCTAAGACCATTCAGGAAAGGGTTAAGCCCACATTGCAGTGCACCGAGCATTGGTGCAAATAGAATGGTCTCACCTACCTCGGAGTAGATTTCACTACTTCTCCTTCAGGTAGAGCACCTCCAAGACCGGCCCAAGTGCCGAAAGGAAAAGGAAAGGACAAGGAGGGAGAATCAAGCAAACAAGAAGAAGCTCCTCAAATCCCTCCTACTACTTCTGAGAAACAAGTGGTCAACCTGGTGTCTCCAGGTAAAGAAGAAGAGACAACAGAAGTTTCAACGGATACATCCACTCAGGATGTTATCACAACTACAACTACTGAGGTACCCACCATTCCTTCTTCCACTCCTTCTCCTCCTCCTGTCATTGAAGCATCTATTCCTATGGATGTGTCTTCTTCTCTCCCTTCCTCCCTTCCATCTCCCACCTCTTCCATCTTCTCCTCTCTCGCGGATCTGTCACCCAGTGTTCCCTCCATCCAATTACAGATCCCTTCCATTTCCATGTCCTTTTCTTCTCCTGTAGTAACTCCAGGCCCCACAAGCAGCAGCGTGTTGGACTCCTTGTCGATGCCACCACCAAGTGTTTCAACATTCTTCCCTGAGGCCTCTTCAGTTGCTTCCCCTTTCACCCCCATTTCTTCTTCTATTCCCTCTACTCCCACTCCCATAAGTCCTAAGCTGGATTTCTGACCATCTAGGTCAGCACAAGAGAAAGGTTCCCATCGCACCCATGGACTTCTCCATCATTCCAAAGAAGGGACCCAAGAAGCAGAAAGTGATAACTCACTTTTCTAAGAGCACTTCGGGGGAGAGAGTCATGGAGATTGCATACCCAGATCCCACCAAAGAAAAGAAGGATCTGTCTCCCACAGACTTCACAGTGACTCAAGTCACAATGGGAACCTCATCTGAAAGCCTACAAGGAGAGGCCTTGTCTGTAGTAGATGCTCTTTGCAAGAAGCTTCAAGAAGCAAAAGAGGAGAAGAGAATACTCAAGGAACAAAACAAACATCTCCTCCAAGCATTGCAGAGAATGGGCAACGCTCCTCCTGTGACTGCCGCCGAACCCACTGAAGTTCTCAGTCAGGATAAGATAAATGAATATGCTAAGATTGGTGAACAAGGTGTAGCAGTATCCTCCTGGATTGAGTGAATCCTCAGAGATAGTGAGGAAATGATTAAGAAATTCACAGTGCTCTACCAGGATATAGATCAAGCAAATAAGGAGCTACAAGCAGTAGCAGGTTCCCTCTCTGAGGAGTTGGACAATGCCAGGTTGCAACATGAAACATTCCAAGCAATGGCTAACTGCTCAGCTGACGACCTATTGAAGGTCGGCGTCATCGATCACCCATGGCACATAATAAAGCTCTCGTTGCATTAGATTACCGGGTCGATCAAATGGAATATATCCTGGAGAGGATAGATAAAATCAAGGATGAAGCCCTGGATGCACGATACAACATGGAGCAGACAGTTACAAAGATGTCTCCAGGGATGCTCAGTGAATCGTTCACCTTGAGGGAAGTAGACGATACATTCCAGCACTTCAAGGCTATAGTCACTCAAGGTTTGGCACCAGAGGTCACTTTCGACCGAGAGTCAATCAATAACCTCTTGGCCTGCCATGATTTCATTGGCTTCTTGATCGATGCATGCGAGGAGTTCACTGGGTTACCTGACAAGCTCAAGAATGAAAAAGAAACTTGCGAAGTCATTGGCGACCATTTCAAAGGTCCAGATCATAATCAACTTCAGTCAATGATCAGCAAGTTTATGGAATATCGAGCTCAGTGTCACATCGCCTCTCCTGATCAGAAGCAAGACACTCCAGTTTAAGCAAAGAGATGATGAGGAGTAGTTTCTCCTCTTGTGTATGCTTTGATCATTTTTGTAAAAATATTTAAAAAGTATGTTGGCATTTATGATGACATCATCCATGTTGCATCATGGGATGTTGCCATCCAAAAACTTGCCCAAAGTCAACTTTTGACTTTTTAGATATTTTGTAAATATCTTGTAAGATATTTTGTAAATAGTGGTTGGTTTGTTTTTGTCTTCTTTCCTCTTCTCCTTCTATAAATACTGGAATACTTGTTGTATTCCAGGTGGACATTTTTTGTATGAAAAAGAAGTGAGGAGAGAAAGACTTTGTACTTTCTTGTAACAGAAGAAATATTAATACATATGCTCAGACTTTGTGCTCAATATATGTGTTATTTGCATCAGATCTTTCTTAAGTTAGATCTATGTTTTTATTCTGTTGGATTCATTCCTATTATCGTCATATGTTCATCAGTATTGCTTTATTTGTTTATGCAAGTAAGTTTGGCTCTGTTTACTACCAGCCCAAAGCATAAACCTTCTGACCTTTCTGTCTTGGAATTCATTTCTTTTCTTCCTTCAGATCTACCCTCCTCCGTTCCTTCCCTCCTACCTTTCTGTTCGTTGTTGGAACTACCTCTACTGGGATGAGATCCCAAACCCCCTGAAGTTAGAATAGTGTAGATTTGCACAGATTCCTGCTTGATAGATTAGCAATAAACCAGTTTCACTTTGTTGTCTCAAAGAGGGGCTATGCCCTGCACACTGTTGGCCTGTTTCCCCATGACCTACCTAACCGACAGATTTTCAAACCAACAGTTTTTGGCGACTCTACTGGGGATCGAACTAAGGAAATAACTAAAAAACTGTAAAAATCACTACCAGATTGCAAATTTTAACTCTTTGTTAAAAATTAAAATTTTTGCAGAAGTGATCAAAACTAAAAATTTCCTTATACAAATCCATAGATCTGGACCAGATAGGAGCTTTTAGTTCGCTGAGTTTTTACAAAAACTTGTATATTTCAGTAGATCTGAGATTCTGACATTTTATGATATTTTCAAAACCTTGCAAAATTCAGGTCAAAGATCTAAAAATCAGCTTTCTAAATTAACCCACTTTTTATCCTTATTAATCTTTGTCAGAAAACTGCAATCGGTTGTTATTAAAAAGGGTAAAATTAAAAATTGAAAAAGTACATGCTGCTGATTTTTGCCAGAAAAATCAGAAAATCAGCAAGTACAAACAAAAAGATTGTTGTAAATCTGCTCTTAATTGTTGCAGATCTGAACAGGTACGCTGGCGGGTGAACAATTTACTCGTAGCAGAAGAGCTCATGGAGAAGTTGATCCAATCTTTGATCTACTTCGAAGGCACAATTTCAGTATCACTCCAGCACAATTCACATCACTAAGCTCAACGGATCGATCAGCAAGAAGTGCCTCGCCTCCACGAAAGAGCCAGATTTCACAGGGTGCCTCGACATCAACTTGCAGTGCTCTTTTGCTAAGTGGAACCACACTCCCTACTCGTGTTCTTTTTCCCACTTTTCAAATGGCAATAAATCTACCTGTACCATGGGGAAATGCCATGGGTCCTCTAGCACTGCCACATCCAGTACACCCCCTCCCTCAGCGGAAATCATAAGAATTTCCCAAAATTTGATGGGAGTGGAAATCAAAGCACAGACGCACATATAGCTACGTTTATTATGTCATGCAGTATTCTGGACGTGACTCATGAAGACGTATCGGTACGTCTCTTTCTTGAGACCTTGCAAGGGCCTGCATCAGAATGGTTCCAGCATTTACCAGCCAGGATCCATCACCAGTTGGGCCACATTACAGACTGCATTTGAAGATAGATACAAGCCTTCAGAAGACACATTCACGTTATTGTCACGAATCACTCACATGAAGAAGGAGGCCAATGAAACCATGCATGATTTTATCACCCGTTTCAATTCACTGATCAACCGTGTGCCACTGCCATGATGCCAACATTAGAGAATCAAAAGTGTTTCTTCTTGAATGCCATGAGTTCGAAAGTAAGTTTCTTACTTTTACAGGAACAGATACCCACCTTGGTCCTTTCCCAGGCTATGGCCATTCAGATAGAAGATAACCTTCTTATATCTGGTGAGTTAAGATGAGAGCCGTCAAAATCAAAGGCTTCAACTTCTTCTCAGGCTACCTCATCAGATCCAGCATTCCAGAAGATGGCCAATGACTTGCTCTCATTAAAGAAGCAATTGGCTCAAACATCATCTACTACTCCATACCGGGATATCCCACGGAGGAACTTCACTCCCAACAATGCCCCCAAAGGCCACATTTTCCTGCTGCTTCTCCAAGGTTAGCAATTGAAGCCCCTCTGGTTAATGCTTTGGTTGAAATTGAAGAAGATGATCCAAATTACGAAGAACCTTTGTCGCAAGACAAAGATGATCAAGATGTCGGTGAACCGACTGGCGACTCTACTATCGGGTATATGGAATTTGAAGATGAGGAATCTGATGAAGAAGAGGGTACCCAAGGGTATGCGAGTAGACAATCATACACAGTTTTCACTCACTCGCAAGGAAAAGAAGCAAAGGTTGCTGCTGAAAAACAAAAGGAAAAGGTTGTGGTAACTCCTCCTCCAACGATCGCTAAAAGAGGTAATCCCCTTCCTACTCAACCTCCTGTTAAACCTTTTGTAAAGAAATCTTTTTCCTCCTATTTCTCCTCCAATTCAGCCTTCCTCCAATTCCATAAAGACCAGTAATCCTCCTCCACAAACGTGAAATGAAGGACTCATTCCTTCGTTAGCAACCCTTGGTCGCATTTGATATAATTGATCATGCTAAAAAGACCAAGATCCAGATGTCTGAAGTTGAGTACCTTCAGTCCAACCCAGAGCAGCTTGTAAGATTAACTAAGTATATCCAAAGCCAGGCTGCCATCCTTCCTCCCATTTCCCCAAAAGGAATTCTTCCCACTCCTCCTACGTCTCACGTAAATGTTGCTCGACTTCCACATCAGGGAAAATTGAACCTTTTTACCTATCTCTCCTGATCAATGGTCATAAACTAAGTAACTGTATAATTGATTCTGGAGCTTCTGACAATGTTATGCCAGCAAAGGTCACCCATGCTTTGGGCCTCACACTTACTAAACCTTTTGGCAGATGCTACTCCATGGAAACCAAACAGGTACCATTGATTGGTCAGATCAAGGATGTAGTTCGCATTCGCAGCATTTCCTGAGAAAAGGGTAAAAATGACTATTCTCGTAGCTGATATTCCAGCAGCATATGGGATATTGCTAGGGAGGAGCTTTTGTAAAGAAGTTGGTGGGGAAATTCAT
Source organism: Taxus chinensis (assembly GCA_019776745.2). Classification (NCBI taxonomy): domain Eukaryota; kingdom Viridiplantae; phylum Streptophyta; class Pinopsida; order Cupressales; family Taxaceae; genus Taxus; species Taxus chinensis. The sequence goes on along the minus strand of CM034153.1, from coordinate 707,937,302 downwards.
ATGGACTGGTCCAAAGCCAGGATTCTTGTCAAAGGGGTGATGCAGACATTGGAACCAGAATCACAAAAGAAATATCTAGTCACCAACTCCTGATGACCCTAAGGCTCAGATTCTTTTCAAATCATCAGGGATGGGAAATTATTTCTTGTCCACTGACTCAGATAGAATGGACATTCTCATCCAAAAAGAGGATCTCAATAAAGTGTGGACATTGCAGTTTGATGGCAGTTGCGCAACAAGTGGATGCGGTGCTGGGGCTGTTCTAATATCTCCTGAAGAGGAGATTTTCCCTTTTTCTTTCAAGTTGTAGTTCTTCAATACGAATAATACTGCCGAGTATGAATCCTTGTTACTTGGCATGCAAGCTGCAAAAGAGAAAGGAATCAAGAATCTAAAAGTGCAAGGTGATGCTGAGCTAATTGTCAATCAGGTAAAAGGGATATATCAAGTAAAGAATGACCGGCTCAGACACTACCGCAATGCAGTATGGGATAGCATCGAAGAGTTTGACGCTTTCTCAATCAAAGTAGTTCCATGAGCTCAAAATGACATGGCTGATTCATTGGCATCTCAGCCTCTCTCATGCTCCCTCACCCAGGGTTAAAAATAGATACATATACCATTGAGGTGGTTTTTCACCCAAGTGTGCCAGATAATTCACAGCACTGGCAAGTGTTCAATGATGACAACCAACTTATCACCTTTTTGGAGAAAGCTGACAATTTCAAAGAACTTCATTTCGATGGATCAACTTCTACGTGTCGTGAGTCTCTCACCGGTCAAGCACATGAATCTAAAAAAGAAACAGTGATACAGCTCAAAGGAAACAAGATTCCAAAAGGTTTGGTTTCCTTAGAATGATTATTTGATAATCATGACCATTTTGTCAAGAAAAAGTGACAGGATGATCCTTCCTCTTCTCCGGAAACTGAATCCGTCAATCTGGGTACTGCGGAACATCCTCATTCCATGAATATCAGAAGTGTTGTACGCCCGAGGAAAAGTGAAAATTCGTTAAGTTGCTGAAAAAGTACATGGATGTATTAGCATGGTCTTATGCTGATCTAAAGTCTTTCAAGCCAAAGGACATTCGGCATGACATTCCGCTCAAGGATGATGTCAAGCCTTTCCGTCAAAAGCAAAGGCATTACAACCCCAAAATCTCAGGTACCATCCAGGCTGAAATTCAGAAGATGTTGGATGCAAGAATTATTTTTCCAATTCATCACAGTACCTGGGTTGCAAATATTGTGCCTGTGTGAAAGAAGAATGGCGAGATACGCATATGCGTGGACTTTCACAACTTGAACCAGTCATCCTTAAAGGATAACTATCCACTGCCAATAATGGATCAAGTGCTACAGGTAGTAACCGGTTCAGAAATGTTGTCTATGCTTGATGGTTTTTCAGGTTACAATCAAATTCAAGTCACGCCTGAAGATCAGTTCAAAACAACATTCACCACTCCTTGGGGTACCTTCACCTACAACAGAATGTCATTCGGTTTGATCAACGTCGGTGCCACCTTCCAACGAGCAATGGACTTTGCATTCAAAGGTATGATGGGAAAGGTCATCGTAGTTTACCTAGATGACCTGACCGTGTTCTCCAAGAAATGAAGTGATCACTGCGATCATTTGGAACAAGTCTTGATCAGATGCCGAGAGCACAAAATTTCACTAAATCCCAAGAAGTTAGTTTTTGGGGTCACAGAAGGAAAGCTGCTAGGACATGTCATCAGCAGAGAAGGAACTAAGATAGATGTCAAAAGAGTCAAGGCTATTCAGAGCCTTACTTTTCCTACAAGCAAGACTGGTGTTCACTCTTTCTTCGGAAAGGTAAATTTTCTTAGACGCTTTGTTCCTGATTTTGCTGAGAAGACTCGTCATATATCTAATATGATGAAAGGGTCCCAAACATTCCAATGGAGTGAGGAAGGTAGGACATCATTCAAAGACATAAAAACTTCCGTCACTCATGCTCCTGTTCTGGTATGTCCTGACTTCAGCAAAGACTTCATCATGTACAGTTATGCATCTGTGCATACTGTATCAGCTATCTTGATGCAAAAGAACTCTGAGGATATTGAATCCCCGATTGCTTTCATGAGCTCTCCTCTTAAGCCTCATGAACTAAAATGTCACAATTGGAAAAGCATGCCTTTTCCATGGTAAAAGCAGTCAAAAGTTTCCGCTACTACATTCTGAATTCTCATACAGTAGTACTGGTTCCAGACACAGCTGTTAAGTCTATCCTGACTCAACAGGAGTTAGGGAGCTTACGAGGGAATTGGATCACAAAGGTCCAAGAATATGACCTAGACATCAAACCAACCAAGTTGGTAAGAGGTAAGGGCCTGTGTCAGCTAATGGCTGAAAATAAAGACTCAGAGGTACCTGAAGAAAAAGTTGATCACATTGATGGAGAACAAAATGAACTGGAGAAAGCAGATTCTTTGCCCATGGTTCTGTTTGTCGCAACCAATGATGAATGGTATTCTGACATCACATTCTTTCTCACCTATGGAGAGTGCCCAACTCACCTAACCACTAAGGAAAAGTGAACGGTGAAGCTCAGAGCCAAGATATGTCATATGGGATGATGGATTGTACAAACGTGGAATTGACGGCATTTTTCTACGATGTGTTGACAAGCCGCAACAGGTAAAATTGTTGGAGAGTTTTCATGACTCAGCCTGTGGTGGTCACTTCTCCTCATCAGTGACAACACATAAAATCATTCGGGCTAGGTACTACTGGCCAACGCTATTTCAAGATGCAGCCACCTGGGTAGCGAAATGTGAACTTTGCCAACAGTTCGTTGGCAAACCAAAGCTGGCTGCATTTCCCCTCAGGCCCGTCATCATCGACGAACCATTCAGACAATGGGGAATTGATTTCATTGGAGCACTCAATCCTCAATCGAGTGTTGGACATAGTTACGTCCTAACAGCAATGGATTACTTCACGAAATGGGTGGAGGCCATACCTGTCAAGCATGCCACTTCTGAAGTTGTTTGCAACTTCATCAAGGAGAATATTATTGTGAGATTTGGCATTCCACACAAAATCATTGCTGACAATGCTTCCAACTTCTCTTCATGGGAAGTTATTGGTTTTTGTTATGGATATGGAATAACCTTGGCTCATGCTTCTGATTATTATCCTCAAGGAAATGGTCAGGCAGAATCCAGCAACAAGAACCTGGTGACTATCATACGGAAGCTAGTTGATGAAAACCAGCATGGTCCTGGCACAAATCATTGTACGATGCTTTGTGGGTAGATCGTATCACTCCAAAGAGGTCTCTCGGCATGTCACCTTTCTAGGTGTTGTATGGGATCGATGCTGAAATCCCTATCTCTGTAGAACTTCCTGCTCTGTGCTTGGCTCGAGCAATTGAAGATGAAACTTTTCAGAATTCTCTTGAAAAGAGGATTATGTACCTGACAGAAACTTGAAGAAAAGTGAGTGAAAGTGGTTGACAAGATCACTGAACATCAAAATCAAGTTAAGAGGTTGTTCGACAAGAAAGCTAAGCAAAGAGATTTCCAAGTGGGAGATCTTGTTCTTCTGTGGGACAAACGAAGAGAACCGAAAGGTATGCATGGAAAGTTTGACTCTCTTTGGAGAGGGCCATACAAGATCAAGCAACTCAATGGAGAGAATAGTTTCTATCTCTCATATCTAGATGGAACCAAGCTCCCACTTCCCTATAGCGGGAAGCACCTGAAGATCTTCAGGAAGTAGAGCTTGCTCTCTTCTTTGTACAGTTTGCTTTTCTTTTGTTGTGTGTTTGCTTCCTATTTGTTGTGTGTTCCCTTCCTTCCCTTTTTGGTCGCCCTTGTTTTTGACTCTCTGTAACCCAATGGATAGGCACATGAAAATCTAGGATTCTCTACCCTTAAGTTTCACTTAAAGATAGTCCCCAGAAAGAGCCAGTTGTTATCCTGCAAAATTGACAAGGGAAATTTTCAGGTAACCATACCAAAAATTCTGTTTTGGTCCCCTGAAGAAGTCTGATAACGTTCAAAATGGCCTAAAACTCCCTTTCAAAAATCAAGTTTTTTAGAACTTAGCCATTTTCAGCTTCTTTAAACTCGGCGCAGAAAATGGTGTGTCAACACTCTCAAAAATGTGCCTTTTTGAACTAGGCACAAGAATTCTCGAATGTGTCGACATACCAAAATGTGCGCCCCTTAGAAATCCCTTTGGCACAGGAAATGTCATGTCAACATCATAAAACATGTGCCAAGTATGTGTGCTAAGGCATGGAAAATGGTGTGTTGACACCATGAAATGTGCGCTAAGGCACTGAAAGTATTATGTCAACATCAATAAAATTGTGCCAAGGCACATTTTAAGGTGCACTTTTTGTCATGTCGACACTCTGAAAAGTGCGCCAAAGAAAGTTGGTGAAATAATAAATGCCAGTTTTTCTATAAATAGGTGCACCTGACACCTGTCATTTTCACAAATTGAAAATTGAAAAAAATGTTTTCTCTGCACCTGTCAGCTATCCTTGTCACCCCCGCATGCCATTTTTCAAGCTTGTGGACCCCAACGTCGTCCTTCATCTTTTATAAATCTGGGTAAGTGGCTTCTGTCATCCTTGTTGTTGTTGTGGTTTTTGTTTTTAGGTTGTGTTAGGTATTAGGGTTGTTAAAAAAGATTAAATCTAAAAAGAAGAACCTAACAATCTATAACCAACTGGAAACCCCTTTTCCTCTCCTTCCAGATCTACAAATCTGGAAGGCCCCTGCCTCTGAAGAAACCAAAAACCATCTTTTCCTACCTATTGCCTTGCCAAAACAAACCCTCTCTTTACCATCTGAGAAATCCAAAAGAGAGAGAAATCAAAAAAATTGCAAGAAATCATTAACCCTTGGCACAGTCCTTTTCCATGTTGCACCCCCCAAGTCAGCCTTGGTGCACTGTCCTTTCTTGCAACATACCCTAACCCACACCCAGTTTAAATAACACTTAGCAGTATTTTCCATAGGGCACAGGCGCACATCCTTGCACAACATCAACATAGGATGTTGTGTGCTTCAAATCTGCGCCAAGCATTTTTCCTTGGCGCATTGATTTCTTGCAACATCTTTCAAAATTACGCCTTGGGCACACTTAAAACCCATGCAACACAATATTTTTCAGTGCCCCAGTCAAAGATTTCTTCAGTTTTTCCCTAAGGCACAGGTGCATTTCCCTTAACATCAACATGACATGTTGTATGTTGTAAACCCGCGCCCTGCGCTTTACCCTTTGGCACCCAAAATTGCATGTTAACACCCAGAAAACCGTGCCCTTTCTACTTGGCACAACTTTTCTCCTATCAACACTGGCACACCTTTTTTCATGTCAACATCCTTAAAAGTGCACCCAACATTTTTAAGCCTCTGCAGCATGCTATGAACCTGCGCCTTGCACCTAAGCCTTATAATTGCTCATTCTTCATTCTGCAAGCTTTCATTATGAATAACATGATGGTTGACATGGCTCTTCTGTGTTGGACCTCCTTGATCCTTCTTGCAGAACAACAACAGCCATCCTTGAGCTCACACATGTCTTCATCAAGCAAGAAACCAACAAAGTCTAAAGCTAAAGCAAAGCAGTCAGAACAAGAGATGAAGTACAAATATCAGAAAGTCAGGATGCCTGACTCATATGCAGAGAGTGACCTCAACATCAGAGACTCTGAGCTAGGGCATATTGATATGGATGACTTTTGGGCAAGGACCAACCAGGCAAGCAGTGGCCCATGGATGAACAAGTTAGTGGGCAGTGGATTGCACTTTGCAGCTGGGCTGCCAGTAAGTGTTGTAAATAATGAATTCATCATGTTGGTTGCTCGGTGTTATAACAAGGACACTAGATGTGTCGAAGACAAAGAGGAAAGATGATCATCGACCTCACAGCCCGTCACTTTGAACTGACCCTGGGCATTCCTCATCACAGGCAATATGTCACCATAAGTCTAGAAGACTGCAAGAAGGCCTGGGATGACAATGAGGATAAATGCATGTAAATGATGAATGAGCTTTATCTAAAGAACAAGAAGCCAGTGAGCAGATGGCCATAGACCATCCACCGTATAGTGACTTCAATGAGGAATTGAGTGATACAATCACCTTCCTGAACAGAGTATTTGGGCTCCCTGATGCCCATTATTTCCACAAATGGATGCTGAGGTACTAGAGACCATGAGCAAGAATATGCCTGATCAGCATTTTGGCTGGGGTGAAATCATCAGTGACACCATCTCCCAGCAGCTTCAACAAGTCCTAACAACTGGGAAGTTCTACATGAATTCCTACGTTGTATACGCTGCAGCATCAGCAAGAGATTTCGCAGGCTTAGCTCGAAATGGGGTATGGCCCCAGGTCAAAATATATGAATTCTACCCAGAGCTAAAGCTCGAGGCCAGCATCTCCTAGTTCTCCAAGATTAATGATGCCTTTTTCTATGAGGTAATCTACTTACTGAGGCCAAATATGAGACACGGTCAGGACCAGCCCGAGTGTGATTGCTGCCATGAAGAAATGGGGAGCATTGTTCACACAATTCCCCACATTCACATATCTCAGAGTGGTGAATTTTGAGGGTGAACCAACAAAGCTACCAAGGTATGCAGGGCCCAAGCTGATCCTCTTGGAGTTGTCAAGGCAACTGATCACTTACCATGAGAAGTGCATGAAGAGAAAGAAAGGAGGAACTCCATTCCCCCTTACAGTTGGTTGCCGATACACCTGCACCACACTTGCCAAAGCACAGGAGATGTATGCTGAGCTGGAATTGCTAAATTTAAAGCACAACTTCCCAGCAAGGCCCACCTTCGACTGCCGGAGTTGCCTCCCAAGGGAAAAAATTGATCCCATCCATGTTCCTGAGATCGAGGACATCTGGATCGACCTGACACATGAAATAGACATCAGGTGAAAGGATCACTCCCGGCTGGCTCTGGAGGAGATCATCCACTATGGCATAGCCATCGTCCCAAAGGGATTCCAAGAGACTGATCAAGAAATTGATCAGGTTTACCTTGACACAGATGGGGATGATTGGCCATTCACAGAGGTCGACAGAGCCAAAGTGCCTAAGACCATTCAGGAAAGGGTTAAGCCCACATTGCAGCGCACCAAACATTGGTGCAAACAAAATGGTCTCACCTACCTTGGAGTAGATTTCACTACTTCTCCTTCAGGTAGAGCACCTCCAAGACCGGCCCAAGTGCCGAAAGGAAAAGGAAAGGACAAGGAGGGAGAATCAAGCAAACAAGAAGAAGCTCCTCAAATCCCTCCTACTACTTCTGAGAAACAAGTGGTCGACCTGGTGTCTCCAGGTAAAGAAGAAGAAACAACAGAAGTTTCAATGGATACATCCACCCAGGATGTTATCACAACTACAACTACTGAGGTACCCACCATTCCTTCTTCCATTCCTTCTCCTCCCCCTATCATTGAAGCATCTATTCCTATGGATGTGTCTTCTTCTCTCCCTTCCTCCCTTCCATCTCCCACCTCTTCCATCTTCTCCTCTCTCGCGGATCTATCACCCAGTGTTCCCTCCATCCAATTACAGATCCCTTCCATTTCCATGTCCTTTTCTTCTCCTGTAGTAACTCTAGGCCCCACAAGCAGTAGCACATTGGACTCCTTGTCGATGCCACCACCAAGTGTTTCAACATTCTTCCCTGTGGCCTCTATCAGTTGCTTCCCCTTTCACTCTCGTTTCTTCTTCTATTCCCTCTACTCCCTCTCCCATAAGTCCTAGCTGGATTTCTGACCATCTGGGTCAGCATAAGAGAAAGGTTCCCATCACACCCATGGACTTCTCCGTCATTCCGAAGAAGGGACCCAAGAAGCAGAAAGTGATAACTCACTTTTCTAAGAGCACTTCAGGGGAGAGAGTCATGGAGATTGCATACCCGGATCCCACCAAAGAAAAGAAGGATTTGTCTCCCACAGACTTCACAGTGACTCAAGTCACAATGGGAACCTCATCTGAAAGCCTACAAGGAGAAGCCTTGTCTGTAGTAGATGCTCTTTGCAAGAAGCTACAAGAAGCAAAAGAGGAGAAGAGAATACTCAAGGAACAAAACAAACATCTCCTCCAAGCATTGCAGAGAATGGGCAACGCTCCTCCTGTGACTACCACCGAACCCACTGAAGTTCTCAGTCAGGATAAGATAAATGAATATGCTAAGATTGGTGAACAAGGCGCAACAGTATCCTCCTGGATTGAGTGAATCCTCAGAGATAGTGAGGAAATGATTAAGAAATTCACAGTGCTCTACCAGGATATAGATCAAGCAAATAAGGAGCTACAAGCAGTAGCAGGTTCCCTCTCTGAGGAGTTAGATAATGCCAGGTTGCAACATGAAACATTCCAAGCAATGGCTAACTACTCAGCTGACGACCTATTGAAGGTCGGCGTCATCGATCACCGCGGGCACATAATAAAGCTCTCATTGCATTAGATTACCAGGTCGATCAAATGGAATATATCCTGGAGAGGATAGATAAAATCAAGGATGAAGCCCTGGATGCACGATATAACATGGAGCAGATAGTTACAAAGATGTCTCCAGGGATGCTCAGTGAATCATTCACCTTGAGGGAAGCAGACGATACATTCCAGTGCTTCAAGGCTATAGTCACTCAAGGTTTGGCACCAGAGGTCACTTTCAACCGAGAGTCAATCAATAACCTCTTGGCCTGCCGTGATTTCATTGGCTTCTTGATCGATGCATGCGAGGAGTTCGTCGGGTTACCTGACAAGCTCAAGAATGAAAAAGAAACTTGCGAAGTCATTGGCGACCATTTCAAAGGTCCAGATCATAATCAACTTCAGTCAATGATCAGTAAGTTTATGGAATATCGAGCGCAGTGTCACATCGACTCTCCTGATCAGAAGCAAGACACTCAATTTAAGCAAAGAGATGATGAGGAGTAGTTTCTCCTCTTGTGTACGCTTTGATCATTTTTGTAAAAATATTTAAAAAGCATGTTGGCATTTACGATGACATCATCCATGTTGCATCATGGGATGTTGCCATCCAAAAACTTGCCCAAAGTCAACTTTTGACTTTTAGATATTTTGTAAATATCTTGTAAGATATTTTGTAAGTAGTTTGGTTTGTTTTTGTCTTCTTTCCTCTTCTCCTTCTATAAATACTGGAATACTTTGTTGTATTCCAGGTGGACATTTTTGTATGAAAAAATAAGTGAGGAGAGAAATACTTTGTGCTTTCTTGTAACAGAAGAAATATTAATACATATGCTCAAACTTTGTGCTCAATATATGTGTTATTTGCATCAGATCTTTCTTAAGTTAGATCTATGTTTTTATTCTGTTGGATTCATTCCTATTATCGTCATATGTTCATCAGTATTGCTTTATTTGTTTATGCAAGTAAGTTTGGCTCTGTTTACTACCAGCCCAAAGCATAAACCTTCTGACCTTTCTGTCTTGGAATTCATTTCTTTTCTTCCTTCAGATCTATCCTCCTCCGTTCCTTCCCTCCTACATTTCTATTCGTTAGTTGGAACTACCTCTACTGGGATGAGATCCCAAACCCCCTGAAGTTAGAATAGTGTAGATTTGCACAGATTCCTACTTGATAGATTAGCAATAAACCAGTTTCACTTTGTTGTCTCAAAGAGGGGCTATGCCCTGCACACTGTTGGCCTGTTTCCCCACGACCTGCCTAACCGACATATTTTCAAAACAAGTTTTGGGTGGTTTTACAAAAAAGTGGTTTAATAGCTATATTTTTCAAATAGGTATATAAAATAATAGACTCTATCAAATTTCATTATTATTTTACAATCTTCAAGGAATTCTCAATAGGATTACGTGCTTATAATTTGAGAGTGATTCGACAAAGGGATTTTGAGATACAAGCAAAACAAGTTTTGGGCAAGCTAAGGCATTAAGGTGGTTTTGATGGGCATGAGAGGTGGTAAAGTGATATTTTAAGTGGTTTTAAGTGATTCACTTTATATTTTTTTGTTTTTTATGTTTTTTGAGGGAATTTTATATTCAAATGTGCTTTGTACGTGGAGGTGGAGATTTGAATGGGTTTTGCACATGAAGGTGGAGATTAGACTTTGCAAATGCAAAGTGATTTTTCCACCAAGTTCGCAAACTGCACTTGCAAAATGTGTCCCCACCAGCCTTATGTACAATTTAGTCATGAAACTTCAATTCCAAATTCCACCAAGTGCAAATAATGTTGAAAAATGTGCCTTAGAAGAGGAGTAGGACCCATAACATGTACAAACTTGACAATTTTTCTATTTTTCCATTACATTTTGACTTTTTATGACCAACTAATGGGAGTGAGACACACTTTTGAATATGGAGTTTCAAATTAGATAATTAAAAGTGTGTTACACCTATAAAATTCCTCTAATCTCCCAAATTGCGCTAGGCGCACTTAATGACATCATCAGCAAACCGAGAAATTAGATCGCGGAGTGCACTTTCTACCTCAGGGCCCAAAATTAACCTTTATGGGCCATATAATATATAATTTTGATTGGAAATGGTCCAAAAAATCCAATGAGAGAATTTATAAATTTTAAAAATGATTTATTCATGAATTTTTATTCTACTCACCACTTTTGCCTAGGAGGGTGCACTAGTGAGTTGAGTTGTTGAAGGAGTTTGAAATAAGGATGAACCAAACTATCACTTGGGTCATGAAGGGGGTTCAATGTGATTCAAATTTTCCCTTTGTTAGGATCCTAAATTTTCTTGAGGTTCCTAAAACCTTCAATGTAAATTCCCTATCAGGAAAGACCACCGTGCTTCGGCGTTGGGAAGGTTTCACCTTTTTATGCTCCCAAACAAATTTCTTGCATATTCCATCATGTATTAGAATTATTAAGGTTTCTGATGATTGGGATTTGAGCTCCCAACACCAGCCCAAGATCTCAAAACCTTTCCTGAAATTTTACCCTTTAATAATACACACACACTCATTTTCCTCAAAAAGTGCATGGAGAGAGCTTTCTCAAGACCATCTTAAATCTTGTAGAATCAAGCATATTTTCATAGAGAAAAATCCAAGACCTTTCTATTAACTATAATCTAAGATCTTGATATGATCTGAGGATCCCAAAACCTTTCACAGAAGTTGACTTTTGAAAATAGGCAATTTGGCAATTTTGACCGGTTCTGACAAGTTTAGCCAAAAGGTGGGCAAAATTTTCAATATGGTTGTCAAGTAAAATTCCTAAACATTTTATATGCCAATAAGAATTAATTTTTGGTGTGTGTGTGTGTGTGTTTGATAGAATTTTTTCCCTTGAAGTTAGTTTTCCCTTGTGCTAATTGCACCAAGATAGCATGCTATGTCTACTTTTCCCCCAAGGTAATGTGTGTGATCGAATTCAGAATTTTTCCTTCCTACGTAGTTAATAATGTAGCCCTTGAGTTTTGTTTTTTCTCAAGTAATAGAAAGAAATTAATAGCCCAATTTCCTAGTTGTCCCCTTGCCCCTTAGAATAGCTAGTAAGTCATGTATATATATATATATATATATATATATTTGTCATGAACAAACCTAAAATCCTACCCAAAGTGATAAATAGAAGTTAAGAAAAGATAACAAAATGATGTGGCATTTTAAACATAAGAGAAGAAGGGAAAAGGACAAAAAGTGCCCAAAGGGGATAGTAGAGTTTGTGTGGTCATGTTCCCTTACTGGGCGTTAGTGTATGAAGAGCTCCAAAGATAAAACAAGAAATACTAAGTTGGGTAACACATTGTGTAATGTCCAAAAGTAAAGGGATAATTCCAGAAAAGCAAAGGACAAAAGCATGAAAAGATAAAACAATGTTAATGTAAAGCAAAATAAGTGTTGTTAATGTCTAGTTTTCTTGCTTATGAATCATGCATATAATGACATACTAGAGGTGTGATGTAATAGTACTAAGTGCATAATTTTGTGTCTACATTTTCCCCCACTTTATGTTGGTGAATGAATATTTGGTAGCATAAAGTAGATAGGAAGAGTGTACCTTGTAGAGATTCGAAGGAGGTTATAACTGATAACACGTCAAATGGAAATTGTAGGATGTGTATTGTGGAGTCTAAGAAGGGATAAGAACCCTAAGGGTGACCTATGTGCATAGTGGAAATGATACCTGCATTTGTAATTAAATATTGTCCTTTTCTTGAGTGCATATTTTGCTTGAGATTTCTCCTTGTTATCATTTGTTTGCCTTTTTTGGGATAAGGATAAAACCTGCAAAAGAAGATAAGTGTATTCAATTCTCATGACAAATGAAATTGAACTTTAACTTATATAAAAAAAATCAAAATAAAATGTGTATGAATAAATAAGTGAATCAAGGATATAATTACACCTGAATGTCACGAGAGAAAGGATAGAATGTTCTATGTGTTTGTTTCCTTGGAGATGGTTGGAAGAGTCAAGAGTGATCAATTCCCAAACTGATGTGAATACATACTGAAGGATTTAGGTGTGTCATGTCAACTAGAGGAAGAGTGTTGGGAGAGCTTTCATTAGGTTTTCCCTCCATCCATTGATGCTTCCCCACAAGATAAGTACCACTGTAGATGGTCACAAACCCAATAGTAACTAGTCACATATGACACATTGTTCTAAGCATATCATTGTCCCTACATATGCCCTAGGTGTCACTCCTTATTTGGATACTAGTAGAAAATATGTGAACTACAGAAAGAAGAATAATTAGTTCCCTTTCCTCAAAGTATGAAACATGCCACTGATTTTGTTCCTGTGTACTAGGATAGTAAACTGGATATTGAGTATGGTGTTACTATTGTTGGATCCTAGAAAACATGTCATTGAGAACCTGTTCAATCTATAAAGTACCTATTTTTCCCCAGGAAAAACTGACCCAGGTGGGACACTAGCACCCATCATTCCTTTCTAATTATTTTGTCCTTCTGATTTTTTTGGTCCAAGTCTTATTCATGAACCATTTTATTAGCTCTGATTTGGCCAAATTTTGTTTTGTACCATTATGTGTCTAGTTTCTAGACTATGCTGAGAGGGTGAAATAATCACTTGATGATTTCCCCCACTCATTTGGGGTGCATGAGATGAATCTAATGCAAGCATGGCTCCAAACGAGGAAATATGAAGCTAATGTGCACATCTGAAGAAGGAATATTGTAGGGGAGATATGGAATGTTCATGATAATAACCATGGTACATGCAAAATAATGGGAATAAAGATAAAATAAAGTGTTAGTGACAAACAAATGACACAATGTAATAGAAACTAGTGAAACACACAATAACATGGTCAAGAGATCAACATAGTAGCTTGATGGAAAACATGGGACACCACTCAGGATGTCACAAGACACTCAAGGCCTTCAAGGCCATACAAGAAAACAAGAAATCAAACATAGGGCATAGCCCACAAACAATGACAATCAAGACACAAACATAGACACAATACAAGAAAATAAAATAACCATGGTTGGAAGTGAGCCTGTAAGACAAATGTTACACATGAAGCACCCATTAGCATGTTAGGATAATTGATAGTATGTCACAATGTATAAGGCTGAAAAATAGGAATGAAAGTAATATAGATATTTCAATGATAACACCTGAATATGAAAAAGGTATGGAAATGTAGATGCCCCAGAGCCTCAGTGGGACTGGTAGAGAACAATGTCAAGCATCATGCATCATGTAATAACATGTAGATAACCTACATTCACCTCAAAGTACCATGTGAATGTGCATGTGTATATGTAAAAGGATAGAACATATTATGAATCAAAATAACATGATAGGAAAAATGCAACATAGAATAGTATAAACAAGCAAGGATACATCCAACCAAGATCTAAGCTAATTTTTTTGTATTTTTCCAATATTTGAAATGTTTTTGTAATTATTAGAACATGAAAAACTATGACTAGAGAAGGGAAGAAAGGTTTCCCCCAGTATATGTGTGAAAAGTGAGGTTCATGTAGGTAAGTGTGCCCTCAACAATCATGTTTTAACCTAGAACAAGAGTGCGTCATCGAGTAACAAGGGGGAATGGTATGCCCCCAAGTGTGAATGCCATAGTGATCTAAGTGATATCATCAAGAGAGTCTTCTAAATATAAGTCATAACCAAAGGGGTTGGTTTAGATGCATAATATGAAAAATATTTTGGTTTATCTTTAAAGAATCCCGTAAGATGTAAGTCATACATGCCCATGACATATTCTTCATCAGTAAAAGGTGAACCAGGGTGCTTATGTGCATTCCATCATGAAAAATTAGGAGTAATCAGGAAATGAATCATTATGAATAACAATGCTCCTAGAGGCCATGGGATAAGTAAGAACAATATTATGCATATCAATGATACCATCAATGTAATCTAGCCAAGATTGTCCAAGTGTAAGTGGAGAAGGCAAGGGATTAAGTGCAACCCAAACCTGCATATAAAAGACCCTTGTACCATAAGCTGTTAGGAGAAAGATGTGGCCTTGATATTCATCATGTGGTTTGAGCAAAGGTATGATGTCAACAGGGGTGAGGCCTAAGTGAGTTAGAGCCTCATATGTGCATATGTTTTCAGGACAGATAGGATCAAAAGGCACATGTTGCCAATACTCTTGATTAATGTATAATGTGCAAGTGAATCGATCAAAAGAAGGAAGTGGTATGGGGGAGAATGTGGAATAGAAATAGGACCATGATCAGTAAGTGTAGGAGTAATTGTAGAAGGAGGAATAGACTCAAGGGTATGCACAATATTATGATAAGGAATCATAACAGTTAGTAGTAGCCTATGTAGTATGAGATTTGATTTGATATTCACCAGGACCAGTAGCAATGTAATGACTATGAAATAGAGAATCATCAAAGTTCCATGGGAGTAAAATCCAAAGTACATAAGGTTTCATCAGTAAGCTCAATAGTATCAACATCATCATCAGAATCATCAGTCTCAACATTGAAAATGTTGTACAGAAGTCTCTAGGAGGATTGGGAATAGA
This sequence comes from Taxus chinensis, assembly GCA_019776745.2. Lineage (NCBI taxonomy): Eukaryota > Viridiplantae > Streptophyta > Pinopsida > Cupressales > Taxaceae > Taxus > Taxus chinensis. Next base: position 707,922,292 of record CM034153.1, on the reverse strand, counting down.
TGTGGAAGGTGGTGTAGGAGGGGATATGGTGGGAGAGATGAGATCGGTAGTGTTGGTCTGAATAGAGGAAGTAAGGGGAGGTGGTAAAATAGGATTGAGATTTTTAGACTCCCCAATATCATATGTATCAAGACAATACAAGGGAATTGGTTGAGCTGAGGGAATAACCATAGAAGTGGTAAAATCCATGTGACAATATTTGAATGGTTCAGGATCCACAATAACAGTATGCTCATAGCCATCAAATATAAACTTGAAAACAATGATGGACTATAGAGGGAATAACCCATGTCATGGCATGGATCCAGGGTTGACCAAGGAGTAGATTAAATTGTAATGGGGCATCCATAACATAAAAGGGAGTAATGAGTCTTGTGAGGTCCTACTTGCAATTCTAATTTGACAACACCAATGCATGCACGAGTAGTAGTATCATATCCATGGACAACAAGAGTAGATTGTTCAATTTCACTATGAGGGATGTCCTAATTGGATAGTAATGATAAAAGAAAAATATTCAATGTAAAACCATTATCAATGAGCACGCATGATTAATTTGAAAACCCTGAACCCAAGCCATGATAAGAAGAGGAGGAGAATCAACAGAAGATGCGTGTGGAATATCCTCATCAGTAAATGTAATAGAATTGTATTATTTTCTTAAAATATTCCATGAGATTGGTAAACAAGCTATGGGAGGGTCATCACTTTGTATTTGAATGGATCACAATGGTAGTTTCTAGTGTGTGAAGACAATCAGGGGCCTTATGCAAAATATCAAAGAGAGATATCTTAGCTGGGGTATTATTTAATTGCTCAATGATATCATAGTCTTTAGATGAATCAACAGGTCAAGGGGTGGTGCAGTAATAGGAGGGGGGAGAGAGTAGGAAGTCCCAAAGGTTTCTTATTTTGACGAGTGGTTACAACATTGACAGTGGGGTCTGTAGAGGTGGTCATGAAGCAAGGTGGATGTTGAGTGACAACTAGTATATAATCAACTTGGATGGCCTCTTGGGAATAGACATGGAGTGGGAATGAAAGAAGAAGAATTATCCATAACCTCAGAAGAGGAAGAAGAAAGGAAAGGGATCTTGATGCATGGTCAAATGTTTGGGGTTCACCAAATGATTTAACAAAATTAAATCTTAATTAGAGGACTGAGATAAATCAAATAATATCATAAACATACAACATGTAACATACAATGGACAAGAAAGTATAAACAACAAGAGGATAAGAGTGACTTAGTTGATAACTCAATGTTTATGTTTGACCTGGGATGGAATGACTGATGGAACAGGTTGGATCTGGGTTGTTTATGCTTTGTCTAGAAAACTGAGATCCGAAAAATTTGAAGGAAATAGTAGCACCTAGAAGGGGACAATACCATCCCTAGGCGCTAGTGTCTGCAGATGGGTGCTAGTGAATCTTGGTAGTGAGTGTGGATATGGTTCTTTCAGGGTCTGATCAATCTCACCTTTACTTCACTCTGTATCATCCAGATTTGTTGTAGGGTTTTACTTATCACACTTGTACCTGTAAAACAAACCCTATAGCTACCTACACAAGGCTCAAGCACACATTAGATGGAATAAAATATGCATATGCTTGAGTTAGAACTGACCTCAATGGTCACCCTAATGTGATTGTCACTGAGCGTTGCACTACATTTCAGACTCAATGTAGTTTTGGTGTGTGTTTGGTAGAATTGTGTCCCTTGAAGCTAGGTTTCCCTTGTGCCAGCTTGTACACCAAGATAGCAGGCTATAACTAGTTTGTCCCCAAGATAATGTGTGTGATGGAATTTAGAATTTTCCCTTCCTATGCAGTGAATAATGTATCCAAATGTAGTCCTTGAGTGTTCCTTTTGCCCAAGTAGTAGATAGAAAGTAATAGCCCAATTTCCTAGTTGTCCCCTTGCCCCTTAGAATAGCTTAGTAGTCATGTATATATATGATTCCTTTGCTTTAATTTCATCATTAACAACCCTAAAAGTCTGACCCAAAGTGATAAATAGAAAGTTTAAGAAAAGATAACAATTTTATGTGGCATTTTAAACATAAGAAAAGAAGGGAAAAGGAAAGAAGCGCCCAAAGGGGACAATAGCACCCAAATGCTCCTATCCCTTACTGGTGCACTAGTGTCCAAAGAGCTAAAAAGATAAACAAGAAATATTAAGCTGGGTAACACATTGTGTAATGTCCAAAAGTAAAGGGATAATTCCATTAAATAAAATGAAAAGATAAATAAAGCAATGTCAATATAAAGAAAAAATAAGTGTTGTTAATGTCTAGTTTTCTTTCTTAGGATTCATGCATTTAACAACATACTAGAGGCATGATGTAATAGTACTAATTGCATAATTTCATGTCTATAATCCTTAATCATAATGACTTGATTTTCATGGATATATTTTATGCATTGGTGTATCATATAAGGGATAGCCTCTAGTTTATGAAGCCAAGGGAATCCTAGAAGCATGTCACATGAGCCAAGAGAATTGGCAACTAAAAAATATATAGCCATAGTAGTGGATCCCACAATAAGAGGGAGGAAAATGCGTCCAAATTAAGTTTTAGCATCAAGTTGCATATGTTTCTTAGTGAAGCATAAAGAAGCAAGCAATTTGAAAGTGTGTGTATTGTGTTTAGTGTCACTATAAAGCAAGACATTATGGATATGACTTTAACCAATGAATTCTCATATATATAATGTATGAGAATTAACATCATTAATAATATCAACATCATCAAATGTAATAATAGGCCTAGGAGGCATAACATAGGTAATTATACCAATTATAGAATCAAGTGGGTGATCATATATATTGGAAGGAGGTTGAGCCCTATAAGTATGATGCGCCTATGAATTTTTCTTAGATTAAAAATTATGGTGATTAGGGAGTGAATCATCGAAGATCTTAAGCTTAGGGTTTCCATTGACAAGAAGCTCATATTGCTCAAGAGAACAATCAAATTCAATTTTATTAACATCAATGAGGTCTTGTATAACATGACGAAGCTTAAAACATTTATTAATAGAGTGTCCAATACATCTATTAAAGTCATAATAGACATTAGAGTAAAAAAATTACCATGTGGCTTTCTTAAATCAAACTTGACATGGGGAGGAAGAGATATAAGATTATATCTCTAACAAATTTTGTAATATTACTTACAATGAGGGAAACTGTGTGAATTTCCTCCGAGGAGCAACTTATAGCTAAAGATTTTTCACTTGATATATGACATTAACAATAACTTTAACATCAATCTTTTTATCATTGGGTATGGATTTATAATTATATATTCCTTGAAATTTAGATGTAGATTTATTAGGAGTAGTAGACTCATACTTAAGCTTGTTCAATGTAAGGAGTTTGGCCTTTTGTTCTTTTAAAGTGTGATATAGTTATTTTAAGGATTCTTGCAAAGGAGATAAGACACTTTAAGTAAATAAAGCTTAAAGATTATTTTTTGAAGTCTATTGTTCATCCTAGTAAGTGTGGTCTTATAGCGCAAGACATAATCACTTATTGGTTCTTTGGAGACTTTTTGCATATTGTCCATTTCAGAATAGGAGATCGTATCACCAATATTGATAGAAATTTTTGCAATAATTTTAATAGAAAATGGATTGAAAGGCATTATAGAGTGATAGGTAGATCATATAACCATTGCAAAACATAGTCTTTGAGGCTTCTAGGGAAAATATTAGTAAAAAATAGATAATTATAGGCATTGTCTAAGCAAGTGGTGTGAAAGGATGAAAATGATGCTTGAGATCACCTTTACCCTCATATATAGGAAGATTAAAAGACACAAAACCTATGGGTAAAGAATAAGATGCCTTTTCAGGCACAAACAAATTATGAAGCAATTTAGTGGAATCTATAACATTAGAAGGTCTAACTACCCCATACTCTAATTGTAAAGCCTTGGTTTGTAAATCATGAATAAGATGTTAAAAGGCATGTGTAGTAGAAGAAGAGTAAGAAGCCCGATGGTTGTGCACAAGATATGTAAGAATAATAATAACCATGGCTTGGATAAACATTATATCATTTTGAAAGGGAATATAGAATTCCCCCGTAGACATAGGCACAATATATGTGGCAATAATATATGTAACAATAGGAGAAGAAGAAATAGTAGATTAGGGAATATAATATATAAGAGTCTTAGATGTAGCTAAAAGTTTTTTTTCCATCCCTAGCTATATAGAGAATTACATCAATATGTTGAGGATTTTATCTTTAGAAACTATGTAAACTTGTGTTCATCATCTTCAATAAAGGGTTGGTATTAGGATTGGAGTCATCATGTGAAACTTACCCTTGGAAAGGCTCAATAGAAGTAACAATAACAAAATTAGCAAAGCGAAATAATAGATATATCTTAAAAAAGAAAACTCTAATAGTTTGCACCAAAAGGCCTGATTCAGAATAAGGTTACTTGGGAAAAATAGGTGAAGGACTCAATCAACAAGTGGGTTCACAAAATGATTTCGCACAAGACAAATAAGTGTTTGCTCTTACATAAACTTTGGATTAGAGTTAAAAATAGGAGATATGTTTAGATTAATTAATAAGCACGTAAATAAGAATATACCTATATAGTATTATGGAAATATAGATCAATTGAAATGATTTCTACATGAAACAAGACACAAGAGGGAAGATGCACTTAACTATTTTGGTGCTCTAGAATTTTATTTGGATTTGGAAAAAGGATGAAAAGACTAGAGGTGATATGTGGATGCTTCATTTTTTAGCTTTGGATGTGTAGGATGAATGGGGATGAAACTATTATTTATGTTTAGAATTTTTTGGTGGTGTTTTTGGCATTATGAGTTTTTATGTCTGTGCAAGATGCTAGAATGTGTCTTCTTGTGAAACTTTAGGTCTCACAAATGTGTGAAACCCTCTCTATGACCTAAATTAACTTCAAACCTAACCATGGGTAGAAACATTTACAAAAAATTTAGTGGTATGTTTGAAGTGTAATCCTTACATCACTTACATTAGCACTATTCTTAAAAGGCCTCAAAGTGTATGTAATCCTCCACCTAGATATGTGATATGCATCTAGATGCAACTATTTTTGACAATGTGATCATTTGATAATGCTTTGTAGTGGCTTAACGTGCTTGTCTTTGACTTGGTTTTAGAGGGATTGTAACTTGGGAAGCTAGATTCTTGAACTTGGTTGGGAATGCTTCAAATTTGTGAGGGGATGCTCCTAATGTGTGACATTACTTTAGAGAAATTTACGAGAGTTTTAAGCGCTTTTAAAATGATATTTGCAAGTAGTGCTCTTGAAAGTTCCAAGTAGATGCTAAGTGAGTGCATTTGAATTACATATATAGGATTTATAGGTTTTAATTTCACATTGAGGATGACCTGTAGGAAAAGTAATGACCCATAAAAGATATTAAATTAACAAAATGACCATTGGGTGACATGGGATGAAACCACTAGTTTCAAACCAAATCATTTGGTAGTTTGGTACATGTTTGGTGGTCTCACATGCGCAAGGAGTGGGGTGTTGGAAAGTTTTGGGCATGACACATGGGAGTGATGGACTATTATGGACTGATGCAAGTAATTTTGTGAGTGTTTGGGCATTATAATGTGGAAAGAAAACCAAGCAATGGGGATAAGGATAGAAAATTGAGCTTACAATGTATGAACAAGTCATGGTTTAGGGATTAAGTCAATACTAACATTATTAAGTGATAGATTACTAAATTTAGACATTTACACTTAGTACCTCCATGACAAATTTCACCAATAAATTAAAATCTTACTCATTTTGAATTTTCTCATAAAACTTATCAAAATTTGGTGCCACATATGTTGCACCCAAAGTATCCTACTACATGTAGTAGTTGGAGATAAAAATTGAATATTATAGACACAATTTAGATATAATGGTCATAATGGTTTTGATATCAGACTTTGTTTCAGTAGCTTTAGAAAGTAGAATCATTAATCCCTTCACTTGAGTGATGAAATTCTTAATTCGAAGATAGTTATCTTGAAAAAGAGTAGAAAACTTATTTTCCAATTGGCATGATCACATCTTACTATGTTTTTTAAAAAATGTTTTGTTGTCCAAACTAACACCCCCTACTATTTTGAACAACTCATCAAAGTTACATAATTACACTGCTCCATTCTTGAAGCCCCAAGGAAGTTCAATGCAAAGCTACAGGTTTTGTGGCATATGTAGGTGCATATCAGGGGACAACAACAATTTTAAACATTTGAATTACAGCTTTTCATTTACAATTTCAAAAAATTTCTAAGGATGAAAACCACAAAGGATTGGTAAAGCTAGTGTTCTTCGAATTTCACATGTTGAAAACATGTGTTACAAAGAAGTTTCAGTCTTCCAGGGTGGTGGTGAAAACAATTAGTGCTTTATGGTGGGAAACAAAACATGGGTTCTTCCTAGGATATGTTGTAATACAAAAAGAACATGCCACATAGGGCCGCAAAGAAAGATACGGATGTTATGGAATGATTAATATTAAAATCCATGATATGCTAAGTCAATGTCCTGCAAATTTCTAAATGCAGTGTTCTACAGAATTAGAAAGTCTGCGGAACACAGTCACAGGTTAAAATGCTACACAACAAGGAGGGATAGCTTCACGACATAATAAGAGCATGAAATGACTAAATATGAGATATTTCAGAATCTGTATAACAAGTAATAGTTGTAAGATAAAAGTGAGGTCGCAGAGGTCAGTTACAATAATATGCGGGTTGGCAGAAGTGACTATGTCGTGGGACATTCAAAATCCACATATTAAAGAACCCGCAAAGCTATGGAAGCCACGGAATAAGTCAAAATTACAAATTACAAAGGCATTTCCACCACCGACTACACACCATTGTCTTGGACGTAACTTTTGACTAGAAACTCCAAATTACATGAGAGAATTGTTGCATTTGTTTCATCTCTCCAAGGGCTACATTTTACACTAAAGAGGGAGAGAAAAATAATTCTATCAAGAGCTATGACCATGGAAACATGGTATTTTGGAAAAATAAGCATAGTTCACTTGGTCACGGCTATTCAACAACCCCACCTACACAAATTTATTGTGTAATGGTGTTCATGCGTTGTCTTATAGCTCCAACATCACAAAAAATGAAAGACAACATAGTGCCCATGCTTTATTTTACAAAATGATGGCATTTCATCTTTGGTAGGTGGAAATGGGCTATTTATGGTTGGTTGGTCACCTCTCCCTTCTCTCCCTCTCTCTCATTCTCTATAAATGTAAGTTATTATGCATGGAAAAGGGTTTTTTTTTTTTAATTTTTAAGCTTTGTCTTGAAGTCTTTGCATTTCTTTCCTTCATACCTCTATAACTCACATTTTGTATGAATTCCAAACCTCTTTCCTATAAATTTAAATTAATTATTTTTATAATTACAACACAGCTGTGGATTCCCCTTTTGAATGCATTTTTATTTGATGTGGATGTTTTTCCCTCTTATTATCCTTGATTTTCATTCATTTATTTCCTTAAGAACTATATGTTTTCCTTATATTCTTGCATGTGTGATTATCTATGTGTATCTTAAGGTTAGAACTAATCCATGTTCTGATTTTTTGGTGCATCTCTCTCTCCTCTCCTCTCTCTCTCTCCTCTCCTCTCTCCATCGAAACGTCTCCTCACTCTCTCTCTCTCTCTCCTCCTTTCTCTCCTCTCTCTCGTTCTCTCTCTCTCTCCTCCCTTCTCGTCTCTCGCTCTGCTCTCTCTCTCTCTCTCTCTCTCCGGAACTCATCTCTCTATCGTCTTCGCATCTCTCTCTCTCTCCCATCTCCCTGCTCCTCTCCATACTCTCCCTCAAGGCCTTCTCTCGTCTAGAAATCTCTCGCTCTCTCTCACTGGGTCGTCTCTTCTCATCTCGGACACTTTCTCGCTCTCTGCTCTCACACTCTCTGCTCGACTCCTCACTCTCTAACTCTCAGGCGAGTCTCTTCTCCCTCTCTCCTCATGTCTCTCATCTCCTCGTCATCAAACTCTGTCTCGGCTCTTCTCGTCTGCCAATCTTCTCATCCGAACTTTCAGCTCCTCTCTCATCAAGATTCTGCAATCATCTCTCCATACTCGTCAATCCTCAAACGTCTTCACTCGAATAGCCTTCATCTTCTGCTCTCTCCGTCCGGGCTCGTTATCAAGTCACTCTCACATCAAGTCGCTGCCTCCCATCCCTCTGCTCCTCTAGATCCTGCCTCACTACAGGCGCGAGGGAGCTCGCTCAAACAGACGAGCGCATCACAACGACAGCTATCATCCTCTACATCTCTCCTCGTCTCTCTCTCTACCTCCATCCCGACCCCTATTTCTCCTAACATTCTTATATTAGGATTTAAGGTGGTTTGCTTGTAAATTTATTTATGTTCGTTTGTAGTGAGATAGGATATAAGGGACCAACCTTATCTAGAGTTTTGTCTCAAGGAGAAAGGTCCCACATCTTGGAGACTTTCCAATGTTATCCAAAAGTATTGATTTTCCATTATCAAATCATAGGGTGCTAATTTTGAGCATTAACAATTTTGGCATGCTCAGTGGGACAATTTGAGTTTCCTCAGCTCATTTCATTTTGTTTTTCTAAGATATGGTATGTATATTAATGAGCTTCAGCCTTTTTAGGAAATCTTCTACACACTTGGTAACTCCCAAGGTTAGTTCTCTGATTTCAAATAGCCCAGTTCACCCCTACATGAGAAGAGCTCAAACAAGGCAAAGAGTAAAAAAGTGGAGAGTCTTTTGATTATCTACAACTTTCACTAGGAAGAAGAAGAGGAAGATCAACACAAAGATCTCTATCACCTTCAAATAGATTCCTCTCTACTCCTCCTCCTAATAGGCCTTTCTTATCATCTTCTAGGGTTTTAAGACTCGTCATCTTCCTGACTCATCAAAGAAACCAAGCTTTCGTCACCTTTGATAGAGGAAGACCTCTTAACTTAGCTCAATATGATGATATACCAGTTGTAGCCCTAAAAAGTGTTCCCTTATTTACTAGAGAAAATACAACAACACCCATTGAACACGTCCAATATGTAGAAAATATATGCTCAATATATCATGTCACACATGAAAATGTAGCAATCATATTATTGGTTATATCTTTCAAAGGAAAAGCTTTGTAATGGTATAGAGATTTGATATTGAATTCTCTTAGCACTTGGGATGAATTAGAAGAGGCCCTTTGTAGACAATTTGAAGATAAATCAGACCATTTATATTTGATAGAGTAGCTGACTACAATGAAGAGGGCACCACATAAGCTAATGTCTAATTTTAATATCAGATTTCAAAGAACCTAGGATAGAATCCCACAAAAGGTAAGGCCTACACCTCAATATTCCTTTTAATATTATTTGAGAGCTTTAAATAGTGATATTTCAGTCATTATCCAATCCATAGGAAGTAAAACCCTCCCCAATGCCTATGATATTGCCATTAGGGTGGAAAATAGTCTCATCTAGGCTGGGAAAATCGCACTAAGGCCTCTAATACATATCTTCCCAAAGGTAGGATCATTTTTGCCTTATCAAACACCTAAATTAGCTCTCATTCCAACACCGACCAATCATCCCACTAGTCAAGTTGCAACTTCCCCAAATACCTATAATGAATTACAGTTGTAGGAATTTTGGAAACAACTACAAAACTTTGGAAATGAGTTAGTAACCTTGAAAGGGAAAAAAACATAGCATCTCAAGCCTCATCAGCCTCCATATCAGTCAAAAAAACCTCCTTATCATCCTAATAAGCCTCCATACCAAGAAAATGATCCAGATCAAGGCCAAATCACCCATGTGAAACCATTCAAATCATACAATCCCAATGCATCCAGTTCATCTCAAGCAATGGTTCTAGTCCAAAATAATCTAGTTCAGGATTATGAATGGTGTTTTCCTTGCAACCAAGCTCATAATCAAGCCACTTAACCAAATGGCATCCTAGACAAAACTTTGATGGTATGAAATGTTTCTTTCTCCCAAGTTATATCAACAGAAGCAAACCCGCCACAAGAGGATACTCTGGAGCCACAAAATGATGCTTTGTTTGTGAATTAGCAAGTGGATGAATTATGTGGAATGAATCAACTTCAAGGGCATAATCAATTTTCTTATTCAGGTGTAGCAGCTAACATTAGGTCTAAAATAAGACAAATGGAAGCAAACTCTCCATATCCTACTTCACCAAGACTATATCTCAGAGATAGACAACCCACAGACTTAGGTAGAATTCAGGTTTTAATGGGTAATCCACAGAATGTAGAAATCCCGCGATATACTACAGACCCATAGAATACCAAGCATCCATGTTGTAAGGAATTTCTGTAGGAAAAGTAAAATCCACCACTCATGGACAATCCCCAAAGTATAGAGATCCCACCATCCAAAGATCTTTTGTGAATGGAACATGTGATGAAAGAGAATGTCACTCCTCTATTGCAAAAAACTGCAAGTACCCCCTTCAACATTCTTGAGCAAATGAAAAATACTAGTGTGCACATTTTAATGTGGGAATCCTTGGCTATTCTTGGACAAAGAGATATTTTACAAGCCTCCATGGTCGTCCTCTCCATTCCAAATGAATCATACAAAGATAAGGCAAAATTTGTGCTCACTAATGCGCCTCAATCAAAAGATGATCAACAAAGAAAGAGTATAAAACCTCCCCCTTTCTATGTATATTTATCATTGACAATCACTTGGTTCATAATTTCATGATTGACTTAGTGGGAAAAAACTTAGTTATGCCCAAATAGATAACATATCAGCTTGGCTTAAAATATGAATCTCTCTCTAAAGGTGTGGTTCAGCTTGATGGAACAACATTAGGAACTATTGGAGTTGTCGGAGGTTTAAGATTCACATTACATGCATGCCCCAACTTCTCTATTCCTCGAGATGTTTTCATTATTGATCTCCCTCCATTATTTTTTTTATGCCTCTCTAGAGATTTTATAGCTAAAGTTGGAGGATACTTATCAAATGACTGGTCTCACATTCTTTTAGGATGAAGTATGGAACCAAAGAAACTTTAAGGTCATATCCCATTGTCACATATCATATTTAGCCTTATGTACTAAGTGAAATCAATGTTAATTTCTCAATCTTTGATCAAGAAGACCACCCAATTGTCCAAGAAATAAATACCTAAGTTGAAGGTATTCCATATTTTTTGTTTGATGAATGGAAGATGAACGTCATGGTTTTGACCCTTATAAACAAATTGAAGGAGTTGGATTGTTTACATGAGGAATATTCACCCATTCTTAGTATTGTAAAAGCCAATGAGCAGGCTGATGGCATTTGGAAAATGTTATTTGATGGATATGGGAGTAGACAAAGCGTAGGTGGAGGTGTGGTGTTTGTGTCTCCCATGGGTATAAAGTATTTCTCTTCTTTCAAATTCCAATTCAGTTTCTCTAACAATTCAGCTGAGTATGATGCCCTTATCCATCGTCTATAATGGGCAAGAAGGAAAAATGTTAAGCAATTGTAAAACCTTTAATGATAGTGAATTAGTTGTAAATCAAGTAAGAGGGTTGAATGCATCCAAGAGTGGCTTGTTAGAAGCCTACAAACACAGGGTATTTGATCTTATAGAGGACTTTGAAGCTTTCAATATCCATTCTATCCCAAGGAAAGAGAATGAATCGGCTGATAGGTTAGGAGTAATTGGAGCACATTTTGATATACCTAAGCTTATCAAGAGAAAAGGGCCAAAACAACATATTAATGTTATCCTGGAAAATAACACAAATTATAAAGTATTTGAGAATGATCAACAGATTATCAATTTCATACAGGATGAGGTTGCTTTTTCAACAGAAAATCAAGATATATTGTAAAAAAAATATGGAGAGAATATTATCCAGTTGAGATCAAATAGGTTTCCTCAAGGCCTAGTTAGATTAGAGTCAATTTTCAACTCATATGATCAACTTAGAAAGGAGAAAGAAAACATGATGGTAAAAAGTGAAGATTACGAGAAAATTTTAGTTGGAAAGGACAAAATTGGAAAGGTATGTACTTTAGAGGAAAAACATGCATTTGTAAACGTTTGTCAAGAATTTTTTGATGTATTTTCATGGGGATATGATTATCTTAGGGGCTTTGATCCTAATTTGGAATAACATACCATTGAGTTATAGGAGAAAATAAAGGCCTATCAATCCAATGATTGAGCCACTAATGAAGAGGGAGCTAAACAAGTTAATAGAGGTTGATATAAATCTTCCCTATAAAACATTCATCTTGGGTTGCCAATCATAGTTCCTGTTAGGAAGAGGAATGGGGAAATTACAGATTGTGTTTTTTTTTCTTCAAGGATTTAAATGAGGCATCCTTGAAAGAACATTATCCAATACATTCTATGGAAAAGATATGGTATATGTTAGCCAGAATCAAAACATTTTTCTCTATTAGATGGTTACTTTGGTTATAATAAAATCATGGTGAAAGATGAAGATCAATTTAAAACAACATTTAACATAAAAAGGGGAACATATGCTTACAGAGAAAATGACCTTTGGTATATATAATGTAGGATCAACCTTCCAAAAAGTTATGGATATGGATTTTGAAGGAATAATTAAAAATTGTGTTTTTTTTTTACCTTGATGACATCATAAGTGTTCTCTAAGGATGAAAATGATCATTTATTCCATTTTAGACAAGTTTTTGACAGGTGCATGCTAGTTTGGATTTTCCCTCAATCCCCCAAAATGTATCTTTTTAGTGAATGAGGGAAAACTCCTAGGACACGTTGTCTCAAAGAAAGAGATTGACAATCAACCTCTGAAGAGGTTAAGTTCCATCTTGGCATTATCATCACCTAGTCATAAAAAGACATTAGAATAGTTTATTGGGAAGAATTAACTTTATCAGGTATTTTACCCCTGACTATTTCATAGTATTGTTAAACCATTGGCATGTTTATGTTAAAGAAAAACATGCCTTTTAAGAGAAATATGGAAGAGTGAAGGTGCTCAATTTTAAAGCCCCTAAAAAAAGTTGGTATTTTCCTAGAATCACCATAGATCATACCCTTATTAGTCCTGATTTCACAAAGGAATTCCCCTTTCTTCATAGTGCCTTCTGGAGGCATGGACATAATCATCTACCATCTTGGTACAACTGAATGATCGAATATCCTTGTCAACAACTTATTACATTTTTTCAGCAGAAATCATAGAGGATTAAAATGAGATGAAATATTTTAATGACATTTGTGAGACTGAAGCATGCCTTATGCTATTACAATCTGAGCTTTTAAGATAAATTTAGACATCTTGGTATCCAATAACAAGATTCATTCTAATACGAATCTTCAGCACCAAACTCATGATGTTTTCAAGGATTTTATTCTTAAACAAGGAACCATAAGAATTCCTTGGAGAAAAGATTAATGGATTGGATAATCAAAAGTGATAAAAGCATGAAACTGTAGAAGTGATCAAGGATAAGTTTACATATTTTGTAAGAGGTAAAAAACATGCTTGTGTGACACCAATTGGGTACACATTTAAAAGGTGGACTTAGCTGTTTAATATTCTTCTAGTGACGTCCAAATGTGGCATCAAAGATCTACATCACCTATAGCAATTCACTTATTCCCGCGTTGGACATGTGACTCATAGTTATACTTTGGGCCTCTAAACTGGTTAAGCCATCCTCAAGGTTTATGGACTTCAAGGCCAAGAGAAGGTATTTAGGATTCATATAGTATCGGGTCCGCTATGTTCTCATAGATGAAATTTTGTTTAGGAAGGATATAAATAATATTCTCTTGAGGTGAAGTTAAGGAGATATCAAGATTGCATAAGATCAAGGGCTGATGGTGGACAGACATTACCATAATGGTGTAACGCGAGAAGATGGACACTTTTGGACCTCAAGTCCATGACAATGAACTAAAGATCATGAAAGGCTTTGGCTCCATTACTGGTCTTGACGATCAAGGTACTATATGTGTTAACATTTGGGTAAAGAGCCGATGCAATGAAGTGTGCCCAGATAAAGGTTGTAGGAAAACAAAGACTTATGGCCCTTCAACTCAATCAAAGGTGGATACCAATAGAGCATCAGATTAGCACTATGAAACCATACAGGTACGTTGGAGCTTTCTCATTGGAGTTATAAATCCAACATCTGATAAGTTTGACATTGCCAGTAGTGTGGATCTTTCTCATTAGTTTATGCTTCACACTCTAATAAGGATTTTATAAATGAAAGTGAATTGCAAAGTAAGTGTGGAGATTCCTTATTGGCTCACATTTTGTGGATGTCAATTGAGGTTATCAAATATACTGACATTGTGAGGAACATGGAGCTTTCTCATTGTCTCACATTTCGTGGATATCAGTTGAGGTTATCAAACATACTAACATTGCGAGGAGCATGGAGCTTTCTCATTGGCTTGTGTTTCAATGGGTTCAGTCAAGGTTATTAAACATTCTAAGAGTGCAAGGTGTGTGGAGCTTTCTCATTGGATCATATTTCACCAAGGCCAGTACAAGTAAGATAACACTTTGAGAAGGTGAAGGTGCCTAGCATTTTTTATTGGCTCACATTTCGTAATGGAACATACCTACGAGCAAAGCCATATAACACAAAAAATAAAATGGAAGCAATGCGCACATGGACAAAGGAAATTCTCGAAGTCAAGCAAACATTATTACATGCCACTCTCATGTTCATCTTGATATGTAATAATTCAAATGGCCATAACTTTCGCTCCAAAGCTCCAAATCACGCAAAATAAGTCTCGTTGGAAAGGTCTCCTCGAGCCCTTCAATTTGGAATCATTTTATTTAGAAATTGATAGCATTTGATGGGAGAAAAATATAAAAAAGGACACAAACACACCTAACAATATCAACTAATTTTTTACACATGTGGCAACAAAGGCATGAAACCGATCCCAAAATACTAACACAAAATCAGATATTTTTCAGTTAGACAAAGTGCATTCCCGCTCTGATAAAAGATATTTCTTTATAAACAAGGAGAAGAGATTCACTTAATATTTGGGGGGGAATCAAATTGTAATAACTCATAAAATTTGTATAAATATGGGGGTTTTTCCTCATATCAAAAGGAGTTAGTTTTGGTATTCTGATCAAAGGGGTTTAATTTTTTCTATTTTCGAAAAGGTCAAGACATACAATCGTAAGACTACATTTTTCTTTAGTGAAATGCATATAGATTTTAGTTTCCCAAACTTCTGTGTCAATTTGGTTGCAGTGTACATCCATTGACAAACATTGAGAGCATTTGCATTATGTTCCCTTGTTAAGAAATTCAAGATCTAAATGAAATATGTTCGCTTATGAGCTTTGATTTCTGTGTTCTGGATTCTATATGTTGATTTTTTTACTGGTGAGTTATATTTTCTACTGTAATTTTGTGCTTATTGCTTCTCTCTATAGTACACTACATCAGTCCTTAATGGTTTTGCTTTGATCATTAATTCAATATTATGGTGTGAGCATTTACTCTGTAATATTGGACATAATTTGAAAATCCTTACTGTAGCCATTTTGTCGAAGTGATTTTTTGTTAGCCTTTGAGTGTATCTTGGGTGTACTAGAGTAAAAGTAGTAAATACTTTATTATAATATTTACACGAGCTTTTGTGTTGATTATTTTAAAAATTGTGTCAGAACTTTACATCCATTGAGTATCAAGGAATGCAAATCTTCCTTTGGAGAAATTGTCACTACTTAATAAAGTTTTTTGTAATTTCCAAAATAGCAAACTACTTTAGTAAATTTGTGTTGGCAAGAAAAATTTTCGAGTTGAAAAACTTGTAGATTTCTTGCCAACGCTCTAGGAATCTAAGTCCCTCTACTTAACCGGTGCAGCTATCACATATGCATGCACAAGTAAAGGTCAATTTTCCTGGTGGCCTTATGGTCGAGGATCCAACAGGGGCACTCCACTAACCCTGTGGAAAAGCTAGAAATCTCTTGTTAGGGGAGAATTTTTCTGAAGAGAGGGAAATGGGAGTGAGAAAAGAGATAGGAGAACTAATATTGCAGGTACAAAATCATATTCCTGCACACACTAGTCAGAAGTTTCATCACATGCACTAAAGTTAGGAAGAAACAATACTACAAACAACAACAAGACCAATTAGAATTTAATGAACACAAAGTATCAGTAAACCCCTTGGTCAAAAAGGCTTGAATCTCCTTCTTGTATTGATGCTCAAGAAAAAATTGTACATAGTTTAAGAATGAAAGACATTGAGAATAGGGGAGAAGTGGCTAACTCTTTTCACTCACAAGGGAGAAAAATCTCTCTCATGAACTTACAAGAATACAAACAGCTAGAAGAATTTCAGAATTAGAAGAACCCTTTGGAATGAAGAGCTCATTACAATTTATAGCAATCTGAATTGACCTTTCACCTCCCTCACATGACTCTTTGTTTCCATATTCCACTCGTGACCTTTCATTTTCTATAAATTAAGTATTTCTCTTATAATTTTGAGAAGAAAATTTTTTACAATTAAAATGGGTCACTTAAGTGACCCATAGGATGAAATACAATGATGATGCATAACAAATGATTAGAATGGAGAGAGAAAGTAGAGAGGGAAAGAGAAGGAGGGGGAAGGAATGGAGGGGAAAACACTCCTCATGATAAAATGCTTTGAATGCCTTGATGCAACCATGAAATTTGAGTAAGGATTTCTTCCACTGGTGATCTTCTATACTAATGAATATTGCTCCCTTGAATAAATTTGAATCATTTTCTCAATCTAGTGATGACCGCAAACTCTATGATGCATAGACATCCTGGACCATAGAATGAGTGTCTAGAAACATTGTTATGATGTTTACCACTGCAAACTTGAGATGAACACGTATGATTCCCACGATGACCCTCCTTGAAACATTTTTGATGAACCCTTTTGTTGGTACCCAAATTGATTCTCCCTCGGAAGCTGAGCAACATCACAGAGTTGATAGGAAGATTAGAGACAAGCAGATCATGTTGTGTGTCGTTTTATAGCCGGGGAAAATGCAGCTTGCTCTTTGTCACTTAGATGTGGAGAAATGGGTAGCACCCTTAAGAGGATTTGATCTATCCTCACTACTTTATGGTTGTGCTTTCAACCAAGGTGAGAGGATCCTTTTGTAGCCTGTTATTTGTGGAGGAGATGGAGATGTCCTTCTTTGCAAAGTTATTAAGAAGACCTTGAAGAAAATATGATCAATACAACAAAAATCTAACTCTCACGAGTTGTCACCCTAGATAATGGAGATATTTTCTAAGAAAGGTTCAGGATACTAAAGACAATGAAAACCTGATTGCTTTTGCATGTTTTGGTAATAGAAATTATGCATTTGTACACACACAGGACAAATAGGGGTAGTATGGGTAGGATTGGTTGTTTTTAATTGAATTTTGGTGGGAGGTGAGGCAGAGTGGACTTTGATTCGCCAGATCTTTGAGAAATTTTACAAAAAATGGAAGGCTTGATCAACAAAATGCTTCAGAACAGCTAAAATGTTCCTTTAACTAGAAGGTGTGCTTTCAGTGGAGGCCTAGATCAGCACGTTTTCACACAAAATTTAAGAATCCAAAATGAAGGCTCAAATTGAAAAACTTAATTGAACATTGTCAACCTTTGTTTTATCACGCCTAAGATACCCTCAAAGGCTAACAAACAATCTTATCATCATGCTAGGAGTAAAGTGATTTTAAATTTGTTTATTTCACTATCAAATGAAAGCTCTTCTGATAAATGAAATTGCAAATGCCACCAAACTATCACAAGGATAAGATCTTGTGTGATTCACAAATATTTCAATGTAAGATTGCAATGGGAACAAGAAAAACTGTTTGCAGACATTCAAAAATGAAGAAGACACAATTTTTCTCAAAATCAAACACAGATTAACTCAAATATGATTAAATGCATCAGTAGGGGAAAGTTTCTAGAACAATCTCAGAGATTTTCAATGGTTGTACACTTGCAACCACCTTGACATGATCAAATTTAACACAAAAGAAATAAACAGGTTCCTCAGATGATTTCTCAGAAAGATGGGCTCTGTCAAACTTTTCTCTTAGGAATTAACTCCCAACCTCTAACACTCCAACCATTTGCATGACAAATTCATGCAATTTATAACATTTAATTTATGACAGAGTTTTCCCCCCAAAACCAAAAACATTCAAAGCACCATTGCTTGTTACGATTTTGATCATGATTCCCAGAATCAGATTTGCAAAAAAATTGTCAGGTGCTTAGAGGGAAAATCTCTTCAAATATTTCCAGCATTCAATTCTTCACCTGGTAAGTCACTCTTCACTTCACGCGCCAACTACTTCCTCCTCTAATCTGTCAAATCTGGTTTCTTGTATGCCAAGGAAGGAAAAGATTGGAAAATCAGATTAAGATCTGACAGTCAGATCACATCTTAATGGTAAAAGATGTTTTCAGATCTTTCCCACCAAATCAAGATATCAACTGGTTTCTTGCGTGCCAAGGAAAGAAAGATTAGAAAATCAAATTGAATCTGACAGTCAGATTACATCTTAATGGTAAAAGACGTTTTCAGATCTTTCCCACCAAACCAAGATATCAAATTAATTTTCCTCTTCATTTGGCATGTAGGAGACACCAAGAAATGATAAAAAACCATAAAAATTTACATCCCCAGGAGATTTGGAGAAAAATGGTAGAAAATCAGATACAAATGCACAATTACCGTCGATTTTCCTTTTGAATTTGGACCATCCATGTGGGAGATCTGAGTTTAAGACGGGCCTGGGGGTTATTTTTTACCTTTTACACCTTTTGGAAAAAAATGCAAAATTTCTCAATTTGCTCTGCCCCTCCGCCTTTGAAAAACGGTCTTGACACGTGTCCCAATGTGGGTCCCAGAGGAACCGTGGCTCAATTTTGCTATTTTACCTATTTTTGGAAAAAGGAAAATTTTCCAAATTTTCCCCATAGCTCTGCCCTTCTGCCTTTAGTTCCTGATGTGGGTCCCAACAAAACCACACTTCTTTTTTACACTTGAACCCCCTTTTTCACAAAAGGAAAATTTTGACTAAATTTCCCCCAAAAGTCTGCACCTCTGTCATTGATTGAAGCAATTTGGGTCATTTTGATGACTTTAATATTTTAAACAATAAGGGGCGAAAAATCCAAGTTTCCTCTGATGGCCTGCCTCCCCACCTTTTGAATTTTCAAACCACCACGCATCTCAATGGCGCACTTCTTGAGATGGTCCCGAAAAGTAGAGACCCCAAACAAGCACGGGCTCAACACATGTCTTAGTCCGGCAGAGTCTTTTAAAAATTTTGAGGGTTCAGTGGAAGGCACCATGTGTCTAAGGTCTGAGACAGTCTTCTTCGGCCATTGAAAAGTCCAAGCAAAAAGGCAGAGTGAGCGGAAGCCTCCAAGTGTCCTCCTGGCGCTTCTTCAAAATAAAACTCAGGGGCCGGTCCCCAAACATGTGCGGTCCCTCCACGTGTCTTAGGCCTTTTAGGAAGTTACTTGAAAATTCTAAGTAAAGGAAGGCCTGGCGGAAACCTCCACGTGTCTTTATGGTGCAACTTCAAGATGGTCCCCAAGAGCGAAGACTCTGAATGAGCGCGGGCTCACCACGTGTCTCAGGCCTTAGAAAAATTCTTTAAAAAGTTTAAGTACAGAGCAGAGCCGGCGGAAGCCTCCACCTTTCCCTCTGTCACATTTGTTAAGGTGGGACCCTGAGGCTAGATCTTCAAATGAGCGCCAGTCCACCACGTGTCCATGACCCACCAAAATTGTACCAGTTGCATGAAAAATTTGTCTAAGTCTGGGCAAAGCAACAGAATCCTCCACGTGTCCCCCTGGTGCAACTCCAAGGCCAAACCAAAAGGTGAGTCTTCAAACAAGCGTCATTCCTCCATGTGGACAAGTTTTGGGTTGAAATGATCCACTGAGTTTTTAGAGTGCCCCACTGAGCCACATCCAACCAAAAAAGCCATGTTTCCATTGATACAGAGATGTAAATTTGACGAGGAAAAACACACCCGTCAAACTATAAAAATGCAGGGAAACCACTATTTGAGCCCAAAGATGAAATTTTCTTCAAGGACAAGAGAATTTGGAAATGTTGTAAGGTTCACACATGATCCTCTGAGCTACATTCAATCACATTTCCTCAGGTATTTGGGACAAAAGATGGCAAGGGACAACAACACACAACTGCAGAAAATAGAAGGAAAGGAACAACCCGAGTTTTACACCCAATTTACAGACACCTTCAGATGGACAGAGAAACGAAAAAAAAATTCTATGGACTTTTAAGTGATCTTCGACCAAGGAAGGGACTAATCATGGCAACCAAATGGAGGACAGAGTCTTCAAGCACCAACACAGGGAGATAAAAAATGTGATAGAGGCCGCAAACTAAGGGATTTTAATGGAAAATGGGGCGAGACTAATTTGAGGACCAACACCTTTGACTCTTTGAAATCATTTTAACCAATTAACTTTGGATCACTCGGTTCCTTAAGTGATGAAGATGAATTTGGATGATGTGCCTTGCGATGCCTTGCTTTGCTTCTGTAAACCATCGCTCTAAAGATGATGCTTCCAGGACCTCCGTGAAGTTATCATTCCTCCTTTTCAACTCATGAAACCATCTCATTATCCAAAAGGAATTCCAAAAAGTAGTAAGGTGAGTGAAAACAAAGTCATATGCAACTTTCCACTCCGAAATGAAAACTTTCTATTTTTAGAATATGAGCCTGTGCTCTGCTATTCTGAGACATATCACATGTCTTGTTTAAGTTTTACCTTTTGAACTATCTACCATATTCCAATCTCTTTTGTTACTAAGATATTTCTATTTTTAGCACATTCCTATTTTTAGCAAGTTGTTATTTGGGGACCTGTTATTTTGGGAAGAAGTCATTTTCTGTCTTACTTTTCATTTTACCCCCTTTTTGATTGTCTTGAGTGACAGAACTTGCAATTCAATGGGACTCATCATTTATAGAATGTGAGGAAATATAACATATGTTGTTTTTATTAAGTGGTGAAAATGACCTCTTTTTGTAACAGGAACAACTTTTTTGGATTCGAATCTTCGTCACAAACTTGTGCTCCAATTTTCATCGTGATTTGATTTCCAAAAAGCTCATAAATGAAAAATGGAAATTTATGTTTTGTAATATCCTTAGGTATGGAGCTACTAGGGAATAATACTGATAAAAATTCAGTCCTTAATATCTTGAGAAACTGGCAACTTCATCGTGCAAAAACTAGTTTAAGAGAAACTCGATTTTTTGGAGACCCTTCCCTATGAATTTTGGATGATTTCACCCGTCGGATCTTTGGGAATTTGAAAATTTCTTTGAAGATGGAATAATGTTGATAAAAAAACATATCCCTCCATATCCCTAAAAAATAGGGACTTCATGGCATGAAAACTAGTTCACGCGAAACTAGATTTTTTAACGATCATTTCCTCCAATTTTCAAACAATTTCGCCCACTGGAACCCTGAGAAGCGAAGAGATAGCTCGCTGATTTTTTCCATTACTATGTCATGGCGGCTATTAATGGAGATTTAAATTTTCAGGTCTGGTTTTTTTTTTCCATTCACTATGAAATAAATTCCATTGCGATAGGTTTTTGCTTCTTATGCTTCACGTGAAATTTTACTTCAATCCGACAACCAGTTTGATGGGAAATTGAACTTTGTGCTTCGTGGATCCGGAAGTGAAATTTATTCACTGTGAGCATTCCTTGCTGAAAATTTGAGGTTTTAATATGATTTTTTAATGGCCTTAAAGAGATAAGAACTCAGAAGCAAATGGTTTGTGAATTTGTGCAACGGTTTGCAAGATATGTTCGATTCTTGGTTTTATGACAATGGAGTTTTCAGACTTCTTTTCCTCTATTCTTCGTTATTTCTTCTTGGTTTGATCAATATTCCTTTTTTTTACATGTGTTCCATCATGGAGTGAAGGATAATGTGTTGTGATGGAGCTGGTTTGAGCTTTGGCAATGGTGCACTGGTGTTTCTTTGCAACTTTTCTTCTAATAGCAAGAAGCAGCAAGAAATAACTAACAGTTAGAAAAAACTTCAAATTTTTGAGTTTGAGTTGGGTGAATTTTTTTTCCTTGATGTCCCTGGCCTGAGGGACATGAGGGACATCAAATTCCATGGTGAGCAAGAGGATGACACGTGTCCTCGATCCGACGGCAGGGAATTTGAGCTCCAAAAATGCACTTGGGGGTTGAGATGTCAAATCTGAAGGTCACATGAGGGTCCAAGAGGTCACATGGGGACTGGGAGAATTTTTTTAAGGTTGATGTACCTAACCTCAGGAACATCAGGGACATAAAATCCTGGCAGGATCCTAGTGCTGACACGTGTCCTCCTGAAAATTGACTAACTCTCGAACTGTCTCCAAGAGGGTAACTTGGAACGATGATAACTTGAGCTCTCAGTGGAATTTCTTGGTGAACTTTTATATGATCCTTACTGGAAATGGAATTTTGAATCCAATGGTGGGGGAATAATTTATTGATTCTTCCATCTGATCCCTAAAAAACTGATTTTTTTTATTTTGTACTCTACTTGTGCCTGAGAAAAAGTGCCTGCAAACCCTATGCGACAAGGTGTTGTGAAACATATGATTTCATCATATTGTAGGGCTTGGAATTATATTTCTGGAGATGTTCATTTTTACTCCTAACTCCATCCGGAGCTCCCGGAATCTTCTTCTAAAGCTCAGTAGTTGTTTTAGGCCCGTGTACTGCCTAGGCTTGTGAACCATGTTTTTTATTCAAATTGCTCCAAGTATTTCAAAACTTCCCAAAACCTTCAAAAATATTTCCATGATGGTATAAGGTCTTTAATTCACCTCCATTTTTAATTTTTCCCATCTGTTCCACTCCAGGGGTGTATCCATTCCTGGGAAGGCCAACGATAGCCCTTCCTATGACTGCCTGAAATTTGCATTTTTAAAGAGCTCCTAAAATCACCTAGGGGGAATGGATGGACTTTCCTAAATCACCTAGGAAACCAATTTGACATCAAATAGGGGTGACCCGATTGACGGATTTTACCTAGGGTGCCTAGGAATGACAGGACATGAAAATTTTGGCATGGAGGTATAGTTGTCATGCTTGGGAATTGTCAATTTCCTTGTTGCACATTTGCACAACAATAATGTTAAATGCTTTGATACAAGAAATATGTCATCATATAAATCCCCTTTTGTGAATTTATAACTACCATAATTAATCCCACCCTATGATAACTTCCATTTACTACTCTTTTTCTTTAAATATCACTGAAGGTGCCTTCTAGCCTTAATTCTACTATCAAAATGCAAGAGCAACCAAAATTTATTGTCTATAGTAGCCTCTATCTGTTAAATTAAGCATATACAACATATTTTGTGAGAAATTGTAAGAGGGAGTGTTGTATTCATGGCCATGCTTGTCCCAAATTGATCCATCATTGAAACATATCAAGAGAAACAAAGAATTTATCTCCCCCTTTGCATTCAGGTTACCCTATGGGTTCTCTCATCCTGGTTGAAGGCATGACCAAAAGTAGAAGGATGAGGCCATCCCCTTTATACGCATCCCTCAATCACCTCAAAGCTTGATCCTAAGGAAAGTTTTATACCCCTCCCTGGCTGCAAAACAACACACGCCGCACGATCTACCACCATCCAAGAATTCCCCCTTCCTAAGAGAATGATGTCAAGCCACCAGGGGTATATAATTGAGGACCAACAGAAGGTAAGGGAAGTTTTGAATCCATAAAATAAGGAATAACATGAGCCACTACCCTTATTAATCCTGATTTCACAAAGGATTTCATTTTGTAACCCTTTGGAGGCATGAACACAATATCTAACATATTGGTACAATTTAATGATGAATATTTGGAAAAACCAATTACATTTTTTAGCCAAAGCCTAAAATATTATGAGGTAAGGTATTAATTTGTAGAGAATCATGCCTTAGTTTGTCATAAGAGGTTGAAAGAAATTTTGACATTTAAAGTATCCAACAACATGATCCACTTAATAATGTCACACTTGGGTGTGAAGGATTTTATTTGGAACAATGACTTGAATGAGAAAAGAGTTAGTTGGATAACAAAGGTGATGGAATATGATGGAGATATCAAGGTGACTAAGCTAATAAGAGGTAGAGGCTTGTGTGAACAATTAGCTACAAGTTTTGAAGGGTGAAAATGAAATTGTTTAGATGCTCCAGAATGGCCCACAGTCAGTTGTAGCATCACTTCCTCCTTGTTGGACTCTCGAAATAGTTCATTTCCTTCAAAGAGTTCGATGTCCTCAAGGCTTGAGCAAGGCCAAGAGAAGGAATTTTAGACTTTTATCATCCCCCATGTGCTCATAGATGAAATTTGCCTAAGGAAGGATATAAATGACATTCTATTGAGATACATTAAGGAAAATCAAATTAGAAGAGTCTTGCAATAATTCCATGATTGTGCAGCAGGAGGACACTTTGCCTCCAGAATGAAAACACTCAAGATCATGAAAGGTGGTTATTATTGGCCCAACATCTTTAAGGATTTTTATGGTTGGGTAAATAAATGCAAGAAATGTGCCTCCTTTGTAGGAAAAGAGAGACTTGTGGCCCTTCCCCTTCACCCCATCTCAATGGAGCATCCATTCATGCAATGGGGTTTGGATTTCATTGGAATGATCAATCCGCATTCTAGTATGGGGCATAAGTGGATTTTATTAACCACATATTACTTCACCAAATGAACAAAGGCAATTGGTGAATGAAGGAAGTAAATGAAGCTAGCATTCTAGACTTCTATGAAGGTATTGTCACCAGGTTTGGTGTTCCTTCCACAATAATATATGATAATGCTTTGGCATTCCTTGGAACACAAATCAATGATTGGATGTGAAGAATGGAATTCACTTAAGCACATCATCACACTATTATCCCCAAGGGAATAGGTTGGCATAGTCAACAAATAAGAATATCCTAAGGATTATCATAAGAACCTTGGAGAATAATTAGAGAGCTTTACACACGAATTTAAAATCAGTCTTATGGATTGATATAATCACTCCCAAAAGGTCAACTGACATCTCACCCTACAATATTTTTTATGGCTAGGAAGAAAAATTTCCAATATCTCTTGAAATTTCAGCCTTAAAGCTCATAAATTAGCTTGAAATGTTTGAGGTAGAGGCTATGGAAGTTAGGTATGTTGAGATAATGGAGTTGGAAGAATTAAGGGACCAAGCCATCCATTCAATGGAGTTCAATTAAGATCAAGTAAAGAAGTGTTTTAATAAGAAAACGGTGGCTAGAAGCTTTTAAGGAGACCTTGTCTTCAAGTGGGATAAGGATAGAGTCAAACCAGGTAAACATTCAAAGTTTGATGCAATATGGAATGACCCTTACATTATTTTAGGTTTGCAAGCTACACAATGCTTTCCAATTGTCAATATTGGATAGAGAACAAATCCTTATCCCAATCAATGGGATGTACCTCAAACATTATTATTGAGGTTGAAGTTTTATTATTAGGATGTACCTCAATGTATTTGCGCTCCGTAAACTTCAAGTCCCCGGATTAAGTTATGTCAAATAATTATTCGGGTTCATATCATGGCATTGCACTAAGTCAAAATGTTAGCAAAGATCAAAGAACACGTGGCAAGAAAAGAAGATGATTGATGGTGCAAGATCAACAACCAGCGGTGGACACATGTCGGCATTCTGGCACTCTTTAAGAAAATGGGCTCCAATGGACCTCAAGTCTGCATGGAATAAGTTGAGCTCAATAACAATGTCAGGTCCAAAAAATCAAGGGCGGTCAAGCATGGATACGTGGTAACATTTTTATGAAGCCTAGAAGACTCTAAGTCCTATCAAGTTAAAAGTTATGACGCGAAGGTGCGACCAATTAAAAGAAAGCATCTATGTAAGAAGGGATTGAAAAAACCTGAGATATGTGGAGCTTTTATATTGACTCATGTTTCACAGTTTTCAGTCAAGGGGTTGTCAAATGTGAATGCCAAATAGGCATGGAGCTTCCTCATTAGTGGATGCTTCGCAGCAGGCAAAAGAGGTTGAAGAACAATCTGATACTGCAAAGGTACATGGATAATTTCTTATTGGCTCGCACTGAGCACTAAGCATGACATAGATCAATGGTATCAAGGTAGACATGTGGTATCATTTTGCCACACCTCAGACTGATAGATTTTGATGCATCTCAGCAAGCCCTGGAGTGAATAGAATTTAGTAAAAGGCCTTGGGTCTAGAAGAAGGAAGGAGTAGTCAAAGACAAAACAAGTAGATACATAAGCAAAGCCTAACCTCGCAGCTAACCAAATGCTAACACATGGAAAAGGAAAAGCAAAGCACACATAGGCAGAGTCAATCTCTAAGACCAATCAAAGGTTGCCACGTGTCAATCTCTTGTTCATCCCAACATGAAAAATTTCAAAGGTCCATATCTTTTGATCCAAAGCTCCAAATCTTGAAAATTTTATATCGTTGGAAAGGTCTCTTCAATCCCTTAACTTTGGTATCATGAGAATCAAATTTTGATGGTGGTTGGTTTGAGAAAAATTAGAAAATGTATTTTGCATTCAAGATGCAATCCCAGTCTTGTTCAACCACCCGACTTAATGAAGTATGGTATTTTTTTCTTCTCTAAACACTCAAGACATAAGGAATGAATGAATTTGGTAGGATGTCCATGCATTTTTTTGTAGAATTTTAATACATCTTATTGGTGGGTGAAGGGGGAAATCATATTTTTCTTCTTTCTCTCTCTCTCATCTTCTAAATACTGTAACAATTTGTCATTTTGTGCAAAGAGATGGATTGGGGTTAGTTATAGAATTTTTTTATCAAGTTTAGTTTTTAGTTCTAGTTTCTAGTTTCTTACAAGACTATATATGTCTAAGTCTGTAAGTAAGAGCTAAGGTAGTTGCATTGTACAACCATTTGTAGGTTCTTGAAGGCATTTGTTTATGTCCCTTGGCCAAAACTTACATGAATAGATTATGAATGTTTTGATCAAGCTACACTTTCTTTTTTGTTATGTTTTGAGTGAATGAATGAGGAAATATAGTTATTTTACTATCTTGCATTAGCTTTACATTGTCAAGTACACAAGGGTATTTTTTAGTTGTTGCATTCTTCTAGTCATTGTGAGCATTGTAGAAATAGTGTATATTTTGCAGTGGTTATGCTCAATTATAAATTCCTACGGGAAACATCACTTTTGAATAGATTTTATTATCCCTTAAGGGTATTTTGGGTGTATAAATAAAATATAGTAAGTGTTTTATCTCATCTCTAACTCCATGATTTGTAGTTAGGATTGTGAAGACTGTAGATGAGTTTTGTGCACATTAAGTATCAATGAATGCAAATGTTATTTCACAAATTGTGTTTACTTGATTGTTCCTTCCAAGCATTTCAGTTAAGGATGGATTCATTCCATGAGAATATTAAGACACCAAGTTCATAAAAGCATCTACCCTTCCCCCTTCAAATCTCAATAACAAATAACTAGTGATCTTCATATCTACTAAGCAAATCATACCTACATACCATACATATGCTTATTCTACAAAGATGAGTTCAAAAAAATTCCATTATTAGTAAGCTTTGCTAACAATCCCACTAAGTTTGTGATCCAACATCATTTAAAGTAACCTTGGTCAATAATGGTATGCAAATGCAATATCGGAAGTTGTTCATTATCTGTCTATAGGATCTGTATTTAGCTGTCAAATGCTTACAATAAATCAAGTGACAACTCTTTTGGGAGAAGTATTGTATGTGTGGTTGCACTTACTTCAATTTAAGTTACACCAACCATAGAGGAAACCAAGCCATGAGATCTTTTCCTTTATTCAAATCCCCCAACTAGGTCCTCTCACCTTGGTCCAAACAAAGCCAAAAGTTACAGGGTAAATCCATCCCCTTTATGAAGGTGCCTCCTAATCACTTCCTTGATTTTAGTCATTGAGTTAATTGTTGAGAAAATCCTCGGCTATCAACAAAAAATAACTTTTCATCATTCATAACTCTCTTAGAGCCAACCCACTCAGGTTAATTTTTCATCTCCTAGGGGTGCTATATTGGGAACCAACACAAGGAATAGATGTAAAGGCTAAAAGTGATGTTGCAGAGGTCATTTATGGTAATATATTGGTTTGTGGAAGTAATTACACCACAAAACATTCAAAATCCACAAAATAAGGCAGAATTGTAATTTATGAAGGCATTTTGGCCCCTGACTACACACTGGTATCTTGGCTATAACTTTCAACTGGAAACTCCAAATTACCTGAAAATTATTGCATTTATTTTGTCTCTCCAAGGGTTTCCTTTTACACTAAAGGGACATAGAAAAGGATGTAACACGAGATTATGGGAAAGAATCATAATTCACTTGGTCGCATGCATTCACCAACCCCACCTACCTAAATTTATTATGTAATGACATACATGCCTTGTCTTGTAGCTCGAATAACACACAAACCAAAGGACAATAGGGTTTTCGTGCTTTGTTATACAAAATGATGGCATTTAATCCTTGTTAGGTGGAAAGGGCCATTTATGGTTGTTTGTTTGCCTCTCCCTCCTCTCTCTCATTCTCTATAAATGTAAGTGCTTATGCATGAAAAGGGGTTCTTTTTTGTTGGTTTGGAAGCTCTTCCATGTAGTCTTCACATTTCTTGCCTTTAGACCTCCTGTAACTCACAGTTTACATGAAGTTAAAACCTCTGCTCTATAAATATAAATGAATATTTTTTCTAAGTGCAACACAACTGTGGTTTCCCCCTTCGAATGCATTTGTATTTGATGTGGATGTTTTACCCTCTTGCTCTCCTTGATTTTTTTCATTTATATTTTTCATAAATCTATGTTTTCCTTATATTCTTTTATGCATGATTATTTATATGTCTCTTAAAGGTAAGAACTAATCCCTGTTATAGTTTTGGTGCATCACCTTCTTCATTTTGTAGTATTATCTCTCTCTCTCAAACCTAGATCCTGGAATTCTTATATTAGATTTAGGTGGTTATATTTTTAATTCGTTTAGGTTAGTTTGTAGTGAGCTAGGATAGAAGGAACTGACCTTCTCTAAAGGTATGTCTCAAGGAGCAAGGTACCACACCTTGGAGACATTCCCATGTTACCCAAAAGTATTGAATTTTCATGATCAAATTATAGGGTGCTACTTTTGAGCGTTAACATGTTTTCTAGGATAGTCCAAATTGTATAAAGATTCATTTCACCCTAAAAATGAAACTTTAACTCAGGGGATATTGATTGTCTGATAATTCCTCCAGTTACATCACAATGGTTTTACCATTTCATCTATTTTGTCTAGTGTCAGTAAGTGTTACTTCTTGATTCATTGCAATATGGTCAAGACCATGGTCGAGGAGGACATAAATAATTAGATTTTCCAACATAAACAATTAGATCATGTGAGAATTACCCTTGGACATCCATAATATAATGAAATTTGTTATTGGTAAAAATAGGCTATTTTTTGGGAAAATGTGTCCAGAAATAATAGTTAAAATGATCATATTCACGAGAAAATAAAAATGGTATAATATTCTTATGGGTGGAGAAAGTTTTATTTTTCCCCAAAAAACTAGAAAAAAGCATATTTGTATAGAATTTTTTAGCAAAAATTAAAGTAGCAGTTAAAATGATTGTCTCAAAGAGAAAATCATGATGTTGTAGGTCCCCAACAAGTAATTTTTAAAAAATTGTACTCTTTTTTGAAATCATGTAGAAACATTGTTATAAACCTTGCAAATCTAAAATCTAGTCAAAATCACAAAAAAAACCACCTGATTAAAAAGATTTGTACCTCTTTTTATATCTTCCAAACATGGCCTCCTCATTACTCAATGATTATCAAAAACCACATTTTTCCAACTACACCTGAAACTAGGGTTCTGCCAAAAAATAGAGATCTGACATGTCCTTGAATAAAATTCTAAACTAAAATTGTGATAAAAATATGTACTATAACTAAAAAATAATACAAACAAAAATTGAAATAGAGAATTTTAAAGTATTTGACCAAAGTTTTGTACTATAACTACTAGAAACTTTTATCCAATACTACAACTAAAAAACCATATTTGAATAATATTGTGTCGAACTACTAGACAAATCCAAGTGATTCACTAAGTCAATGTGTGTTTGTTTTGTATGTTGTTTGATATTCTTATCATATTCATTAATAGTGAACTAAACCAATGTTACAAGATCATTGCTATGAAGGATTTCACCATTCATATAGTCATATTATCTTGTCTCAAATATATGTAGAGAGTAAAATTTTGTGGCTCACTGCTTATCGATACACCACATAAAAAAATGGCTAAAAATATTCCTATTAGTAAAAAGAAATAAAACCTAGGTACTTCATATCTACTACAAGGTATGTGGAAGCTAAAATCTATACATAGTGTTGTCTAATGGCTTGTGTATAGGGGTAGTACCCCTTACACCACATATCAGGTAAAATTGATAACAATTTTCCCAAAATGATAATTATAATTTTCCCAAAATGATAATTTTCTCAAAATTGATAACACAGTTCTACCTAGGGGAGATCTAAAAATCCCAAATATAAACCCTAAGTAACCTACCACTTTCACCAATTTATGATAAACCCAAATCTCACAAAGGGTAAAGTGAGATCATATGATTGGTTAATAACAAAAGAGTACTAGATCTACATAATATTGATATGGGTAGAAATTTCAAAATAATAATAATAAATTTGAATACTTACAGAAAAAGATTAAAAACTATGTATATGATATAAATACATGTAAAAAAATACTAAAAACTACATATTTAATCTATAAAAATGTTGATTTAATTTTATTTGAATTAATTAAATCCAATATTATAGAGTAACTACTGAAATAAATGATGTACAAATGATAAATTACAATAATGACACAAGCAAACTAAGATTTAAAGTATTGAACCCTAAGCAAGAGAGGGATAAAATATGACTTAGCTAATATCTATGCAATCTGGAAGTGATTTGGGCAGGGAGAAGTGATAAACAAGATGTAAACATCGTCGTAATTAATCTCTGTAAATTCTGCAACTCACAAAAAATGACGGACAAGAGCACCCACAGGTAGGACAGGGGTGCCTGGGTGTTGGTGACTGGATCTAGGCACCTGTGACTGTGTAGAATCTCTAGATCTATTTTTGTTGTATCACAAGGGTCACAATTGTTCCCTATTGATTGCTGTGATGTCCGTACTATGATCGTCGATGATACCTGTAACCTACAAAATATAAGTTCACCTACACAAGCCCATAAACCGCATCAAACCTAACAATGAAAATGCATAATGGGGAATCAAACTGACCCTGACGGTCACCCCAAGAGTGAAATTATGACCAAACGCTACACTACATCTCAGAATCCATGTAGTTCTTGTTAGTGTGTGTAGAAATTGTGCCCTAGGATGCCCTTGTGCAAGTTACACCTGATAGCGGATTGTAACTAGAATATAACAATGTAGTAGAATGAGTGGATGGAATAGAATGAACTTCCCCTTCCTATGTTATATATGCAGAGTATACAGTACCTTGTCCTTTGAATGGATGCTAGATGAATGCCTTAGAGTGTTTTAGGTGCCTTTTGAATGCAAGCTTAGGTGATGATAGTAATGTTAAGTGTTTGGTCCTTTAATTTGAACACATATATATTTATTTATATGATTCCCTTGTTTGAATTTCATAATTGACAACTAGAAGGCCGATCCATAAGTGAAAAATATGCACAAAAGATAAAAGAGACCCAATAGGAGCGAGTAAGGTAGAAAAGGATCAGGAGTGCCTAGAGGGACAGGAGCACCTGGGAGCTGTTGTCTTGGCTGGGAGCTAGTGTCTGAAGTCATAAAAGATAAATTAGTAAATTTTTGACAGGGTTGTAGCGTGTGTAAGACTAGATAGAAAATAAGAGACAAATAAAAGAGGCCAAAGATAGTTGTCAACCACTAGTTTTCTTACTTAGGAAACATATAAATGTTAGTATGCTTTTAGGACCTAAAAATGTATCAAAGTGCATGATTTTGTGTCTACATTTTCCCCCACTTTATGTTATTGAGTGAATACTTGATAACAAAAAGTAGATAAGAGATGCGTACCTTTTGATCATGTAGAGCATGCAACAAATAATGTGTCGAGTGGACAACTAAAGCGTGGAATGATGCAAAGTGAACCGTGGAGATTAGGAAAGGAAAGTGACCCTAAGGGTGAAGTGTATGCATTGCATTGTACCTATTGTTGTGTTTTTACTTTCTGTTGTGGTATGATTCTTTTTTCTTATTAAGGACGGACCTGCAAAAGAAGAGAAAAAAGTAGTCAAAGTTTATGTATATGAATAAATCAAAGAAAAATATTTATAAGTATGTAAAATTGGATAGTAAAGGAAAGTGCGCACTAATGATGTAGAAAAGTGTAAATCATAGAAAGTTGTCCTGAAAATGTTGTGAAGAGCAAGTTTTTTGGGCGATCTCATGCCAATAGTGAGTTTTTTGGGTGATCTCACACCAAGCGCGAGTTTTTTGGGCGATCTCATGCTCAAGTGTGAGTTTTTTGGGCAATCTCACACCAAAGAGCAAGTGTTGGGGAGAGAGGTCTAGCATTACTCTCCTTATATGACTCTACCTAATAAGCACCACTACAGATGGTACATCCTGATTTAGTTCATGTTGTTCCCTGCTGTCCCGATTATTCCCAATTAGTTTCAATAGAATGCATTATTTGACTAGAGGACTATGCCTGCAACTGTAGAAATGCTCTAAAGAATTCTATGACCTATGTCAGTTATGAGAAGATGATTGTGTTTTCCCCTAGGACATTAGTGCCCAGGGGAGGACACAGGCACCCAATACGCACTACTGTCTGATTCTGGGTACTAGTGTCTATGTTGTGTTAAGGACCCAAGTCATGATTCTAGGTCATTTTGTGATTGTGTTATTGTTTTGTTTCTATAATTTTAAGATTTGTGTTGTAGCTTTGAGTTCTTATAGGGGTGATTTTTTCACCCAATGTATGCCCCCTCATTTGGGGTGCATGCAATGTCGGTGTAGGATAATGTCAGCCCAAAGGAGAGGACCTAATTCTGAGTTGAATTATATACTTCCAGGGGGTAGGGGATGTGCATGGTAGAAACCAAGGCACATGCAAAAAAATTGGCTAGTAACATGTGTTATTGCAAAAAAAGGTAGCATGCAAAATAGAAGACAATGTAGCAATCAAGTGTGTAAACAAGATAGACTGCGAAAAGTGGGTTTCAAACATGGGACATTACTCACAATGTCACAAGACAATCAGCACCGAAGCAGCCATAAAAAATAAAATTGTGATCAAACAATACATAGGGCATAGCTCGCAAACAATAGAATACAATGGAAAACAATGTAAAGGAAAGTGTATCAGATAACCATGGTGGCATATAGTCCTACAAAGTAAATATTACACATGAAGCACCTGTTAGCATATTATAAAGATAAAAATTATGTTCAAGACATGTATGTATCAATGGAAAGTAATGTTCTAGAAAGTAGAAGTAGTAAATGATGAAATAATAACACATGTAATGTGTGAGAGTAATAAAAGTTAGATGCCCCTAGGAGCCTCGGTGGGACTGACAAAGGATACAGTGTCGAGCATCATTGTAGCGTGTGAAAATCAGTAAGAGATCTACATTCACTCTAAAATACCAAGTGAATGCACATGTGTATATAGAAACATAATGACATATTAAGTATTTGAATAGAATAGTATGCAAAGTGCATCATGTAAGTAGTATAAGCAAGAAAGAGTAAGTGCAACCAAGATATGAAAATGTAGTGTATGAGTGTGATGGAATGGTATGAAATGTGTGAATGTGATAGGAGCAACATGGCCCCCAACAGATGTGTATGAGATGAGGTTCATTTATAAAATACCTCTCAACAATCAAGAATGAACCATAGAAGTAGATTTCGTCATTAGGAAATGGTTTGAGAATGTGTTCTAAGAAGATAGATCATGAAGCATAGAGCGTGAAAATTGAATGTGGTGAGGTTCATTTCAGATTTATACCCTCAACAACTGAGTATGAACCATGGAAATAGAGTGTGTCATAGGGAAATGGTTTGAGAATGTGTGCTAGAAAGATAGATCATGAAGCATAGAGCGTGAAAAGTGAATGTGGTGAGGTTCATTTCAAATTTAGACCCTCACTAGTTGAGTATGAACCATAGAACTAGAGTGTGTCATAGGGAAATGGTTTGAGAATGTGTGCTAGAAAGATAAATCATGAAGGATAGAGCATGAAAAGTGAATGTGGCGAGGTTCATTTCAAATTTAGACCCTCAACAGTCGAGTATGAACCATGGAACTAGAGTGTGTCATAGAGTAATGACAATATAATGTGTGTATCAAGATGTGTAAGGGTACTGATAAAGATTAAGTGTGAAGCGCATATCATGATAGTAGATGCTATAGACAACTAAGGATACTAAGAGGGGGAAGAAACCATGATGCCCCCCAAGTGTGAGCAGGATATAAGGTTATCCAATGATAGTGAAGTCCACTCGATATCTAAGGAGATAAAGGCATGTGACGATGCTCTAAGATCAGTGGAGTATGAGAATAATGATGTATATGTGAAGGAGACCTATCTGGTGAAGAAGGTGGTGAACACCTATGTGAAGGGACTTCCCGAGTAGAGGACTTAGGCTTAAAATATGGGCTAGTGGACCAATGTGGATGAAAAATTCATGAAGTAAGGCATGTGCAAATATCAAAACTAGGTGCAGAGTGTGCCTTAGATTTAAGAGGTCGAAGGAGGCCTAGATGTTGTAAATGGTGTAAAGATATCATCAAAACTAGGCTTAAGAAATGGTGTGCATGGTGGAACACCTTTAAGAGTGACAACTTGTTTATTGTGAATGAACTTGAGACACAGAAGTCACAGGTTCAAACCCCATTTTAACCCATCTTGATCATGCCAAGTAGAAATTCCAATATCTCTTTGGCAAATTGTTCCCCGAGGTTTTTATTTTTCATTAAATCTTCTCGACTATAATTTGATAGGTTCAATAATGTATTTATATTATCCTTTTTGAGGCAGTTATATGTATGACTCGAGAAGTTTAATTAGTCAATATTCATTTGATTGAAAATGATTCTCTTCGTATCAGTCGATATATGTGATAAAGGTAAGGAAGTATTCATATTATCACTTATATGTTTAAATGATTCATGGAAGGGATGGCTTGGGTGGCGCGGAGCCAAGAGAGACCTAAGAGCATGTCATATCCTTTGATTGAAGATGCCAAAATGAATGACACAAGCATGGTAAGACGCTCAACTAGTAACAAGAATCTTGGTGTAGCAAAAAGAATTAGGAACTGGATATGTGATATTAGATAGTGGACATTTGATAGCCATGAGAAGTGGGATGGAGCACACACTGATAGGAGTCATAGGATAGATCATGGTGTTATTGACGGTATACAAACAAATAGAAGTATTGATATGTAATGAATCGGAAGTGAATGTAGCATGATAATCATGATCTAAAAATGAAATGATTTGTGGTGATGCATCGGCAGAAGTGACAAGGAATTCAAGGGGCCCTAATGAAGGAGGGGGCACAACTTGATATGTATGATTAGTAAAATAACCAGGAGCTTATGTGTCATGCTTGGGCAAAGGGTCATTAAAGATTTTTAGCTTTTTATTATCATTGATCAACTTACTTGGTTCGGGGAAGTGAATTGATCAATAAGATTTTTATGCCTGAGTTTGAACTAATGATCAATAGAATTCCCAATGCATTGGTGATAGTCACATTAAGAATTTTAATCATAATTATGGCCACAGGGGGTGAGATGGATCAAGATTGAGTGGTGGTGGAAGGGTGATTAGATTGCTTTCGATGAGTTGAGGCAATAGAAACCAAGGTGCATAGGGTAGTTTGGTGAAAGTACACTTTGGAGGTTGTCATTGAATATTTTTAGGTGGAGAGACAACATTAACAATTTCCTTTGCTTGGGGCTTGAATTGGCTTGAATTTTTATCTTGAAGCCTATGAGAAGAAGATGAAGGATTATCTTGATATTTTAATTTTCCCATAGAGAGAAGTTTGACTTCACACATTTTGATGCATATGGCATAGTTGATCAAATGAAGGAGAGGTCTCAAAGATAACACTCTCCTGAAGTGGTGGTAATGGGATTTAAACAAAAATAACTTGTAACTCCGAAACAACAAATACATTGGTCATCTTAGCTAGATTGTTCTTGTAACAGAAAACATAGTCAGCTAGATGCTCATTAGATCTTTGTTTGATTTGAGAAAGTTATGCATAAGATATCTTGGTGTCAATATTGATGAAAAAGTGAGCAAGAAAATCATCAGCTGGATGCGTAAAAGAAGTTATTGAATGATCAGGTAGATCATAAAACCAACACATGGCATAATCGTGAAGAGTCCTAGGAAATAGCTTAGCTAGCAATGTATGATCATCTGCATAGTCGAGACATTCCACATGAGAAGATCAGAGATGCTCTTGAGGGTCACCATGGCCATTGAAAATGGGTAGCTTAGGGGTGACAAAGTTAGAAGGGAGTGGGTAAGCAGAAATAGTGGGTGCAAAAGGGGTATGGAGTGAGGAGGAATCAAGAGATGGAGAGGAACGTGAAGTAGATTGCTCTAGTTGACCGATTTGAATTTTTATATCCTGATATAGATAAGTTAGGTCATAGGTGGTAGAAGAGGAACTAGGTTGTGTATTAGAAGCATTGGGATGAAGGAGGGGAGAGGTGGTAGTGGGAATGTTAAGGGGTTGGGTGGAGGCCATGGCAGCCGAGTAAGAACCTACAAGAGGCACAAAAGTAGCATCTCGAGAATGTTTAGCAGCAATTAAAGCTTTGAGAACATGTAAAATATGCAAAGGGTTAAAGCATAAAGCTTGACAGAAATTAGTGAGCTTTTCTAATTGTTATTGATCAACATTAGTGTCCTCATCATAGGATTGTTTGCTATTAGAGGTTTCAATATTTTCCAGAAGAAAAATCTGTGAGTTAACAAAGGGGTTATCAGATTCAACCATTGACTTATAGGACTGACGAATAGAGGGATGAAGCTAAATGTATGCAAATGAACTAAAACGACCACTACGGGTGATGGGCATAAAAGGAAAATCCTAGAGGGAAGGTTGGATTCAATCGATTGGGTTCACCAAATGATTTAATTTAATTTGAATTAATTAAATCTAATATTATAGAGTAACTACTGAAATAAATGATGTACAAATGATAAATTATATTAATGACACAAGAAAACTAAGATTTAAAGTATGAAACCCTAAATAAGAGAGGGAGAAAAG
Organism: Taxus chinensis; assembly: GCA_019776745.2. NCBI lineage: Eukaryota > Viridiplantae > Streptophyta > Pinopsida > Cupressales > Taxaceae > Taxus > Taxus chinensis. Next base: position 707,884,789 of record CM034153.1, on the reverse strand, counting down.
ATGACTTCGTTTATATCCATGTAATTTGGAATTGATCTAGACAGGGAGAAGTGATGAACAAGATGCAAACATTGTCGTAATTAATCTATGTAAATTTTGTAACTCACGAACAATAACGGACAGGGGCACCTAGGGCAGGACAGGGGTTCCTGGGCGCTAGTGACTATATCTAGGTGCTCATGACTGTGCAGGAGCTCTAGATCTAGTTTCTGTTATCTCGCAATGCTGTCACATTTTTTCCTTGTTAATTGTGTGATGTTCACACTATGATTGCGGATGATACCAGTAACCAATAAAATATAATTTCACCTACATAAGACCACAAACCACATCAAACCTAAGAAGGAAAATGCAGAATGGGGAGTCAAACTGACTTTGATAGTCACCTCAAGAGTGAACATACAACCGAGCGTTGCACTACATCTCAGAACCCATGAAGTTGTTGGTGAGTGTGTGTAGAAATTGTGCCCTAGGATGCCCTTGCATAAGTTGTACCTGATAGCGGGTTGTAACTAAAATGTAGCAATGTAGTAGAATGTGTGGATGGAATAGAATGAACTTCCCCTTCTTATGTTGTGTATGTTAGGTTAATTTATGCATTATATTACCTTAAGTAATTAATTATTTATTAAGGTAATTAGTTTATATATTGTTATATGGTTTTATACCAATATTTTTCATATTATTGAATAGGTTATATTATTACGTAGTTGTAACAATTATTATTTGTTTATATTTAATTATTGTTGCTTCCTGGATGTATTTTGGAGGTTGTTATGATTTCAGTTGTACATGTGCAACCTTGCATTTATCTGCACATGGTTGTTCAATTCCTATAATAATTGCATCCCATCTATTATAAATTGATTTTGATAATTAATAAAATATCACAAGCTTTCATCCCTATTTTACATTTGGTACCAGAGCATGTTGAAGCTCCTGGCCAAGTTGGAGAGAGTTTGCAAAGGAAGAAAAGTTTTGGAGAAGAAATCTACATCATTAGAGAGCCAGTGTTACCTCCAGCAACTTCCCAGATCTCCCAGCAGTCCCACAACCTCTTGTTTGATCTCCAGGTAAACGTTAAGAAAATTTGTTTTTTTCCTTAGTGCCCTCTGCACCAGGAAAATTTTCTCCTGGAAGTTAATCAAATTCAGGTATTTAAAAGAAAAAAAATTCCCCATTAGACATTTTACCTCTAATTTAGAGGAACAACTTACTCTCTAATATTTTTATCAAACCTCTACATTTGGAGGATTGTGCTAAAAATTTGGAGATTATTTTTTATATTGAGGACCGAGTTGGAGTCCGAGCATGGTGCATCCACACCAAACTCTCTAATCGAGCTATCCACTGAGGTTGAAGAAAGGTGAGTTTAGGGTGCATTAAGTATTTAAGGTCGAGTTGTGCATTCAAGTGAGTTGGTGTGTGATCAGGCCCAAACCGAGCTAGTGGGTTACTCCAGTGAGTCCCATTCAAAGACGATCCCCACACAGACTGAGCCAATTTCATAAAGTCGAGCCATCCTCAGAACCCTGTAACCAAAAATAGAAAATAGAGGCAAGAACTAACCAATTGGCATAAGATCAAAGCATGAAACGGTGGAAGATCAATAACAGTGATTAAATTCATAAAGTGGTCGAGGCATCAATTTCAATGTTGTGATCTGCACAAGAAACCAACTGTAATTAGCAATATTCAAACACAATAAGGTGGTGAGTTACCATAGCATCGAGCTGCATTAGCATTTAAAGAAGGTCAAGTGAATGGTTTGCATCTAATCCCAACTAAATTACATTAGATCGGGCAGCGGAAGCGTGGTGAGCCTCCTTCACAAAACAATGAACAATAAAGTGGCGGCAATGAATAAAAGACATTGCAAAAGCAATACAAAACAATGAAAACCATCTAAACATAAAAGGCGGCTAACAAATTGAGCAGAAAGCATGGAGATGCAGATTCCCAACAAACCCTAAACTCACCCTCCTTCACCTCAATATCCACATGGACCTCCATCACGGTGCCATGTTGGTTTTACCAAGTTAGTCACATTTTGTTTACTTTATATACAAATTGCTTCAATTTCTTACCCAAGCGCATCAAGCGCCATTGTGGTTAAGTGGAAAGATTTGGGAGGATGAGGTTTGGGGTTCAACCCCCACCCCCAACATACCTATTCAAACCTTTTTAAAAGTTAGTGGTATACTTGAAAAAACCACCACCTTTAGAGGCATAGATAGCATAAAAACCTTTGATAACACCTTATTTATAACTAAATCCATCACTAAAAATAGCGGGAAAAACCCTACAAAGGGTCAAAAAACATTTCTCCAAAATTGCTCAATTTTTTTATTCTGGACAATTTTTTCCAGAGGAGGGGTAGACGAAAACGTAATTTTGAGCCATTTTTTAATAGTTTTTTGCTCACAAAGTCATATTGGGCTCCGGAGGCCACCAGGGCCCTGAAAAACAAAAAAGCATTACCTGTCATTCAATTTTTCCAAATTTTTGAATGTAATTGATACTTCGGTGTATTGTACTAATTTGCAGGTTTCCATAGTCAACCACAAACCATTGTAACTGCTCAAAAAACTGGCAGAGAATTGTAATAAAAATAGTGAAATTTGGTTCTAAAACACTCACAAGATCCTAGATCTCATTCGCAGCATTCGGTATAAACATTGCTTCTGGGAAGCGCTTACTGGTAAAGTTGTCACGACTACTACTGCACTTAACACCTAATATAGCTGCAACAACGTCGTCTGGGAATCGACCCTTTAAATCGACGAGGAGTAATAAGGACATAGTGCACACACACTAAGCCCTCCCATCTGTCTATGAATGATTGCTCGACTTAAATCCAAACTGAGAAATTATCTGAGTATATAGCAAAGTTACGCGTGTGTATGAGGATATTTCTTTCAGTCAGTGTCAATAATCACATAGACCCCTTTTAGTATTTTCTTGGTACCATGTATCGAATTCTTTCATGTATGTTAATGCCTCTTTCATGTACTGTCGGCTATATTGAAAGGGTGAGCTTCTTCTACGTACTAACTAGTATATCGGAAGGGTACGTATATAGAAAGGTTTGGTAGATTAGACTGATGGTATATATGTTGGGAGACCTTATACCTGGAGTGATAAGAGCCTAACCATGTCAGTGAATTCTACAAAATGGGCACCAATGCCCCCAAATTATTTCTTCCAGATTCACAACTACTCAAAGGAAACAACTATCTTGCATGTAAGACAAAAATAAAGACACAGCTTGAGTTTGAAAAGATATGGTCTATTTTGAATGGTACTCTGACTAGATCAACTACTGATATAACACAATATCAACAGTTTGATAGATCAGATCATAAGGTCAAGCTAATCATCTTGTTTAGAGTGTTTGATGATGTGCAATCCCACATTCGAGATACAAAAATAGCCAAAGAAGCGTGGGATAAGTTGAGCACAGTATATGAGGCCAAAAATAAGAATGTCATTCTGAATTTGCAGAGTCAGTTACATACAATGAATTTTAAGAAAAATGAGAAAATCAATTTACGCAAAGTATGCATTCCCTTGTCCCTTGAATGGATGTTAGATGAATGCCTTGGAGTGCTTTATGTGCCTTTTGAATACAAGCTTAGGTGATGATACTAATGCTTAGTGCTTGGTCCTTTAATTTGAACTCATAGATATGTATTTATATGATTCCCTTATTTGAATTTCATAATTTACAATTGGAAGGCCAACCCATAAGTGAAAAATATGCCCAAAAGATAAAAGAGAGGCAAAAGGAGCAAGTAAGGTGGAAAAGGGTCATGGGTGCCAAGAGGGGATAGGAGAGCCTGGGTTCTACTGTCTTGGTTGGGCACTGGTGTCTGAAGTCATAAAAGATAAATCAGTAAAGTTATGAGTGGGATGTAGCATGTGTAAGACCAAATAGAAAACAAAATACAAAGAAAAGAGGCCAACGATAGTTGTTAACCACTAGTTTTCTCACTTAGGAATCGTATAAATGCTAGTATGCTTTTATGACCTAGAAATGTACCCAAGTGCATGATTTTGTGCCTACACATGTATACAACACAAGGTGAAACTTCTATTTCTCTAATACTACTTTAATTTTTATTGTATTCTTTATAATCATTGTAAACAATCTTAAGACAAACTTGCATATACAATAAATCAATGAAAGCTTAAAATAAAAATGGCACATATTTATCAAGGGTAGCATGACTAGTACAATTTTATGAAGAAAATCCAACTTGAATTCACTAGAGTAAGAATAAATCTCTTCCACAATGTGATCCACTAACACTAACTCTCTATTCTTTTATAAAAACAAATAGAGACTATTACTATGATTACAAAGTAATTAGCTTGCAACATAAATTACTTTAATATATTACTATAGTGGAACTCAATCAATCCAATAACTTGGTTGATATTCTTTTCTATTAATAGACGTGGATAAGCGTGCACCAATGGGTGAATAATATTAAAGTACAATTAATATTACATGTGTATCTCAAAGTATATAATAGTGTACGGAAATTAAATACACTAACAAATATGGTATGGTTTTTACTAGTGGAACTGCCCTTATATTAATATTAATAAAAGAGAGTTACATTAGCAGGGGTGACCGGAAAACTCACGGTCCCACAAAATGCCACGTAGGCAACAACAAAATGCCCAAACGGCAACTAGAGAGCACAACATGAAAATTCTTACAAAACCTTCTTTCTATGAAAATAAGTTCTATATTATATGAGAAACTTTGAGAGATGACAGTACAACAAAAGCAATCCAAAGAAACATGAGGTAGAAACATGTAATCCATGCCCATACCCTTGGTCCTCCAAGTTCACCACCAAAGAAATAACGCCTTAAAACTAAGGCAGACATGCAAAGAATGAATGTGATGAAGAACATAACAAGGGAAAAACTGAGTCCTTCACCATTCACTCGTAATTGTTCCCCAATAGCAACCCGGTTATACACAGTACCAATCAACCACGGCACCCCTATGCCAATATAGAGGTTTGCTGAATTGCTGCACATGTCAAGAAATTATTTTACAACTGAACAAAGGCCTGGCCCAAAAGCAATGAAAGAAAGCAAAGTAAGTTGTGATAAAGTGTCCATGAATTTAACTAAAGAAGACAGAGAAAGTTAAAAGAAGACAAAGAAAGGTTACATCATATCCAATCATACACATTTGAAAACATTACAACTAAAGGACACAATGCTTAAACCAGTGTTAAATTTCCTCTTCAACAAGCGAAGGTGATTATGGACTCCATTACTCTGTACTACACACCAAACTCATTTTTATTTGTATATTCCTCATTTCCTACCTCATATAATGTGTTCCTTTCTAAATCTCGTTATATTTTTTTCATTCTATTGTTGTATCCCATCTTAGCTCCATCCGGTGGGACTATAATTTGCATTTATTAGTTTACATTACCAAGTGTATTGGCAGAAAAAACAACTTTTAGCTCTTGGTCGTAGATCTCTATTTTAGATTATCTCTTCACATAATATATTAACCCATATATCTTATGGCTTATACCTTGTATATAGAAAGCTAAGGAATATCTACTGGAAATTTTTTCTCAGGGATCATATGCCCAAGAAAGCAGAGCTGATGAATATTGCCCCCAAAAATGGATGCCTTCCCAAATATCCTTGACTACTCCAGCAATAGAGTTTTCGACTAGAGATCAAATTTAAGTCGATATGGCTTTCCAAAACCAACACGTCTTCTTACGAGATTCAATGGGTATTGCTGAAACCATCCACGATCCATCATTAGATTGAGCATAAAAACATCATGGTGGTTTTAAAGGGATTTATCATCATAAATTTTTCAAGTATGCTAGACAATCAGGGTGTTTGAGAACAAATTTTACTTCTACAATGTGCTGGACTGTTTGTGTGCTGTTGGACTCAGATTTTTTATCCTGAAAAGGAGAACCAGTCCTAGTTTCTTGTGTGAGTGCAGATGTACTTGCTGAATTTGGAATATAGGTGTGAAGAAGGCATACATATCAATTGGGGTCCACTTGGGTAAACATGTGGCTACATCAGTGATTAGGGGGAAGAAACTATACACAATCTATGCCCATTTTTGGATGATGGATATCCACAAGTTTTTAATAGACAGGGTTGCACACAAATTTGGAAGCTAGCAAGCTCTAGATTTTGAGGATATTCTCTTTCAATACATGTCATTGCCGCACAAATATCAAGGCTTTGACTATTCCCCCGTGATCCCTACCATCTCAACTACCAAAGCAAAGGTCAACCACAATACCAAGAAGAAGAATCCCAAAAAATGGCCAAGGAGTTACATCTAACATCTAAGTCACAATGTTTGAGTTCAAGTTCATGTTGCACGGAAACGGGTACAAAACGCGTTAACAACAATTTAAAAAAAACCTTGGATACGAAACGTTACGGGAAACATCCGTACAATCAATATATATATATATAATACTCATTTTAAAATTGTACTCCATAGACCATAAGAGATAAGTATAACCGATAAAACACAAAATATTTTGTATTCATTGAAATAATACATTATTATCATGTATACTTATCTCTAGGAGACTAGGACGTTTCGAAGGAGTTTCTGTTTTGGAAACAAAACGGGGGGCCCCTAGGCGTTTCCTGGTAACAGAGTCGACAAGGATAAAGTTCAATTCAAGTTCGCCGACAGGTAAATTTTCAATTAAAAACATCTTTAAGTTTGAACATTATTTTTATCATTCTTATTTTCTTAAAAAAATGTATTAATATGTCAGAGGGACAAAGTGGAGAGAGCTTTCCATCCCCTACTTTCAATTGGTATATGTATGTATACATACATATTTAGAAAATAATGGAAAAGCATGTCAAAAACTTGCCATTTAAAAATATAAAGAAATTTTGAATTCATGTTCGATGAGGATAAAGTTCGGCGAATTTCGAACTTTTTTGAAAAAGTTTGGCGTACCTTGTGATAGTCTAACATTGAATCCTTTTACAACATTATATAACAAAGAGAATCGAAGCTGCTCTAATTTTCATTACTAGTTTCCAAACCAGCTACCGTGTCCTCTTCTCGAGCACCTAACATGGACTCTGACTCCCAAACGAGTATTCCCTCATGACCCCCCACCATCTCACCTGCATAAGGAGAGGAAAAATACAAAGAAATGCATACCAAGAAGAAGAATCCAAAAAAATTGGCCAATAGTTACATCTAACACCAAATCCTTTTACAACATTATATGACAAGGAGAACCCAAGAACCTCTAATTTTGTGTGACTAGTTTCCAAACCAGCTACCTTGTCTTTCTTTCAAACACCCAACATGGACTCCAACTCCTAGATAAGTATCTTGGTCCTAGCACTAGTGCACCCAAAGGAATAACAAGACAAGCTAAGATCATGGAAGTGGGCAAGTACACTCCTATCAAACAACTCTGCAAAATCTAAGTCTTAGAATCCATGGAGAACCCATCCTAGAGATGAGAGAGAAGGATGGATACATGTAGATTTAGGGGCAACTAGGCCCCTAGATTCATACCCTTTATCTACACAATATAGCTATAATGGAACTTTTTTGTGTAGGGAAAAAACACTTAAAAGAGGCATTATCATTGGGCAAACATATATTTGGTAATTCTGCAAGAAACAAGGGTAAAGCAAGGTGAGCTTAAACAATAGATCGTGCAACTTATGAGAAGCTAGAAATTTTTATCAATGGATGTAGTTGGTGCATTTGGTGGTTTTACCACTCTTTACAACTCGAAACATATAAAGTTCATTCCAATCCACGGATGTAGAGGTTAGGGTGTAGGCATTAGTCAAAACTTGTGTGCAACTCATCATAAGTATCATCAAGGTCCGTCGCGCTCATATAGAAATAGGTCATTGCAATTCTCAATAGAATCACTCTTATATGACATGGATATTAGGAAGCTATGTAAATAATGTCAAAACTCTCTCTGAAAAGAAAAGAGCGAATAACTCCCCAAAAATTAGCAATGAACTATCAATCTATATACTATAGTTAATCTAAGTAGGTACACTCGCATACAATAAATGATATAAGTTCTGAAATATTGATGCTAAATATTTTATTTTGATATTTAAATGAAATGAAATTAATGAAATAGAAGGGGTAAGATACTAACTTGGAAATAACTTACCTCATTGTGTGTCAGGACTAAACAGAATGATGTGCGGATGAAGGACTGTGTGACGGAACAACCCAGAAAATTACAGCAGATGGTGATTTTCCCAACTGGGCCACCTGGAGGAGGACTGGGGTGCCTATGGGCACCCTGGTTTGTAGTATGGGTGCTCTGGTCTTCTGAATAGCTCAGGATCTGAATTTGACAGTGTCGCTAGATCTTCACAATATCTTGACCCTTGTCAGTAAGTGTCGCAATATCCTCGTTGATGACACCATAAACCTGTAATGAATATTTACCTGCAAAACCCCATACAAAGCATCAAATCCCTAAAAAAGAAAGATGCATATGAAGGGGTTGGATTGACCTTAGTTGCCACAATGGTGGACTTAAAACTAAGCATTGCACTACATTCCAGACTCAATGTAGTTATATGTGCTTGTGTGTGCAATTGTGTGCCTAGGGTGCCCTAGCGCCAATGACACAGAGATAGTGGGAAATAACTAGATGTAAAATGCAAATGGTGGATGGAATAGAATGAATACAACCCTTCCTATGTAATGTGTGTGATGCAATGATGCCCAAATGCAGTCCCTTGCCTTAGTAGATAGCTAGCCCTTGATAGTAGATAGTTTTCCCATAAGATAGTAGGTATGTTATGTTTATATAGGGATCTCTTGCTCAAATTTTGACACTAATGACCCACACATGCTGACTAGTACCTAGGGGAATGAGAGGGAAAATGACAAAGACTGACCTCAAACAGATAAATTAGATCTAAGTGTTGTCAGGACCAAGGCACCTAAAATTAAGGACCAGGGTGCCCATGGGTGCCCCAGTACTACCCTAGGTGCCCTAGTCAAAGACTAGAGATGACAAATGACCAAATAACGACACCTGAGACTCCCTGAAAGATGACCAAAACTATGTAAACAACTGATGAACTATGTAAGACAAATGACGATGATGACCAACTAATTGACAACATGACTAGGGGATAGGTCATTAGTGAATACTTTTCTTACATGAGATCCATATATAAAATAACATATTTGGCGGTATAAATGTAATAGTAAGTGCTTGATTTTGTGACTACATTTGCCCCCACTTTATGTTGGTGAGTGGAAATATCGGTAACATAAAGTAGATAGAGATGTGTACTTGAGAGAGAAAGTCCAGGAGAAGCCCATGTTGTAGTAGAATGCACATATGTGGTAGTAAAAGCATGCCGAAAGAACTATAAAAGCGTGCCGGACCATGGATCAGTGGGTTGATCCATGCAACGTAACGAAAAGTGTACTAGTATGATGAAGTGCACTAAACGAAGAGTGATGATTGCTATGTATGATGATTTCGAATGTGTATAATGACAATAAGATGGGGAAGGGAGTGATCAGTTCCCAACCTGAACACGTTGTATACGAATAAACGACTAGAGGATTTGGGCATCCTGCCACCAGAGGAAGAGTGTAGGGAGAAAAGTGTGTTATTCTCCAATCTCTAACTACATCCTCAAGATCTAGCCATTGCAGAATGGACTCAGATCAAATATTTGTGGTTTTTGGATCCAAATAATTTTGATCAAACAGTTGACCCATATAGGAGTGGTATAGGAAAGGACTCTTGCCCCCACTCCACGGGTGTCACCGCAATGTGATAGCTTCCAAGTTAGGTCATCTGGAAGCAAACACAAAATGTATGATGGCTTCCAAGTTAGGTCAACTGGAATAAAACTCAAATGTAGAATTTTCCCAAGTTAGGTCATCTAAACAAAATGTAGAATATTTTCCCAAGTTAGGTCATCTGGGAAAGTAATGGATGAAATGTAAGTTAGGTCATTTGGGAGGCGCGCGTCTCCCAAGTTAGGTCATCTGGGAGGCCAATTGTGTTGTATTTGTATTGATGATATGATTTCATTATTAGGAATTTGAATACGTTGATTGATCAATTGATTGATTGATTGGTTACTCATGGAGAGATTTTACGCTAGTTGCTCCCAGGTTAGGTCATTAGGGGGGGAGAAATCGATAGAAGTTGGTGAAATATCGCATGAAAATATTTGTAATCACTTGTTTCCCCCAGGTTAGGTCATTAGGGGGAAGTGATGAAATGTCACATAGAATAATTGTACATTTTTTGCCCCCAAATTAGGTCATTAGGGGGAATTAATAGTGAGATGTCACATGGTGAATTAGTAAATGTTTGAAAATGATGAGTTGGTAGTGTTGATTGATTGCATGGTAATGTAAGGGGAATTATAGGATGACCCCAATGATATTCCCCCCTTTCAGCGAAAGGGGAAGTGATGACAATAACGAATGCTAAGCCGAAAGTAAGCACGATATAGATAGAAAGTGGTAAAAATCATGAAAATGTGGATAAGTTGGTGGAAAACAATGTCAAAGAGACATAACACATGTAGAATGTGTCTATTATAGTAGTAGGAAGAATTATAAAAATAATTCTATAAACGAGGTGTAAATCGGAGTAGAAACGTTCAAGATATGACAAAAATATGTAGTGTGTATTAGTTGCTGAATAAGAAAATAATGACTATAGTAAAGTAGGTGAAAAAGTAACTATAAGTAGTGAAGTGAAAAAGTGTTTAGTCACTTCATTTGTTGTTTGTGTGATTGTGAGATTGAGCATGAAGTGAGTGAAAATGCCGCAAGTGAGAGCAGCGCATCCTAGTCGGTTTGAGATGGTGGTGACTACTTGTAGCGTCACGTACGACCACGGAGTTGGTATGTATGTTAATTTTTGAAAAATGTATGGTGTAGTAGTCATTTCTGTTGAATTTTTTTTCAAATTTGAGATTTTTAATTTTCTCGGCATTTTGAGACTTGGACAAAAGTGGTGAGGGCGCTAGTGACCTTGGGATAGGAGCACCCAGATCCAGGTGCTATGTCCTGTCTGGGTGCCCCAGTCTACATATGGGTGCCCTGGTCTAAAATGTGTGTATTTGGTGTATAATGATGATAAATGTGATTTGTAATGTATAGTAATGTGATAAGTGAGTGTATTTGGACTTGTATAGTGTTCTAACGTGGTGTTTGTTGTTGTTTTGTGTTGTGTAGAGGGATATTCACTCGAGGGAGTTCCACGGTGGTCATCAAATGAGTACTTTTCTTGGATTAGGGTTGTTAGATGATGATTGGGATGTGATGGATCATGTCGGCCTGCGACACATAACACGGATGGGGGATGTGCCCCATAATATGCCATGTTGACGGCATTATGCGAGAGGTGGTGTGTCGATATGTGTACATTTTGGTTGCCTATGGGGGAGATGACTGTGACTTTGGAGGATGTGTATCATATATTGTGGTTGTCTGGTTGTTGGAGAGAGAGTACAGTGTGATGCCATTGGAGGATATGGAGAGATAGATACGTGTTGCTAGATGGTATTTTGTGGGGACTCGAGTACCTATCGAGGCCCATATCAGTTTGGATGTTATTTTATAGTCTGGGGTTCCACACTTGCGGAAGTTCATAACAGTTGTGATTGCTTCATCTATAGTAGTGGAGGGAGGAGGTGTAGGCATCTTGTATAAGATGCATGATATATGCCAGCAGATAGAGGAGGAGGGTACTAGATATGCATGGGCACGATGTGTGTTGGCCCACCTATACAGAGATCTATACCGATTTACTCACAACGAACATGGTGGTGGGATAAGAGCCACTACACTATTGCATGTATGGGCTTATGAGCATATAGCCATGTTGAGACCAGTTGGAGGTCCATGAGGAGAGTGGGCTAGGCTAGAGATATATGTGAGGAGGTGGATTAATATTCACGTGGGCATAGGATGGACATAGATACCTACAGGGCATTGATAGATAGGATGGGGCTCGAGGTAGTTACATGGAGACCATACCGCGACTATGGGGGATGGCCCGAGGATGCGACAGAGTTGTAGAGTTGTGATGTATTTAGAGGATTATGTGGTTAGAGGATCGATTCCTAGGTGTGGCTGAGATTTTTCAGGTGGAGAGAGTATCACGACAGTTCAACATGGCTCAGGATGTGCCCCCAGAGCCATATATATGGTTGAGAGCTATCAGAGCACCTAAGAGGGCCGGCACTAGATTAGGGCCCACAACAGAGTAGCTAGTACCTCCAGGGCCAGATGAGGTAGATGCGGCGATAGAGTCGATAGAATCAAATGATGCTGGTTGTACCAAGGAGTACTGCATGCATGGTGGGCGACACATCTAGTGGGTATTGTTGTTCCCATTATTTGTAGGTCCAAGTTGGGTTACCGTAGGGAGGAGTAGGAGAGGGGGAAGCCCATGCCCCCGACAATGTAACAACAAACTGTAGCTGAGCATAAGTATCTATATGTAGCTATGTCATGTATTTTGTTGTTGGCTTATGGCTTAGTAATGGTTATCTAACACGTTGTGTTATTTGTTTTGTAGGTGATGCGTATTGGTCCCTAATAGTAGACACATCCATCTGCACACCTTGATGCGCAGAATGTGCCTACTGACGTACTTGGTGGAGGGATACTTGAGTGAGTGGATGATATAGTGGGTGAGTATGCCCATTTATTTGAGCCAGTGGCCATATTAGTGGTGACGTGCACATATGCTGTTAGGCGAGAGGGACGAGGCCCGTGAGGAGACTCGACGAGCCCGAGAGGCAGTGGGTGGTGGTCCCTTGGCATAAGATGTGTTTACACGATACGTGGATTTGTAGCGTCAGTTCTCAGATAATTCTATGGAGAAAACCTTATTACGTAGGCAAGTGGAGAGGTATCGAGGCCACGAACAATGACACAGAGTTAGTGGCGAGGCATCTAGTTCTAGGGCTCTCACAGTACCCAAGAGCGATAGTGATGATGAGGTGTGATTAGTATAATTGTATATGATGTAGGGGAGTTACCCCCTAGTGATGAGGTATTTTGTGTGATGATGATTTTGTATTCGATATATATGTATGGACACATGTTATTGTTATATGATGAGTTTATTTTGTGGTGTATTGATGTGTATGATTAGGCAATTAATGTTGAGATGTATGTGGTGTGTTTGTATGTTGTTAATGTTTATTAAATGGAATTTTAACAAATGTAATGCCATAGTTAGTATAATGATGATAGTAGAATGAATGTAAAAAAAGAATAGTAGTGATGTTTGATGATCGAACTAACGTGTTGTGATGAATGTGCATTGTGATAATGTAATGTAATCGTAATATGTTAGTATGATAAATGAAGGGGGGAAAATAGATGATGTCCCCCAATGTATGGACGATTAAGTTCATGTAATTAAGACCCCTCAACTAGTCAAGAATGAACAATGTAAGCAAGAGTGCATCATCATCGGGAAATGATTGAGTGTGCTAGATGAATGATAGGAGCACGTGATGAAAGGTTCTTAGAGAAAAAACCCTCAATATTTCATGTAAGAACTGTAAGAACACAAGTGCGTCATTGGGGGTGAAGGTGATAGTAATCACCTACCAAAGACCAAGGTGGCGTGAAGCGGTGGAAGCATGTGGGATGGAAGCAGTATAAGTGTATGAACCGAACTGAATATGCCATATGGAGGTGCGGTGGTAATGTGTGAAAGCACTGGGCTATGAAATCCAATGTGAAGGAGCAACGTGATGTGGTGGATAACGTGAATGTGATGGATGAAGTGAATGTGATGGATGTGATGATGCAATGAATGTATGGATGTGGTGGAGAGCATGCATGAGCAAAAAACTACAATGGTGGACGTACCATGGCCTAAGCACCAGGTAGAAAAGAGATGACTCAACTAGTAGTAGAAACTCTTTGATGAGGTAGAGGAGAGATGGACCACTCATTTGAGTGAGAGCCAAAGGAGATAATTCCCTTATCCTCTAATTGTTGCAATCGATCATGAAGGGAAAGATAAATCATTGTCCCTATGGCCATTTATGCGATGATAATTACAATAAGGTTGGTCACGCTGACATGTGTAGCCTGTGTTGTGGGTGATGATGGTTGGATGGTAAGTGAATTAGGTGCTTTTCAAGTAAGGTAAACAATACATCATGAGGTATATCATGATGGGAGAAATGTAATGGCTCATGTGACATAGGTGGAGTGGAAGGAGAAGTAACCTATCGCAGAGGAGGAGGAGAAGTATGCTGTGGTAGTGGAGTAGGTTGAGCTTGCTTTCCTTGCTTGTGAGGCAAAAGTGGAGACTATGTAGGACGCTCAACCAATTTTGATGGAGGAGGACTAGATGATATAATAGAAGTAGATGTATGTGGAGGGTCAATGACATTTGCTGAAAGAAGATATTTCTCTAGATCTAGGACTTTGTAGCAGAGAAAAATGAATGACTCACATGTATCATACTGCAATCTTTGCTTAAGTACGGGAATTAGACCACGACAAAAAATAAAATTGCTTTTCTAGATCAATAGGTTGGAATATCAGTTGATGTATACAAGCATTGAACCATAAGATATAATCCTTGATAGGTTTAGATGAGCCCTGATGTAAAGTAGGAAAGCAGTCATAAGTAACCTTAGGGCCATTGTTGATGATAAACCGATGGAGGAAAGCATCCTCCATGTCATAGTAAGTACTAATGGACCCAAAGGGAAGATGAGTGTACCATTGCAACGCCTCATCAATAAGACTGTATTGAAAGGCCTTAAGTAATAATCAATCATCAGAATAAGATGTCATAAGCATGCGGATAGTGTAGAAGATGAGCATGAGGGTCACCAATACCATCAAAACATGTGAATGTAGGCATGATAAAGTCCTTAGGAAATGTAGAATTATGAATCTTCTTAGGGATAGGGTTACCATGTAATGAATTGTTGTCAATAAAAGCAGAGTAAGCCCTACTTTCTAAAGTGAGAGACTAAACCTGATATTGTAATTGACCTACTACATGCATGAGAGAGATGATATCCTGTGAAGGAATAGTGGAAGATGGTAACAATGTATTAAGAGGTTGTAACTTGCATTATGTGTGATTATAAGGAATATCAAGAGATGATAAAGGAGATTCTAATGCTAAGGGAACACTAGGAGTAGGTGCCAAAGAAGCTATAGTAGGTGATATAGATGGAATATCTAGAGTAGTGGAAGGAGTAGCATTGGAAACATCCCCAATGGGTAAGGTGACCGATGGAGAGACATCTAAAAGAGAAGAGGAACAAATGGGTGTCGATGATGTAATAATAGGAGATGAAATGTTAGGTGAAGAAGAAGTGATAAGATGGAGGTGACTCATGCATAGCGATAGATGCAATCTCAGGAGAAGGTAATGATGGAATAGGAGATTCACATTCGGAAGTATGAAAAGAAGGAGAACCATGGCTAACAACTGCCTCATCATGATCGGATAAAGAATTGGAGATGAGAATGTCACTAAGAGTGTTATCAATAGGATCATAAACATAATACAAAAGTGAATGAGCACTAGTATGTGATGAATGATGAGAAGCAATATCAGATGTAGGAGAATCATGAGATGGAACTATAGTAGGATGTTGAGTAGGAGAAGAATCAAAATGCACATGTGAAGGATGATCAATACAAAGCAAGTAATCAATAAGAGAATCATCTAAAGTTTCCTTAGAGAGATCAGAAGGAGGATCACTAGTAGCCATATAGCATGGTGTACAATGAGTGAAGGCTATAGGATCCTCAACAATGCTAATGCCAATGGGAGATTCTTAAAAATGAGTAGGCACATATTGTTGACCAACTAAGAGTTCTTATTGAGTATGAGCCGGTGTAGGAATAGGATTGCCATAGAGATTCGTGAGCTCAACAATGGTAGCCTCATCATATCTAGGGTTGACACTAAAATGAGACATGATGGGCGAAGAAGATGAACTATTCTTAGCCATTAGGGTTTGAAATTGGATCCTAGGGAAAAATATTCTAAAGTATGGGTTCACCAAAATGATTAACTAAAAATATGAAAATTAATATCTATATCTATAGTTAATCTAAGCAGGTACGTAAATGCAATAAATAATATAAGCTGAAATACTGATGCTAAATATTTTATTTTAATGTTTAAATGAAATGAAAATGAATGAAATAAAAGGGGTAAGATACTAACCTAGAAATAACTTACCTCAATGTATGTCAGGACTAAACAGAATGATGTGTAGACAAAGGACAATGTGATAAAACAACCCAAAAAATTGCAGCAGATGGTGGTTTTATAGATTGGGGCAGATTGGGGTGCCTAGAGGAGGATTATGGCGCATATGGGTGCCCTGGTCTACAGTATGGGTGCTCTAGTCTGTTGAATAACTCAGGATCTAAATTTGATAGTTTCACTAGATCTTCACAATATCTTGACCCTTGTCACATGTGAGTATCCCAATATCCTCGCTGATGATGCCATAAACCTGCAATGAATATTTACCTGTAAAACCCCAAACAAAGCATCAAATTCCTAAAAAAAAGAAAGATGCATATGAAGGGGTCAAACTGACCTTAACTGCCACAATGGTGGACTTACAACTAAGTGTTGCATGACATTCCAGACCCAATGTAGTTCTATGTGCTTTGTGTGTGTGTGCCTAGGGTGCCCTTGCGCCAATGACGTAGAGATAGGGGGCAATAACTAGATGTAAAATGCAAATGGTGGATGGAATAGAATGAATACAACCCTTCCTATGTAGTGTGTGTGATGCAATGATGCCCAAATGTAGTTCCTTGCCTTAGTAGATAGCTAGCCCTTGATAGTAGATAGTCCACCCATAAGATAGTAGGTATGTTATGTTTATATAGGGATCTCTTGCTCAAATTTCGAAACTAATGACCCGACATGCTGACTAGTACCTAGGGGAATGAGAGGGAAAATGACAAAGACTGAACTCGAATAGATAAATTAAATCTAAGTGTTGCTAGGACCAAGGCACCTAAAATTAAGGAATGGGGTGCCCATGGGTTCCCTAGTACTACCCTAGGCACCCTAGTCAAAGACTAGAGACGACAAATGACCAAATAACGACACCTAAGACTCCCTGAAAGATGACCAGAACTGTGTAAAAAACTGACAACTATATAAGACAAATGATGATGATGACCAACTAATTGATGACAGGACTAGGGGATAGGTCATTAGTAAATAATTTTCTCATGTGAGATCCATATATAAAATAACATATGTATCATCTAGATGTTTTATCATATTAAAGTTACCACACACCAACTAATAAGCTAAAGCTACGTTATCACCGAACCATTTCCATAAAGTCGTTCTTTCCAAGAAAGTAGATGGAGAAATGTTTGAGGTCACCTTGCAGACTTTTCATCCTAGGACCAACTTTGATTATTGGGTAAAATTTAGTGAAACAGGGTTGGAAAGCTTCAATGTGCCACAGTTAGAAGACATTTGGATCCACTGTCGAGATGAAATCATCATTAGATAATGAGAATTTGAAATATTAACTTTGAAAGAGGTTAAACAATATGGAATTGTAGATGTTACAGATAACATCGAGGATGATGATGAGGTACTTGACCCGATTTATAGGAGGGATAATATTGCTAATCAATCATCACCTTGAATCGATTGGTATCAAGAAGAATGTTCTAACACAAAGGAAAGGGCAGGGCCCATTTTTTAAAGGACATATGATTGGTTGGCTACTCTGGGTATTTCACCTAAGGATCAACCTAGAAAGGCAATTCAAGTTCAAACAACATTAAGCCTTCCCACATCTTTGAGGATTAAAAGAGCCACTCAAAATACTACCATAACTCCTAGAAATATTTCCTTTGTAGCGGGCGGTTCTTCTTCTTATATTTCTACTGCTAAGTTTGTTCCCCCAAAATACAAGTGTCTGAGGTTATCTATGTTAGTGTTTCTCCAGTTGAGTCTCAAGATTTGCTCCAAACTCCTTCATTTCCATTGTCACTACTTGTGGTTCCTCCTCTTCCATTATCATCTGTTATTCTATCTTTCATTTCCACTTTTCCATCTCCTTCAATGGCCCAGGTTTTCTCATCACTACCCATTCTCTCAGTTGGAGAGATGATTGTTTCCCCACATTCTACTCCACCTTCTCATCAATTTCCTCTTTTTTTTCCCATTTCATCCACACTTGAGGATATTCTAACACCTATGTCTTCTATTGTTACCACCTCCATTCCATCTTCTACTACTACCACTAGTGCCATGATTTTATCCAGTACCCTAGTTTTGAATTCAGTAATGACATCTTCATCTGCATCTTCCATACCTAATTTGTTGTATCACCAAACCCCAAAGAAAAGAAAAGGTGCCCCTAGTAGACATAATTTACCTAAGTGTGATAGAACCAACTCTGACAAGACATGCCAAATGGATAAGAATCATCTCTAACTTATCAAGAAATTAGTTGGGTGAAAGGTTCATGGAGATAGCTACCCCTGTGGAAGGGAAAACCAAAGAAACTATTACTGCAATAGATTATCAGATTTCTAGGTTTTCACTAGGAAAAACAACACATGAAGGGGTGAAACAAGATATGCAAGTGGCTCTGGGAAATTTGTTGGAAAAATATGACTAGGATAAGGCTTCAAAGGATGAGTTAAAGAAAAAGGTTGAGTAGCTCACTTCTCTTCTGAAGAAAGTAACACAACCCACTCTGTCTATTGATCCTTCAACTACAACTGCTCTGTAACAGTTTCTTCCATCTTGGATGATATTTCATATCATGAAATCAAGAAGATAGGTTTAGAAGGGAAGATCAGTGGATGGATGGATTGAATGCATACTTCAAGAAGAAAATCCATTGATTAAAACAGTTGTAGAGTTATACAATGAATTGAATACTGAGAAATATTCCATAAGGAAACTAGATGCATCCCTGTCTAAAGAAAGCAACAATTTGGGTCTTAGTTTGGTTACCTAGGAAGAAATCAGAAGTATTGATACATATCTACTCTTCCAAGAAGGTGTGGTGAGTAGTTCCTACAAGGTTATTTGAATTTCAAAAGGACATGGAATTCAAGTCACAAGTGTTACAATATTTGATTAAAAATTTGGATGAAAAACAAGGTTGAAATAATAGATGCGTTGAGTGATATTTCAGAAGAATTTGAGGAGATCTACTATAAGTTCTTCAATGAGAACATTGACACCCTTCCAATTGATCAAGTGAAGACCAATTTCAGAAGTTTGGTAAAGCAAGATGATGAAGTTACAAAAACCTTCACATTAATTCAATCTACAAACTTGTTTCATGCTAGAATTTCATAAGTCAGATCAAGAAAGTTATAAGCAAGTTGAAAAGGTTTCCATCTAAGGTTGCAAGGGAAGTGGATACAACAAATGTAGTAAGTTAGTATGCATGCAGACATGAAGAGGAAGAAATACAAGAAATTGTGAAGTGCTTCATGGAATTTAAGCAACGTACGACTGCGAGCAAGGAGAGTCAGGATAAAGATGAATAGGAAGCAGATACTACAGGGCCAAGCTGAGCTTGGCGCCATTGTTGAATAGGCTCTAAGTTCTTGGTTGGTCAAAGGTTATAGGGTTGACTTAGTCAAACCTTTGAAACTACTTTGCTATTTTTATGGGATCCTATTCCCTTGAACTTAAATACATTCTATTTTTAGAAATTAGTTAGCTAAAGGTGGGGCTGTAATGGCCAGCCTCTTGAACTTATAAATAGATTAGAGGTGTTAAGAATTGGTATGAATTTTAGATTTGGTGAGAATACTCTTCAACCTTGGAAGAGTTTTCAAGCTACTTTGAGCCTTTTGATAATATTCAGAACAATATTTTGTCCATGGAATGTATGGTGTATTGTGCTCCAATTGATTAATATCTAATTTGTGAATGTTTAATTCCTTGATATGGATTGATTGATCTACATTTATATCAGTTATTTTTCTTTAATCTTGAGGAACGTGACATAGAACCTTTGTGTTTCAGCTATGGAGAATTTATTCCCTTTCTGTTATCAAAGTGAATTATACTTACCAGTCAAATATTAGAGAGTATCACATGAAATGTGCATATAATTGATTGTTGTGATATGTTAATTGTGTTGTTGAATGAATCTATCTATTCATTTTGTAACTTGGTGCATCACCTTATTTAAAGTTTTATTATTATTTATCTCTAACCTTAATCCCAAAGACTGAGTAGATTAGGATATTTCTAAGTGTTTTATCACTTTGCACTTTTATCATAGATCAAGTGCTCCAGGTTCCAAAGGAATTTGACCTTCTTTAGAGGTTCATCCCAAGGAAACAAGGTCCCACACCTTGGGGATGTTCCAACATTGCATGAGATCACTCAAAGATTCAATGGGTGTGTGATCTGTGTGACAACATTTTTTGGCACACCCGGTGGGATAGAGTTGGTACTTCTCTTCATACTTGCATGAATCAAAGTACCAGGTGACTCCATTTCTCTGGATTTCAAATCTCAGTGTGTTAACTTATGTGAAGAATTCAGACAAGAGCTTCTTGTGAGATGAGAAGGAAATTATTAGCATATTGAGTTATCCTTGTCTCCTCCAAGAAGAAGAAGAGGCATTTCAACATCACCAGTTACAGTGTCACCATGTAGAGGTCATTCAAATCCTCCTTACGGAAGGTTCCCTCCACCTAGGAACAATCAACCTCTTGTTAGAATGGTGAGGAACCAAGTGTTTCCTCCATTCAATGCAGGAAACCCTCTTCTATTAGCTCAACGTGATCCTATACCTACTTTCTGCACTCAAAATTTTACCCTTTTACACAGGGGAAACTCATATTACTCCTATGGAACATATTCTTGATGTGGCCAGCATTTGCACAGTACATAATGTTACAGAAAGACAATGTTGCGGTCAGACTCCTTGCTACTTCCTTCAAGGGAAAAGTACACTTCAATGGTTTTGTGGGTTAGAAGCTGGTACTATAACCACTTGGGATGAGTTGGGGGAGAAGATCTGCAAATAGTTCAAAAGACAAGAGTGACCACCTGTCGCTCATGGAACAACTCACTACCATAAAGAGAGATCCTCAAGAGTACATGAGTGATTTCAACTTCCAATTCCAAAAGACTTGGAATAGGATTCCGGCACTCATAAAGCCTTCTCCTAATAATGCATTTTTGTATTATTTACAAGCCTTGAACAATGATATAGCAGTTATGATCCAGTCTATGGGAGGGACCACACTACCTAATGCCTATGAAGTTACAATAAGAGCCGAGAATTATTTGATCCAAGTAGGGAAGATTGCACCCAGACCTCCCATGCCTTTGTTTGTTGAACTTTCAAGTAATCATCCAACTGTTTCCTCTATTCCATCAACTTTAGCCAACCCATTGTGTCTTCACCAGCTGTGACTGCACCAATTCCTTCAAACGATCTGGTTGAGGTCAAGTCCCTGCTGTAAACTTTTGGGAATGAACTCATAGCACTCAAGAGGAAACAATCTCAATATGCTCATCCCTACCAACCACAAAATCAACAATATCAATCTAACCATCCACCATTTCAAGGGAATAATCAGGCACAAAATCAAGCTATAAATCAAGCTATGAAACATCAAGCCCCTAAATTTTAGGAATCCTCTTGTTGTTAGCTCTTCCAGAGCCCTTGTACCTATCCAGAATAATCTGGTTCAAGACTATGAATGGTGTTATCCTTGTTCTCAACCCCACAACCAAAATATTTTCCCTAATGGAGTTCTCAATCTACTTCACCAATGCAGGACCCTTATGGTTCAAAGTGTATCTTCTCCGCTAGAGGCAACAAAAAATTCATCTACACAGGAGGCGGCTGATCAACCGCATGTCCCTGAAGAAACCACTTTGCTAAATTGGCAAAGAAAAATATTTTTGTGGGTTGAATACAAATTCTTCATCAGTGTGGAAAACACTCATTCCAAAAAGAGAGCAATGGAATATCAACCTTCCAAATCTGATCAAGCATCCACTTCATAGCCTCAGCCACAAGCGACAGTGGTTGATAAATATGTGGGAAAGAAACCACCAGAAACGCATGTTAGCCAAGATGTAAGGAAAGAAGGTTCTTCAGGCATCATTGTACCCAACAAGCACTTTCCAAAAGAGATTCTAATGATCAAAGAAATATCAGCAAAGTAGGAGCAATCCATTTCAGTATTGTAGAACAGATGAAGAAGACCAACCTGAGTGTTACTATGTGGGACACACTCTCAATTCCATCTCAAATAAACCTGTTAGCAAGAGGCCTTGAAAATTTTTGGTACAACTGAAAGATCATCATCGGGTCATGGGCAACAACTGCTACAAGTTTATGTCATGCGGAAGGGAAAAGTGTTCCTAAGGTGAAAAAACCACCACCATTCTATATTTCCCTAATCATTGGAGATCATTTGGTGCATAATTGCATGATTGATTCTGGTGCTAGCAGTTTGGTCATGCCCAAGAAAATTACAGATGTACTAGGAATCCAATATACACCAGTCTCTAGAGGATTTGTTCAGTTGGATGGAACAATGGTTAGGACCATTGGAATCATCAAAGGACTTCAACTTACTATCCATGCATGCCCCAACTTGTCATTCACACAAGACATATCAGGTCATTGATCTTCCTCCTCTTTTTTCCATTTTCCTATCATGATATTTCACTGCCAAGATGGGTGGTTATCTATCACCTTATTGGTCTCATATGATTCTCAGGACTCGATACAGAACTAAGGTGACTATAAGGGCTGAACCGATTTTTCATAATCATGTGGAGCCATATACCGCTAGTCCTATAAATGGGAATTATACCATCCATGATCTAGAAGAAGAAGATGTTGACCATGAACCAACCACTCTTGTTGAAGAGGTTCCTGATACCCTGTGCTGGATGAGGTAAGTATAGATCACCAGTATGACCCATATGTTGAAGCATTGGCATAAGAAGAATTTGGTTTTCTACTTTTAGAAGAGATGGGATTGGGTACATATTGTATTCACGAAGAAGATGTGATCATACCACAACTTATCAAGTCCCAAAATAGCTCTGAAGGACTTTGGAAACTATTTTTCAATGGCTCAAGGAGTAAGAATGGAGCAAGGTGCTGGTGTTATGTTGATTTATCCCAAAGGAAGTAAGTATTTTTCATCCTTTCGACTATAGTTCAGTTGTACTAATAATGTTGTTGAGTATGAGGCCTTGATACAAGGAATTCAACTAGCCTTAAAAAGGGGTATCAAATCCCTAATTGTTTTTAGAGATAGTGAGTTGATAGTGCATCAGGTAAGAGCTCGCAGTGCATCAAAAAATGATCTATTGAGATCTTATAAAAACAGAGTATGGAGTTTGATTGAAGATTTTGAAGCTTTTGGGATTCACACAGTTCCTAGGAATCAGAACCAAGACGTAGATAGACTTACAACTATCGGCTCATAGTATGACATTCCTACTGATGTAATGAAGGAAGGATTATAGTCCATTAAGATGGTTGTTCATCCAGCAGTTCCTGATAATGTAGGAAGTTGGCAGGTTTTTGACATCGATGAGAAAATCATTCTTTTCTTACAGGAAGAAGCGGAGTTTGCTACAAAAAATCAATCTAGGTTAAAAGAAGCATACGGTGAACAAATCATCCAACTAAAAAGTAACAGATTACCAAAAGGTTTGGTTACTCTTGAATCCATTTTTAATTCAGATGATCAGGCTAGAAGGAAAAATTCTAACATGACAATCAAAGATGATGACTTTGAAGAAGTTGAAATAGCTAGTGAAAAATTCCTAAAGATTGGCAAAGTATGTACCCCAGAAGAGAAAAAGGATTTCGTCAAACTTTGTCAAGATTATAATGATGTTTTTGCATGGAGTTATAAGGATCTACATGGTTTTGACCAGGTTTGGCACAACACACCATCGAACTTCATCCTAATGCCAAACCCGTTCAGCAGAAGAAAAGGCCAATAAATCCTAAAATTGAACCACTAATGAGGAAGGAACTCTCTAAGCTCATTGAGGCTTGCATAATTTTTCCAATCAAGCATTCCTCATGGGTATCTAATCTAGTTCCCATTAGGAAAAAGAATGGAGAAATCCGGTTATGCATAGACTTTAGAGATTTGAACTAGGAATTCATTGAAGGATCATTATCCTCTTCCATCAATGGAGTAAATTCTCCAAAAGTAGCAGGAACACAAAGGTTTTCATTACTTGATGGGTACTCTGGATACAATCAGATCTTGGTTAAAGAATCTGATCAATTCAAGACAACATTCACTACTAAGTGGGGTACTTATGCCTATAATAAAATGTCATTTGGGTTATCTAATGATGGCACTACCTTCCAAAGGGCCATGGACATGGCTTTCCAGGGACTAATCAATGATATTATCCTAGTGTACTTGGATGATATAACAATGTATTCCAAATGTGTGGAGGATCACATGGCTCATTTGAGGAAAGTATTCAAGAGGTGCAGGGAGTTTGGGGTTTCTTTAAATCCCAAGAAATGTATTTTCATTGTACAAGAGAGTAAGCTACTAGGGCATGTGGTATCCATCCTGAAGGATTGTCCATTGATCTAGCTAGAATACGCTCGATATTGTCCCTATCTCTTCCAAGTCACAAGAAAGGACTTCAGATTTTTCTTGGAACAATAAATTTTGTGCAGAGATTCATCCCTCAGTTTGTAGCCCTAGCCAAACCATTAACAACCATGTTGAAGAAAAATATGCCTTTCTCATGGACAAAGGAAGGGAAGGAGAGTTTTGAATCCATTAAGATAACCATTTCTCAAGCACCTATGTTGGTGAATCCAAGGTTTGACAAGGATTTCATTCTCTATGCCTTTTCCGGTCAAGAAATTATTTATGGGATTCTCACTCAGCAAAATAATGAATCAATGGAACAATCAATTTCCTTCTTTAGCCAATCCCTAAAGGATTACGAGGTCAATTATTCATTTGTTGAGAAACAGGTTTTTGTTGTTATTCAGGATTTGAAGAAATTCAGACACATGTTGTCCAATAACAAGATTCATTTGATGGTGTCTCATCCCAGAGTTAAATATTTTTTGCTAAATAAAGATGTGAATGAGAAACATGTCGTGATGGGTCACTAAAGTGATGGAATACGACGTACACATTAAGGTCACTAAGCTCATCAGGGGTAAAGGCCTGTGTCAACAGTTAGCTGTAGATTTGGAGTCAAAGGTAGAAGAAGACACAATGATCCTTAATGAACCTCAGGATGATGACCAGATTGATTGGTTGTCAAAGATGAAATTTTTCTCCTTTCAGGAGAATACCCTGTAAGCATGGACAAAGCTCAAAGATGAAGCTTCCATATTCAGTCTATTCCTTACGGTGGATAATGTTCTCTTTCAAAGGGATTTGAATGGTGTTCTTCTTTGGTGCATAGGACTAGAATAGGTAAATAAGGTACTAGAAGAATTTCACAATGGTCTATCAAGAGGGCATTACTCTACATGGAAAACTACTACAAAGATCATGAGAGCTAGTTACTATTGGCCAGATTTATTCAAAGATACCCATTTTTGGGTAAGGAAATGCAAGGAATGTGATTTCTTCACAGGAAAGCAGAGATTGGAGCCCTTACCTCTTCACCCAATTCAGGTCAACCAACCCTTTTTCCAGTGGGGGTTGGATTTCATTGGGATGATTAATCCTCCATCAAGTGATGGACACAAATGGGTCCTCACCGCGACGGATTACTTCACTCATTAGACAGAAGTCGTGGCACTTAAGGAGGGAAACGAAAAGGTTGTTCTTGATTTTCTAGAGGGAATAATGACACGTTTTGGTGTCCCATTTACGGTAATTTCAGACAATGTAATGGAATTTCTTGGATTGAAGTTAACCAAATGGGCTGTCAAAAATGGAGTTTATCTCAAAACTTCATCAAATTACTACCCACAAGGGAATGGATTATCTGAGTCCAGTAACAAGAATCTCATATGTATCATCAAGCATATAATGGAAACCAATAGGAGAACTTGGCACACTCATCTCAAAACCACCCTATGGGTAGATTGGATTATGCCCAAAAAGGGATATTGGGAATTCACCTTTTATGTTGGTATATGGAAGGGAAGCAAATCTCTCGTTATCTCTGGATTTTCCTTCTTTGGAATTGGCACATCAACTAGAGCTTATGGAAAATGATGCAATGATAGTCAAGTATGCTGAACTAATGGAGCTAGAAGAAATGAGGAACAAGGCAATGAAGACTCTAGAACAACACCAATCTCAAGTTAAAATATCTTTTGACAAAAAAGCTTCCAACAGGGAGTTCCATGAAGGATATTTGGTTCTCAAATGGGATGCTGATAGGGCCAAGCCTAGTAAGCATGCTAAGTTTGATGCCCTTTGGAGTGGACCATACATTATCACAAGTTGTAAGAAAGTAAATTCATTTTGCTTATCTAGGCTCAATGGAGAAGAATTTCCCATTCATGTGAATGGGATACATCTCAAAGCTTGTTTTTGAGAAACTTATCACTATGTACAATTTTGTTTTCTTTTATTTCCTCCAAGTGCTTTGCACATTGTTTTGTTTTCTTTCTCAGTTGTTTTTTTCTTTGGTGTGTGCTCTGAGTATTTTCATTTAGGACTCTCTTGCCTAATGGTTTTCACAAGGCTACTAGCCTAATGATTAGCAAGAAATACATTCCCTGGATGTCACCAAAAATGTTAACTTTTAAGTTACCTTTAATGGGAAGGTGGTTTCAAAAAAATTCAAATTTTCTGCCATCTAGCGAAAATTTCTTGCCTAAAGTTTTTCTTGAGAAATTGGGATTTTTCCGAACTCCAAAGTCTGAAATTTGGGTTTCAGATTTCAGATTCTCTTATTTGGGTTTTTCATTATTTGTAAGAAGGAAATTTTCTCAAACTTTTGAAGTTCTGAAACTCTGAAGTTCTGAAATTTCAGAACTTTAGGCTTTCAGGTTTCAGAGTTTTCCTTGGCATTTCTCATTTGTTTTTGTGTTTCGTTTCCAAACTCTGAAAGTCCGAAGTTCTAAATTTTAGAACTTCAGCCTTTCAGGTTTTAGGGTTTCATTTCACACCCAGGGATACTTTCATCTGAATACTTCCAAAGTCTGAAACTCTGAAAGTTCCAAAATTTCAGAACTTTGGGCTTTCAGTTTCAAATTTCAGGTTTCGTATTGAAACTTTCACGCTTACATTTCAATTTTAGGCTCTCTGAGGAACATTTAATTTCCAACTACCCCACACATGTCGGCCTGTGGGCATTAATTTCGGGTTTACCTATATAAACCTATATTTTCACCCGTCATTTTTACCTGGCTTTCACTCTGACACCCTGATTTTTTACTGTGCCATATCGTACTTTAAGGCATCATTTTCAAGGTAATTTTTTGAGTTTATTTAATCTTTTTGGTTTAGATTGATCATGGTTTTTGTTTTCTATTGTCCTTTTCTTTCCATTCTTTCTCTTCTTGCTCAAACATGGAAGCCACTGTTGTTTTCTGTTTATTTTTAGTCTTTTCAAACATGTCATCTAGACTTTTATTCAATTTTGCAAATAGGCATCAAACCTCATCAAATTCAAGGGTTTTGCAAAATTTTCCTTTCAAATCTTTGGAATTATTAGCTTTCAGGAAGTCACATTTTGGGATTTCGGAAGTCACCATTTTGGGATTTCGAAATTTACCATTTCGGATTTTGGAGTTACCTTTTCAAGGCTTTCAGAGGTTTCCAAAATTATTCAGATTTCAGTTTTATTTCAAACTTTTGGAACTATTCAAATTTCGGGTTTTGGACTGAGTTTTGGAGTTCGGATTGAGCATTCAGGACTTTTGGGTTTCAGAACTGGATTGCTTTCAGACTTTCAGGCTTCAATTTTTTGGAATTTTTAAGAGGTTGTTAATAAAATTTTCAAGGTTCAATCACATCCCAAACCCTGAATTCATGTCAACCTCTTCATCAAAAGGAAAGGGAAAGATGAAGTATACATTCTTATGAGTCTCTCCTCATACTTGTTTATCGTCAGATGTAGGAAACATCGGAGACACCGATTTGGGACAGGTGGACATGGCATATTTCTGGGAGAGACTAAAGGCTCCAAAGAAAACAACCTAGATGCAATCTATTTTTGAGAGTGGGCTTGCTCTCGCAGCCACCTTTCCTACATCCATGCATTGCCCAAAGTTTGTTTAACTGTGGAACTCATTTTGATAAAGATACTAAGTCTGTCAAGGATGATGATGGCAATATTGTAATCAGATTGGATGTTGATTTCTTCGAATATTTATTCAAACTTCCAGATGTTGAGGAATATGCAACAATTTCTCCTGAGATGGTAGTCGAACACTGGGATAAAGAGTATGAATTATGTACAAAATTCATGATGAAAATTTACTTAGCTAAGGGTACTACTAAGCTCCCTAAGACATTGTTCCACTTGGACTTTATCCAGGAGGTCAATGACCTTATTATTCTCTTGAGTAGAGTTTTAGGTCTTGCTTTGGTGAAATAATTTCATGAGTGGATGTTCCTATATATCACCACCATAAAAAATAATAAGGAGTTCATACGATGGGGGGAGCATATCAGTACTTCAATATGTCATCAATTGGAAACTGTTTTGGTTTCAAAATAATTTTCATGACTTCTTTCCTTTTCTATGTAACAGCTGTTATGGGAGACTATACTGGATTGAACCCCAAAGGTGTTAGAAGCACATCTCAAATCTATGAGTTTTATCCTCAGCTCACTATGGAGGAGGGAAGCAAGCATTTCAGGAGAGTAAATGATGTGTTCTTTGTTGTTCTTTTATATCATTTTGATAAAGATTTGTACAATCGCATAATATCTGATGAGGCCTTTCAGGAAGTAAGGGAATGGGGAGCCATATATCTTCAGTTTCTGACTTTTACATATATCAGGGTTCCAGGGTTTTCAGGTGCTCTGAATAAGTTACCGAGATGTCCAACTGATAAATGGGTCCTGTTAGAATTGGTTCACCAATTACTTGATTATCATAAGATTTAGAATAAGTGACACAAATCAGGAGTCCATTTTCCTATTTCAATTGGAAGATATACTTGTGCCAGTATCTATAAAGCCAAGAACGTAGATGGAGAAATGTCTGAGGTCACCTTGTGGACTTTTCATCCTAGGACCAACTTTGATTATTGGGGAAAATTTAGTGAAACAGGGTTGGAAAGCTCCCATGTGCCACAGTTAGAAGACATCTGGATCCACTGTCGAGATGAAGTCATCATTAGACAATGAGAATTCGAAAGATTAACTTTGAAAGAGGTTAAACAATATGGCATTGCAGATGTTCCAGATGACATCGAGGATGATGATGAGGTACTTGACCCGGTTTATAGGAGTGATAATATTGCTAATCAACTGTTACCTTGGATCGATTGGTATCAAGAAGAATGTTCTAACACAAAGGAAAGGGTGGGGCCCATTTTGCAAAGGACATATGATTAGTTGGCTACTCTGGGTATTTCACCTAAGGATCAACCTATAAAGGTAGTTCAAGTTCAGACAACATTAAGCCTTCCCACATCTTTGAGGAGTAAAAGATCCACTCAAAAGACTACCATAACTCCAAGAAAGATTTCCTTTATAGTGGGAGGTTCTTCTTCTAAGGTTTCTATTGCTAAGGTTGTGCCCCCAAAAATACAAGTGTCTAAGGTTATTGATGTTAGTGCTTCTCGGTTGAGTCTCAAGATTTTCTTCAAACTCCTTCATTGTCATTATCACTACCCGTGGTTCCTCCTCTTCCATTATCATCTGTCGTTCTATCTTCCATTTCCACTTTTCCATCTCCTTCAATGGCCCAGGTTTTCTCATCCCTACCCATTCTCTCAGTTAGAGAGATGATTGTTTCCCCACATTCTACTCCACCTTCTCATCAGCTTCCTCTTTCTTCCAATCCCATTTCATCCACTCCTGAGGCTATTCTAACACCTACGTCTTCTATCATTACCACCTCCATTCCATCTTCTACTACTGCCACTAGTGCCATGATTTTATCCAGTACCCCAGTTTCGACTTTAGTAATGACATCTTCATCTGCATCTTACATACCTGATTGGTTGTATCGCCAAACCCCAAAGCAAAAGAAAAAGGTTCCCTTGGTAGACGTAATTGACCTAAGTGTGATAGAACCAACTCTGACAAGACAAGCCAAACGACCAAGAATCATCTCTAACTTATCAAGAAATCAGTCGGGTGAAAGGTTTGTGGAGATAGCTACCCCCGCGGAAGGGAAAACCAAAGAAACTATTACTGTAGCAGATTATCAAATTTCTAGGTTTTCGTTGAAAAGCAACACACGAAGGGGTGAAAACAAGATGTGCAAGTGGCTCTGGGAAATTTTTGGAAAAATATGACAAGGATAAGGCTTCAAAGGATGAGTTAAAGACAAAGGTTGAGCAGATCACTGCTCTTCTGAAGAAAGTAACACAACCCACTCCATCTACTGATCCTTCAACTACAACTACTCTGATAGTTTCTTCCAGCTTGGATGATATTTCATATCATGAAATTGAGAAGATAGGTCAGAAGGGAAGATCAGTGGATGAGATGGATTGAATGCATACTTCAAGAATAAAATCCATTGATTAAAACAGTTGTAGAGTTATACAATGAATTAAATACTGAGAAAGATTCCATAAGGAAACTAGATGCATCCCTGTCTGAAGAAAGCAACAATTTGGGTCTTAGTTTGGTTACCTAGGAAGAAATCAAAAGTATTGATACATATCTACTCTTCCAAGAAGGTGTGGTGAATAGTGCCTACAAGCTATTTGAATTTCAAAAGGCCATGGAATTCAGGTCACATGTGTTACAAGATTTGATCAAAAAATTGGATGAAAAATGGGTTGAAATAATAGATGCGTTGAGTGATATTTCAGAAGAATTTGAGGAGATCCACTGTAAGTTCTTCAATGAGAACATTGACGCCCTTCCAATTGATCAAGTGAAGACAATTTCAGAATTTTGGTAAAGCAAGATGATGAAGTTACAAAAACCTTCAACATTAATTCAATCTACAAACTTGTTTCATGCCAGAATTTCATAAGTCGGATCAAGAAAGTTATAAGCAAGTTGAAAAGGTTGCCAGCTAAGGTTGCAAGGGAAGTGGATATAATAGATGTAGTAAGTCAGTACACATGCGGACCTGAAGAGGAAGAAATACAGGAAATTGTGAAGTGCTTCATGGAATTTAAGCAACGTACGGCTGCGAGCAAGGAGAGTCAGGATAAAGATGAACAGGAAGCAGATACTACAGGGCCAAGCTGAGCTTGGCGGCCATTGTTGAACAGGCTCTGAGGTCTTGGTTGGTCAAAGGTTACAGGGTTGACTTAGTCAAACCTTTGAAACTGCTTTGCTATTTTTATGGGAGCCTGTTCCCTTGAACTTAAATACATTCTATTTTTAACAATTAGTTAGCTAAAGGTGGGCTGTAATGGCCAACCTCTTGAACTTATAAATAGATTAGATGTGTTAAGCATTGGTATGATATTTTAGATTTGGTGAGAATACTCTTCAATCTTGGAAGAGTTTTTAAGCTACTTTGAGCCTTTTGATAATATTCAGAATGATATTTTGCCGCAGAATGGAATGTATGGTGTATTGTGCTCCAATTGATTAATCTCTAATTTGTGAATGTTTAATTCCTTGATATGGATTGATTGATCTACCTTTATATCAATTATATTTCTTTAATCTTGAGGAACGTGACATAGAACCTTTGTGTTTCAGCTGTGGAGAATTTATTCCCTTTCTGTTATCAAAGTGAATCATACTTACCAGTCAAAGATTAGAGAGTATCACATGAAATGTGCATATAATTGATTGTTGTGATATGTTAATTGTGTTGTTGAATGAATCTATCTGTTTAGTTTGCAACTTGGTGCATCACCTTATTTAAAGTTTTATTGTTATTTATCTCTAACCTTAATCCCAAAGACTGAGTAGATTAGGATATTTCTAAGTGTTTTAGCTTTGCACTTCGATCATAGATCAAGTGCTCTAAGTTCCAAAGGAAGTCGGCCTTCTCCAGAGGTTCATCCCAAGGCAACAAGGTCCCACACCTTGGGGATGTTCCAAAGGTTATATTGTATTTTCTATTTTTTATGGTTTAAATTAATTTGAACCTCTAGCCAAGTATTACATCTGTTTATTTTTCCGGTTAAAAGTGAATAACACAGAGAATAAAAAGTTCTTGTTTGTTTTGACGAAAGGTCACGGGATCGAAACAGCGAAAGAACAAAATAAGGACATCAAATACGTAAGTTGAACACGAAACCCAGATTCAATAAAATTGCAGTATGAATTGCTGTAAAATGTGCATTTCTCGACTAATCTAGGGTTTGCTTGTTCAGTAGGCTGGAAAAATTTGGAGCTGAATTGAGCGAAAATGCAGTGAGACGATGATTTTTACGTCCTTTAATTCTCCTTCTGCGAGGGTTTTTATGGCGAGATGATGTACTTTGTGAGTAAAAAGGGGTTTATGGACGTCACTGAAAATGTAGTTAAAAGATTATTCAACAGAGTAGGGTTTGACATGTGAATGCTTGGTCAGCGAGAGAGTTGTAGCGCAAGATCGCGATCTCTGAGTAAAGGGAGTTCAGGTCGAGTAATTAAAGTGTGGGGATTTCGCTGGAGGTAGTCTGATTTTTTGAGCTTTATGAGAATTTTAGGGTTCAGTGCTTCGTCTGGAAGGGGTTTGGTGGAAATTTGTACAGTATTATGTTGGATTGAAGTGGACACCTGAGTGACATCCTGTAGAATTAAGTGGCATTTTTAGCTCAGAAGGGGAAGGGTAAATTTGTAGAATTTGAGAGTATTGAGCTGAGTGGAGGAAGGTTTATGGTCTTTTTAGGGTTTGATCTGAGATGAAATCGTAGAAGTGCTGGAATTTTTGGGGTTGGGTTCAAAATTAATAATTATGAGTTGAGAAGAGGGAGGTTTGTGATTTGTTTACAGGGTTTGATCGGCGAGGAAACATAAAAGAGCAGGAGAAGGAAGAATTTGGTGTTGATAATGCACACCAGACACCGAATTCCCGGGGAGGGATTGCGGGTGAACTCCTTTGGAGTTGGGCAACCCTCCGTCCGTAGTGGCCCAGACTCTAGTTTGCGGCATTTGTCGCATCCTTCTGAGTTCAAGGGCACGGGGCGTGGGGTTGGGAGAGGGTTGTCCAAACCGCCCTCAATGGCTCGGAAAACTAATATAATGATGGAGGCGGGGCGGCTTGCAGCGGAGTATCTGGTCTCACAGGGGATTTTGCCACCCAATAGCTTGGTTCACAAGGGGCAGAATGGTAACGTAGCAAGATTTTCCAAGGAAGCTCCTGAGGTCAGGGTCCGTGAAAAAGAATTAATGACAAATGAGAACGGGAGTCCTAATTCTACTCAGTATGGAGGCATGGCTATGGAGGTTGTATCTGGTTCATCGTCATTGACTGGAAGGGATGAAGAAGCTAAGCTCGACTTTGGGACTTCTGAAATGTTAGTGAGTGGAAAAAGAAAGCTTCTAGATGATTCTTTGGATGCTAGAAAACATTTTAAGGATAGGAAACTCGGGAATTTCAAGGTTATCGGGCAGGACTGGAATCTAGGAGACAGTAGGTCTGGCCCCCCATTGGACAAGTGTGCTGAAATTTGTGCAAGTAAGCCGAATGTGGATCACTTGGCTCAATTTCAGGGGGACAAAATGATTACTGTAGACTTTGGTGGAGTGCCTAAAGCTATGGATTCAATTTCCGGTAAAAGTGGGGTTGAAGGCGATTCAGACTCTGACCTGGAAAATTTTGAGTTTCCAGATACTACAGATTCAAAGCCATTTTGTTCATCTAGCAGCAAGACTAAGGTGTCATTCGGTGCAGAGGACCCTTTTGGGAGGAAACTAGAGAAGTCCGAGCC
The DNA here is from genome assembly GCA_019776745.2 of Taxus chinensis. Classification (NCBI taxonomy): domain Eukaryota; kingdom Viridiplantae; phylum Streptophyta; class Pinopsida; order Cupressales; family Taxaceae; genus Taxus; species Taxus chinensis. The sequence goes on along the minus strand of CM034153.1, from coordinate 707,850,772 downwards.
TCAAAATTCCACAACTATTGACAAGGAGGATGGACCTTCAGATGCTGGAGAGATAAGGGATTCATTGTACTGGAATGAGAGAGAAATGCAGAATCCATTGCAGCAGCGTGTTGAAAAGACAGATGTTATTAATAAGGATTCACGTGGGTTGATGCCTGCAGATACAAGTAGAGGTCATGTTTCAAATGAGCATGATTTAAGAAGTAAAATGAGTGATCGGAATATTAGTGGGGTTTCTCCCAACAGCATTGATCTGGTACAGCTATGTGGTCAAGGGCAAGTTCCAACCAAGGCACGCTCTATTTCAAGACATAAAGTTATGGATGCTGAACATTGTTTTGATAGGCACTTGTTTCCGATGCATGGGGGGAGGAATACTGGGGAATTTTTATCTGGTAGAGGTTCAAATAATAGGGAGGATGATCTAGTCGAGGAGTCTGGCAAGTCATGTTGGAATCTGAGGGGCTCTGGTTCTGACTCCACTAGGGTTCGGGTAAACAGGTCTGCAGAAGAGGTGGGGGAGCAAGATCCGTCTATAGCTACCGATAGGGATAAGTTAGCTAAGTCTTATTCTTTTTCAGATAGATCTTCTTTCATGCATCAACAAGAATCTGGTAGATGGCCTCCTGGGTTTGGTGGTCCTCACGGCGGGGATTCAGTTTCTCAGGATGGGAGGATGTTTTCTTATGGAAGGTCTAGGTCAATGTTTCAACAAAGAGACATGGAAAACCCAATGTGCCGTGGTAATAGATGGGAAGGAACAAAAAGAAAGAGAGAGTGGCCTCATGGTCGGATTTCCCAAGCAGACGAGTACTTTCGATTGCATAATCTCAAAGCAAAACAGACTTGTGCACAGATGAAGGAAGCCCCTTCAGTGGGGGAAGATGTTTTTGAACCCGTTGAACAAGAAGATTTGTCAGATGAGAAGATGCCAGTGAAAAAGGATCTAAGTGCTAATGCAATATCAAAAGCCGTCGTTTCTGGTTCTGGTTCTAATGACGAGCAAGAGTCTTTGTCCACTGGCAGCAAAAGTGTTGATGAAAAGTTTAATTTGAATACCGTTGCAGCTGAAGAGATTGAAGAACCCGATTCCTTTATGATCGAAAAGCAAAAAGCATCCGCCCAAATTTCCAGTCTATTAGCAAAGATTGACAAAGGCAGTTCAAATGAGCCCTCAATGCCGGTCCTTGAAGAGGGACTCGCACCAGAGTTCCCTCAAAAGGACGAGGGGAAAGTGCTAGCTGCAGAGTCTCAGCCAAATGGAATCGAGAAAGAAGAAAGATCAGTTATTGCCTTTTTCCAGGAGCTTCTAAAAGATTGCCCTCTTTTGAGGCATCTTTATCAATCTCGTGATGGCTCTAGGGAATTCGACTGTCTTGTATGCCTTAGTTCGTCATCTCTGTAAGTCTTCCCTGCCTTGAATATGGTTTTCTGTGCATTATGTTTTCTTGAGTGTCAAACACTATTATAGTATTAGAAATTTAGAAGTATGGCAGTATTTGGATAAATTGCTTGACTTCTACTTAAGCCATATATTCCTAACTTACAGTGACTCTGTTTATTTTTTCTAACACAATGTTTGAGTTCTTGCAGAAGTGAGAGGAAGTTTTCAAACTTGGCTGGACTTTTAAGGCATGCAAAGGATGACAATGAAATGCCTTTATTGCACACAGGCTATGGCCATGCAATCTGTGAATTGCTGGATTTGAACAATTCGAATGACCCCTTAAATGATGTTGAAAACGCTGAACAACTTTCTAAGCAATCACCCCAGAATGAAGAGGTAGGAGTATATAAGCTATGTGCATATAACAAATTGTTTGGATTATTCTCTTGGAAAATAACTTCCAACTTCTTAGTTGTGATCATAGTGTTGTACATTATGTCATTTAAAATCCATTTTAGAGGGTATTTTTTTGCCCTCCAGCCTATGTTACTTGCAAGGCCATTTTATTTAAGTACGGTTGAATAACTTGAGAACGACCATTTCATATGTATTTAAGTTTTTCTTCTTATTCTTATTTGTGCACATTGGCTTCTTGTCAATATGGATCAGAATCTCACAATATTATATTCTCAGGTTGTTGATGATGCTGCTGAACCGACGTCATTATCTTTGGAAGGAGTGGAAAACAATGTCACAGTGGATTAGCAAACGGTAATATACCTTCCGAAATATTTGTTTCTCTTTCATGTCAAGATTTTTGGACTGTTTTGTAAGACCTTCAATGCAGAATCGCAGATAGAGTGGATATGATCTTTGAAAATTTATCTCTTCACTGTCTACTTGAAAGGATGTTTTTTGATCTAGTTTGCATAATAGTATATTGTTGCTTTTCTTCCTTAGTGGATAGGTCTCAAATATGCTTGGTTTATTTTTGTTTATTTCTTCAATTTCCTGAAGGTATGTTTTGGTCATTCTTGTAAAATTTTAATGCAGATGGATCTTGCATCATAAATCATAAGCTTTTAGATGGTAGACCCAAACAGCATGTAATATAAATATGAAACACAGTACTCCAGAAAAATCTCTGTACAAATTTGATGACTTGCGGAAAACTATAAGATATTAAGGTTACCGATATACCAAGTTTACTGACATACTACCTCTTCAAATCTCAAGTTGGAAATTTAAACTTACCTGCATTTGTGATTCTGCATCTCTTGTTGTCATTTTTTAATGTATTTGTTCTTTCTCTGTTTTTAATTTTGCCACTTCTCTTACCCAGATTTATTTTAGGAGGCACAACTTTCAACTTTCAAGTTAAGAGGCCGATAGACATTTTTTGCAATTATGTAATGGCTCATTAAAGCTGAAGTTCATGGCCAGTTTCCACAGAGTTGTTTTATGTCATGTATACCATGAAGTAAATTTCTTCGTTGGGATTTAATCATTTTAGCCAGTGCATTATACTCGGGTCACTGTAAAATTAACCAGCTATGTGGACTTATATAAAAGAGAAAGAAAGGAATTATATGAATGTCCACATATGATCACATTTAGCTCAATGAAACTGAAGAAGTACATCATTTACATTAGAGAAAAACTGTGGTAGGAAACACCCTAGGTTAAGTAAAGCAACTAAACACAATGCACTAAAAAAAGTAAACATAATGAGGGGTTAATTTAAATTAGTAAAACCCAGAACCAAGAAATCCGTTTATGAGTATAAATAGCCCTGTGAGGGGGGAGAGGAGAGATGCCTCAACGGAATATTTATCATATAGAAGTTTCATTTTTGAAAGTTCTTCCTTAGTGAAAGTTTTGCCATATATGCTTTCTTTTAAGAATATAACTGCTATTTGCAAATGTTTGTGTTTTTTTGACCGAAACAGTTTGTAATGTACTTTTGATATAATATGAATCACCCTTTATCCTTTGACTACAGAAAGGAATGATAAGCTGAAGTCCAAGTTCTCTTTTCCTTATTCATCTAGAATTACTAATTTTTTATAAATGCATGAATTCATCTGTGAAACTAGTACATAGTTTATAGATTCACGGAAAATTTGACATTTTAAATTTTTTGTCATAATATCTCAGAGTACCTGCAGATTTATATCTCAAGTGGATCTCCGCATTGAATGTAGGATATATTTTTGTGCATGCAGATTCTATCTCAAGTGCAACTCCATGTTGAATGTAGCATATGTTTATCTATTTCATAAAGAAACCAGAAAACCTTGGCAACGATCCTGTTTCTCTGAAGTGAAACCCTATTTTGTTTCTCCTTAGTTTATCCTCAGTCTGCAGAAACACTGCTCTTGACTACGGATGCTGCAGCTATTCCAATAGCTTCCAGGTACCATCAAAACACAAGAACACAGCCACCCAAATGTGCTTGTAGAGAAACTCAGGGTGGAGCCAGACATTGTTCAGATTCTGCCGCAAGCAGCCCATATATATATGCTTGATAAACTGATAATCAATCCAGATCGATTATACCAATAAACCTTTCAAATATAATGCAGCAGAATAATATTTATAATGGGGTCTGGAGGGGGGACAACTACGAGAATGATTACATTCTCCTTGTACACATGATTTGGAAGACCACTTAGTGAATCAAGTGAAATATTATATCATCCAATCTCCAGCAGGACTATCTCTCAAGTGAATGTATAGCTTACATGTTTTGAAGATTTGTTGTTATAACACTGAATGCAAACCTTGTTATCTAAAAGTATTCCAATCGCAGATCAAGAAAAAAATTTGAGGTACAAGAGAAAATTTCATTGAGCTTGAGATTAAATTAATAAATTGAAATTCAAGCTCAATTCCAATCTGGACAAATGAAATCTAAGATAAAATTATTCAATGCCCATTAAAGTGAAGCCACATATTTTAAATTTCCCTTTAATTTCTACTTGACCCGGAAATTGTTTTTCTGCAGCTGCTTCAACTACCGGGATAATTAATGTTATTAAATGGTATTTATAGACCTGAACCAACATTGGTCCATCCAAATGCATAAGGCAACCCACGAGCTTGAACTGACAACAGGTGATTTTAAAACTTTTAACAGCCATACCATGATTTCTCCTGAATTTGGCTATTATGGTATCCAAAGTATAAAATGAATTAGAAACTTTTTCTACAATTTATAAGCAAATGGATAGGATGGCTCAAGATAACTTGAAAATACTTGAACAATTAGAATATGAAAAAGCTGCTGAAAACAGTTCATACACCAGATATATCTTCCAAAAATTCATTCAATTGCCCGGTGACCCTTCTAAAAGACTGCACAATTTATCTGACCCAAATATTTCCCAGTTAACAGACCAACATATGCCCTGAAGGGCCAGATAACTTTCGTAGAAAGAGATAGAAGCTGTTTCAAGCTTTCCTCAATTAAAAAAAAAAGTTCTGGTATACCTTGAAGTTGGACCTAATGTGGCATTACGTTGGATGTACTTAATATTTACGTTGACTAAATTCCGCTGCTGCTACAAAGGAGTAAATATGACAATGCCGCCCATACAAAGAAAGACATGGCTTATGGACAAAATAAGAATTTCTACCATTAAACTTGATTGCGTCTCTGGAGACTGGACCTGTTATTTCTTTGGTCGGTACTTGTTGCTTGTGGATTACACAAAACTTATATTTTTGAAATTATATCCTATTGCACACTTGACAACAGACCTCCTATTAGCATTCATTATTGTGATTCCACATTCCAAGTTGAATGAAGAGATCCATTTCATCAAACATATCTTGATGTCTATTCACTGAATATAGCAGAATATGTGGATATACACATTCCTTTCAAATGTAAAACCTTGGTACAATGTTAACTTGCTATATGCAATTCAGGCCTGGCCGAAGCAAATTGCACTTGGTCAAAGCAATTCTTGATACATCAGAGTTAATCCGTAATAAATGTGTTATATAATTTGCATCTCTTTTGGATCTAATAAAAGCTATATTCCATAATTAAATTCTTCTACACATTCCATAAAATATATGCTATTTGCAGTAATAATCCCATTGCAATGAGAAATGCAATTTTAGGCTACATGTCTTTATTAATTTTATTGGTTGGGCTATGAATTCCAAGGATCTTTTCTGGTAGCCTGGAAACTCAATTTTGAGCACCCAGATTCCTTTTAGGTTCTGAAGCCTTAAGAAAACATTGAGAGGGAGAGGTGCAAATGATTGGAAGTGTTTTCAACAAAATGGAAACATACACATTCCTTGAATATCTGGATATACCCATTCCTTGCAAATGTAAAACGTTTGGTATGATGCTATCTTGCTAGATGTGATTCAGACCTGGCCAAAGCAAAGTGCACTTGATTAAAGCAATTCTCAATACATCAGAGTTGACCCCTAATTCATGTGTTAAATAATTTGCATCACTTGTGGATTTAATAGCAGCTATTCCATAATTAAATCCGTCTACACACTCCAAAAAAAATGCTATTAGTGATAATAATCCCATTGCAATGATTAATGCAAATTTAGGCTACATGTCCTTTTTTACTTAATTGGTTGAGCTATGAATTCCAGGGACCCTTTTTGGTAGCCTGGAAATTCAATTTTGGGCACCCAGGATCTTTTTATGTTCTGAAGCCTTAAGAAAACATTGAGAGGGAGAGGTGCAAATGATTGAAAAATTGACAATGTTTTAACAAATTGGAAACATTTACATTCCTTGAATATCTGGATATACACATTCCTTGCAAATGTAATACCTTTGGTATGATTCTGTCTTGCTACATGTAATTCAGACCTGGCCGAAGCAAATTGCTCTTGGTTAAAGCAATTCTTGATACATCAGCGTTGATTCGTTATACATGTCTTCAATAATTTGCATCACTTAAGGATAATCCAGAAGTTATATTCCACAATTAAATCTTTCTACATACTCAACAACAGATATGCTAGTAGTACTAATGATCCTATTATAATGAACAATGCAATTTCAGTCCACAAGTTTTTATTTACTTTTTAGTTGAGCTATGAATTCCAGGGACCATTTCTGGAATCCTGGAAACTCAATTTGAGCATCCGGCATCTGTTTAGGTTGTGAAGCCTTAGGAAATTCTGAGGGAGGTGCAAATGATTGAAATTGTTTTCAACAAATTGGAAATATTTCTGGCCTGCCAGCTTGCATGGGACATTAACAATTGGCCGCCTTAGACTTTTCTCCATTACTAACCTAACCTAGGTCTTACCTAATCTCTAACTCACCTAACCAACCTATTGCAAGCTTAAAACCCTAAAAGAAAAGAAAATTAAAACAGAACGCATGCGCTCACCCATACCACTGCAACTGACCACACCCCACCGAACCCAAAAAAAAAATAGATATCAGCTAAATTTGCTATTAGTGCCACAATTTTTTTCCCTGAAGTTTCCAATGTTGTCTGTTGTTGAGTTTTACCGTTTCCAATGGAAGCCCACTTCAAAGTTTTCACCTTTTCCTGATCCTCAAGTTTCCGATTCTGATACTTGTCTTTGCAAATTTTTGCCATCCACATTTTCTGTTCTTTGGTCCAATGTAACCTTTAGTAAATATGAAGACCATCATGCATCACTAAAAGTATTCCTTTGTTCTCTCGTTTTATCACTTAGTGTTAATGTTTGGATTTTTCTAGAGAGCAGAAGTTAGATATAGTTTATGTTTTAATTAGCTGTATTACTCAACCTTGGGACACAAACGGGGCACAGTCCTCCTGCATGTATTACCTACATGTGCTTTTTGGCCCATATTAATGTGGCTGCATGCAGGGAACAAGCTCAGGGTTCGTGGGTTGATATTTGAACCTGGGTTGTGATCATGGTAACAGTCATTACGAAGCGACACAAGTTAGGTAGATTTTTGTGAAAGGTCGTGTCATTTTTGTTTCAAAGGATCTCTGCATTATTGTAGTTGCACATTTTTGTGGAAGCAATCCTTTTTTCCTCACAATTTTTAAATTTTTGCAGAATTTAATTATGTGGTGGAAAGGACATTTGGGTTATCTTGCTTACCTTTTGAGGTTTGCTTAAGGAAATCTTGGTCTATGACCATTTCCTGCCCAACATCGTGGTCTCACATCACTCCTATATTAATGCCTCTCTATCTATATCCACAAAACTTTGCCCCTGTCAGTCCAAAAAAAGTTGAAAAAGACTCGAGCCTTATGTAGGTCTGTCGAACTAGCTCTGATCTTATAGAGGTATAAAGTTGCCATAAGGCATGAAAAATACCCCAGGGCTACTCCATGATCTTAAACATAAAATAAGGATTTATATAATTTATAATGTCAATTGTCCAGAGTTGCAGGATACTAGTGTGTGTGTGTGTCTGCATGCTAGATACTGATATGGGTATGGCACAGCTCGGATACGCTTCAAATACCACACCTAGCTGTATCCAGATACAAATCTGTAATGGGGCCGTATCAGATACAGTTGGATACGGTATGAGGCCAACTGTAGCCATATCTGATTTAAAAGTAAAAAAATAACTTGAAAATAAAAACCTTCAAAAGGCTAGAAAGATAACTAAAAAAATTGTAGATGACCTTCCAAAATGCATTTTAGCAGCAACAATTGAGGATGTGGAGGTGAATGAGTGTCAATTCTCTTGTTTTTTTGCAAAATTTCACATTGGATCTGCTCAACCTGCTACAAATTCATTTGATCTGTTTTTTTGGCATATTCTATTTCTTTTCTTTCATTTGACCATTTTCCTTTGGCCTGCACAACCTGAAATTTTTAAATTCATGGAATACCCAACATCCTACCTTTCCCGTAGGCTGGGAGTGCATCATTTGTGTGTAATCTTAATCTAATGTATAAATTTGTTCATAATTTAAAATTGATATTTTTTTCATAATAAAAAACTTTTATTGATATCAACTTAGAAGAGCGAAACAAACAAGTTAGGGCTCAGAAGGCCACTAACAAACACTCCAACAGATCAAATTACACCTAGACCCACAATTAGAGAAGCTTATCCAAGACTACATATTATTATTTTCAGAGCAGCAGAGCTGTGATACAAAACAGATAGTAACCAACATCCCGTCAGTCAAATGGCTCACTCTTCCCCATTCAAACCAACACCCCATCAGTCAAATGGCTCACTCCACAGCTTCAATTGTAGGGACCTCCTGGTTTTCCTCCCGTCAATTGTTGTGGCAGATCCAATAATGAATATGCTTCTTCACCTCTGTGATGTCCTCCACCATGCCCCGAGTGTTTGTGTTCAAACTTTCCAAGTCATAGTAACTCATTTTAATTGCCTCCAACAACTAGGATTGTTTAGCCTTTTTGGCCATCGCATTCCTCCTTCAGAGTTGGAAGATATGATTGGCATTCCAAAATGTTGGGTATTGAGCAGTGTGTCTTGGTTTTAGTCTCCATGAAGCATTGAATTTCTTTCCGGATGGCCTTTGTCTCCATCCGGTTTGCTTGCAGCATCTCATTTATATTGGCAAGCAATCGATTCTGGCTTTTGGCAAGAATTCCATTCTGATCCGTCACATAATTCCATTAAACTTTTGTTCATCTCATCGAAAATGGTGATACTTCTCGTCTCTTGCACATGATCCTTTGCATTCAGAAATTCACTGCTCCTTTTGTTCAGCATAGCCTTGGAAGATTCAATTTTTGCCCATTGATTTGTCACGGGACTCTGCATACTGCTTTTCGTAGTCTCGTTCCTCCCCGCCCCATTCTTCAGGATATTAGTCTTTTTTCCGGGAGTTTTTCTCATCTCCTCCTTTTCTTGTCTTGCTACTTATTCTGCCTATCTGATTGTCTTCCACCTTGATTTCCCAAGTTTCCTTTTGCTCATCTGCCTCACTTGTTTCAACATTGATTCTTCCTTCACTCTCTCCACTAATGTTATGGGTCACCATTTTCTGTCCAAAGAATTGGTGCACTTTCAGGGGTTGACTTCCTTCAATGCGATGGTGTTGTTCAAGCAACAAAATTTACTCATCTTCAGCTGTATTCATTCTTCTCTACCATTTGTGTTTTTCATTCCCTTCGAGGATGAAAACCTCTTCTTCTTCTTTGTCTTGTACTTGTCTAAAATAACCCCCATGCTATTTTGACAACTTGGAAATTTGATTTTGGACTTGAGACAAATTTTGGTTTGAAAAGCCACGGAACACTGGAAGTTAGTGTTCCGTGGATCGAAGGAACTTAGTGTTCTGCGAGTTCTCCAACCCGCAGTACAAAGAGAGCACATGCAGGACTTAAGCGGAAATTTGGCTAAGGAAAGCCACAGAACAAAGGATCCCAATGTTTTGCAGAGTGCATAAATGTAGTGTTCCGCAGGGTTAGGAGAACCCACAGAAAAAAAGGAAAATTCAGGCTTGGGTCTTGGGTGGTTTTTGAAGAGTTAAGTGCTTCACAACCTTGTGGTTATAGTGTTGCGCTGAAAAATTGGGGGATTTAGGTCCTTCTGCGGAGTTGGTTTGACAACGCTGCACAATAAAGGATGAAGTCCACTTGATGGAAGCCGCGATACATAGGATGCTAGGTTGGAAGTGTTGCATGGAAATGGGAAAGAGGTGTAAATGTGGACAAGGAAAAAGCCACGAAACACTAACTCAGTGTTTCGCGGGCTTCACAAGAAATTAGTGTTTTGCAGACTTCAAAAGTCAGCGGAATGAAGGAATATGGCTGCGCTCCAAAAAAGTTGCACAATAAGAGATAAGTGTCCTGTGGTATAGTGGGAGGCATGTAAGGTCCGCCAAACAAGGGAAACAAAATCTCAAAGCCGCATAACAAGTGAAATTCCACGTAACAAAGCAAAACAAATAGGAAACTTGCGAAAGCCAGAAAATGCAGCCTAACATTCAAAATGCCGCATAACAAAGGGAAAAATCCGCAGAAGCATTGCAAAAATGAATGAACACACAACAAAGTTACGAAACAAAGCAGAAATGATTTTTTGACCATAACTTTTGCGGCGGAGCTCCAAATTGCATGGAATCGGCGGCGTTGGAAAGGTCTTCTCATTGTCATATTTCCATTTCTCTCGTGGCTTTCCAAAGAGCTCTTCCATTCTCTCATTTCAATACGAGCCTCCTTCATTTGCAGCAGTGGGATGATATCCCCAAGGCAACCCTAAAAACCCTACCTCTTTTCCATGGAAATGGAGATTAATCTCCTAATAATCACATTCAAGAATATAGCAAACCATTGTGCCATTCACAATATTAGAGAAGAATACATTTTCCTCATGATTCGTGTTTCATCATTCAGATGTAAAGTAAGATATTGGTACAAAATTTTGGCTCCATAATCCATTTCCACATGGGACCAGTTGAGAGAACAATTAAACAACATGTTCAAGGAGAATGTAGATGTCATATCTCTCATGGAACACCTCAGAAAATACAATGAGATTCAATAGATTTCATCTCATTTTTCAATTTCATATTCGACATAACATGTCACAAAATTCCTCAAGAATTCAAACCCTCACAAGGTATGGAATTCTTGTATTATTTGATTTCCTTTTATTTTGATTTATCTATATTAATTCAATCTCTTATGAGGCAACACTCTTCCTCAATATTTTTTCAATTGCATTACAAGTTGAGGAGATGCTCATTCAGTTTGGCCAAAGAAAACACATCCCCACCACTTCCATTCTTCCATCATCCTCTCAAATTCTCCCTTACCCCTTGTAAAAAGAAAGAAAAATCCATTGTTCCATTCCAAAAATAAGAATATAGTTTGATTCTTAGTCCTTATTTTTGTGCTCTACAAGTTTTTCATGACCAAAATATCCCTTATGATTTGAAAGATTTTCTCCCCATCTCCACCCAATGCATTACCCAGCCCTCTAAAGTTTTATCATAGAGCTTTGAGGAATTGTGGTATTTCAAATGTTGTCCCAATACTCTACCCAACACTCACTAAACTAAGCTATCCTGTAATGTTGATATAATGGGATGATTGTTATCATCTTAGAGAGAAGGAGAAACCTTTGCAACATTCCCAACGACATCTTCTTAAGAAAAATCATGTAGTTATGAAGTGGAATTTAGATCAAAAAAGAGGTAAACTTGTTTTGGAGGATCATTTAGCTTCTTCAAATGATTAAATCATATCTTTTGAGCATCAACCATCTATGTTTGGGAATGAAACTAATCATAATCCCATGTCTTATGTTTCATCTCCAACCACCTTCATCAAAGTAGATAACTACATTTTTTTGAAGATTGGTCTGATTCTGATTGGAGGATGAGAAGGTTCAAAATATATGAAAAGAGGAGATAAATGTCAAGAAAAATCATGTAGATGTGAAGGAAAATCTAGATTTGAATTGGAGGGGAAGAGAAAGTGTTTATAAACACTAATGTCACCCAAAACCTTGAGGAAGAGCTTCAAATTGGAGCAGTGAATGAAAATCATATTGGGGCAGTGAATGAAGATGAAGGAAACTCGTGCCCAAAATTGGAAATAAGGATGTTTTTCAAGGAGACCAGACATGCTGTCCAAATAAATTTTTATGAGTATCTTGAGGGATATTTTGATCTTTATGACTTCTTATTGGAGGATGAAGATGAGGTGTTGATTTCCAAATTATAAATCATCGAGGTTAAGTTGCTTGGATAATCAAAACAAGAACCGGATCAATTTTTAAGCATACTCTTTAATGATTTCATGATGAAGAGGATTATGTCTCCACCAGCTCCATTCTTGGATTTAATAAAAAAGAATATGGAAAAACTTAAAGAATCATCCAAATAGATATAAGGAGCATTCTCCCAATCAAATACTAGGCTAGTTTAGAGCTAACAAATAAATTACAATTGATCATGCTCACTTCAAAGCATGAGGAAGATATTCAAAATGCCAATGAAAATCAACTTAATCACCTCTCAAACCCCAATGAAGATCGAATAGAGGTATTTTTCTCTTCTTTTATTTGATAGTGGGAAGGTAAATCAGTTTCTATACAGTTTTCCACTCTCATTAAAGACCATGTTCATTGAAAAATTAATCACATAGTCAAATTTTGTAAGGAGGGAAAGCTATTTCTCTGAATACATTATTGGTTTTGTTTAGCTTTCTTTTCCTTTGGTTAGAGTAGGGTAGTATAGGTTTGTTTTTTGCAAAGCAAGTTCTTGTACATACTCTGCATGTTTCCTCTTGGAACATGTATGATTTTCATGTTTTACATATTTTTTTGGGCATTTGTTCTTATTGCATAGTCCATTCTGGAAAAATTTCCATGGTGAAGACAAGGTATTTTGTGGAAACTTCAAGTGTATCCATTCAATCTCAAGATTAGATGTAAAAATAAAGTTAACCATGCTCCTTCCTTGGCAAAAAAAATAATTTTTGGGGCAGTTTGTACAGTTCATCAAAAACTCCCAAGAAATCAGCTTTAAGAGTATTCCAAGGCAATTCCAGATCAATGTTAAGTTCATGCAGTGCTCCATGTTGATTCTAGGGTAAGAACTTAAAGTTTTGATTAAGTTTTTTTGACATTTTCAAGATTGAATCCATGCCTAATGGATGCTCAAAAGGCCATTGATCTTGTATCTAGCATGAAAATATCCCCATGAGTTACCAAATTGTTATCCAAAATAACGCCCAGGCTATTTTAGTATCTTGCATTTTGATTTTTGAACTTAGAGGATTTTCATGGAAAAATAAAGACAACACTATGTCTTAGCATACCATGGACTTGTGGAACTTAGTGTTTCATGGATTCCAGAAAGCCGCAAAATAAATGGAATTGAGAATTTGGGACTTAGGTGGAAAATATAAAAAACTCAGTGCTTGGAAGTTTTTGAAAGTCAAAAACATGGGTTTTCTTCCTTAGGGGCCAAAATGAACAATGAAGGAAACTTCAAGTTCCACAAAGTAGGAGCAAAGAGTATGTGTATGGTCAAAAAAGTTGTAGAAGCCATGGAATACTATCCTAGGCATTTTTTGAACTTCTCAAATTTTATCATTTCGCAAACTTCACAAGTCCACATAACGAACAAATTCTGTCGCTAAAGTATCCAGATAGCCACATAAGCAATTAAAATGCCACAAAAGTCTACAAATGCCGTGGAACAAAGGTTTTTTCTGTAGACCAAAGAAAAATGTAGAGGAAACTACATAATGAAGTAGTATATTTGTTTTGACCATATCTTTCAAATTGGAACTCGAAATTTGCATAAAAAAAAACAATGGCATTTGAAAGGCCCCTCCATTTGCTCCATTTTGACATCAAGAAACTCAGAATTTCTATGGAGTTTTAGGGGTTAAAAGTGAAAACAAATGTTTAGGAGAAAAAATAGTAGTTTTACATTGTAAAAATGTTCAGCCACTCTCACCAACCAAATTTAAGGATGATTAACGCACGTACCTCTTTTGCAAGATGAATGACATGGAAATATTGTTTGGCATGACACCTACTTAGTCTTACATGTGTTTAATGCACTTGGTCAATGGTTTGAACTCATGGTTGAGCATGGAATTTGGCATTTGCCCTCTTTCCATCTTCTTTCTCTCCCATTTCTATATATATTTGTAACTTAACTTCATTGTAAAGGAGTCCTCCAAATTTCCAAAGGCATTATGTTAAATTTGTGCCCTAAATAGATTGTGAGTTACAGACCTTATATTTGGACATCTTGTATACATTTTCCACCTCCCTCCATGGATGTAATGGTCTGTGTATACTTTTATTTCAATAATTTCTTATTTTGTGGCTATTTTTCTTCCCTATATTGTATGTTTCATTACATCCTTGCCTCTCCATTCCATTACTTGGTGTGTTGTGTGTGTTGTTTTACAAACTTTCTCCGTTTTTGTTGTGTTTTGTGTGTAGAATGGACTAGGAATGTTGTTTTGGGTCTTTGGTACATTTATCTTCCCTCTCCTTGCTTCATTTGCTCCTCATTTATCCCTCATGGAGATTGATCCCATTTTTTTGGTGATATCACCTCTTTTAGCTTAGGATTTCTCTTTTATGCATCTCTCTTTATAACTCTTGTCTCTTGGATTCATAGATTAGGTTTAGATAGTTTTTCTATTAGCTATAGGAGTAGTTTTAGCATTATGTTAGGTAGAGGAACCAACCTTATTTATAGGTTGCTCTTAGTTTTCGAAACCCACATTGTAGAGATCATCCAATGTTACACCTAAATTGTTGATCTTCCATGATCAAATCCAGGATGTTACTTTTGCGCGTTAACAATACTTGCACACTATCACCAACAAAGATGTATGTTAGTTACCCTTGTACTTGTTGCTGCTCATGTCCCATCTGCGCATGCAATTTTCCATTTCTTTCTCTTCTTCTCCATCCATGCCGTTTCTGTTATTTGATCCATGTGTCCCAATTCTGTTCCTTCTATTAGTGGCTTTCAGTTGGGCATTGTTGTTGTAGGTGGCGTGGTGTTGGAAGTTTCCAAGGTGGAAATTCAGCTTGAAGGAGAGAGAATCTCATTAGGAAGTTCATGTTTACTGGAAAGAAGAGAATATGTGGCAGACAGTATGTGAACAGAACGGAGGGCGTGGCAGAGTTTGAATCAATTGGAGGTGCAGCTGAGTGTTGGCTTGAGAGAAAAACCAAATTATAATCTTTATAGGCAGCCCAATGCAGCACCTTCTATTTCTTTCCATCCCAACTTTCTCCACCCTTGGCTGGTGCGACTCCCTGACCCGCAGTTTGTTTAAATTTTTTTTCATCCTTTTCCCTTTCCGCCATCTGATCTGTGAAGAATGGAATGATTCCAAATTGAAGATTTGAAGCGGCAGCACTTAGAATGTTTCTTCCCGCTCTCAAAAATCTTCTTAGGATGAAGATATCCAATACTGTTGGTGTCTTTCCAGGGGCTGTTTAGAAGCTGATTGTTTTGGATTTTTCAAGTCTCTACTCTTCTTGTCCAGATGAGCCTTCTATTGCTGGCTTTGCTGTGTTTTCCTCCTTTTTTCTACTTTATTTTCTCTCGAAGGAGCAAGTTCATTGCATGGTACTACTTTCTCTTTTATGGCATCTTCTTGTTTTACTCTCAAGGTTAAGAGTAGTTAGAAAGCAAGGAGAATTATCTTTTCTATCCTTTTTCCCTTGATGCGTTCTAATTTTCATACGTGCTTTGCTTTTTTATTCTTTCAATTCTCTACTTTTGCTCCATTTATAATCATCCTTTTTAGGTCTTCCACATTTTCTTTCTGACTCACTTGATACCAATTAGCGCTGAAGTTCTCCATTTATGGGTGAGTTGCCATATTAGCCATCGAGTCTGCTGCCGAGTTACTCTCTCTGCGCACATACTTTAAAATTTATAATTACCTTTCATTCCCAGGAAAAAAAGTTATATATAATGTGGGCCAATACTTGCAAATATAAGTATGTTAACAGCCAAAGCATGAGGCTGATCAGTCAGCAGCGTCAGCTTAATATAAACTTCTAGGTATAAAGCCCTTAAAAACATACCAAAAAAGAGGTACCAAAAAAGAAAAGAAAGAAACGGACCGAAAAGAAATGCAATACAAAGGGTGAAAACAATTTAAAATACTGAGGCACGAGCCAGGATAATTTTCAAACAAATCAGAAAGGGATCAGAGAAGAGGAATGGACAGAACCATTCACCTCCGCTATCACCTCCCACAATCCTGGCTCCACTGAAAGACCCTGCTTGGAAAGGATATCAACATCCTGATTATATTCTCTGAATATGTGGCAGTATGAGACCCATGCAAAAGAAGCTTCTAGTAGTTTGAGCTGCTCATAAAAAGGTCTTAAAACCTAATTTTTCGATTCCACCTTAACAGAAGCCCATTCAACCATTAATTTAGCATTTCCCATGACTTGTAGCTGAACCCCATGTTGAGAAGCAAGCTTCAGCAGTAAGGCTAAAGCTTTGCACTCTGCAATGTTGTTTGTCCACATGCCACATCCTGCTGTAAATGAGAGCTTATGACAGTCATTTATGGAAGGAAAACCCCTTGCACCACAAATTCTTTGCCCCCCCTCACATTCTCCTTTGAAAATACCCCAGGGATGGGTTTTGTCTATAAATAAAACATCGATCTGCCTATTCTTCTTAGGAGTCTTCATTAAATCTTCAAGAATAGAAATGATTTGAGTTTGAACTTAAAAGGGCAGAACAAGGAAAGAAAGACACCTGAAGTGATTGTCTTATCCTCAAACCAAGACTGAAGATTGTCCAAAATAGTAGATCGATTCCAATTACCTTTACCCGCAGTCAACTGCGAAAAAGAAGCCCACAACTCCCTAGTGTAAATGCAATGAACCGGCAAATGGTTGACGGTTTCTTAATCCGCTCTACATAGGCATCATCGACCAGGTCTAGGAACATCCCAAGTGAGTATTCTTTTGCCAAGGGCAGGATGGTGGCGCAAATATATATAGTATTTGAAAGATTAGTTATATAAAAATGTATAAGGAACAACAAATGAAACTTTGAAATACTAAACACATTGCATTGAATAGTGAAAATGCCAAATATTAATATATTAGTATTTATATTCAAAATTAAATATAGTTGACCAATGGCTTAATGCAAATGAAGACTTGGCACTTACTCTAACTTTTGTTGTTACTTCTTGGTAATGCTCTCTGGAGACACCCTAAAAATACATACCTATTTCGAGTCGTTCCTAATTATCTCTATTCTTTGCATAATATGCCAAATCAGTTCTAGAATGTATTCTAGATCATTCCCCTTTCATATTCCATTAGAAGTCACCCACATCCCTTTAGAATTAATTTAATTAATTCTATCATGTTCAAACCATACACTTACATCCCTTGGCTAATTTAATTAGCTATTAAATTAATAAATAAATAGCTAATTATCCACTCACCCTCCACTTATCTCCAATTCACCATCCAACTCACTCAAGTTGAACTAGCTCACTCCACTCAGGTTCTAGAGCCCTACAAAGGTGGAAGCAACAATATTCACGTACAACCACCTTCTCGAATAAAATCAAAATCCAACCAAATGTTCATTACCCATTAAATGAATATTCAAACCATTCAACTACACAGACCAAATCAACTTGCTTATTCAGGAAAATACATTCGTGATCCTGCAACCCATTCAAACCTTGATCCACAATCCATGGTCTCTCCTTCAACTATAAATATGAGGCTCTATCCTTTACAATTGATCTTTTGAAGCTTTAAGTATTTGCAACAAAACTCTACTCATTTGCCATTTGAATTTGCATACTGAAAGGCTGTCCTCATGATCACTCATTTTCTTGTAGCATTCCTCTTCCATTTGGAGACAAGATTGGAGCATCCACAATCAAACTATCCAACGAGATCCAACAAGTGTAGTAACACTTCAGCTATCTCATCTGAGGTTGCAAGAAGACTCAAAGGAAGGTTTGCATCTGTTTGTTTACTTATTTCTTCGTTGCTTTTAGTTTGCCTTGTACACACTCTCACTCTTGCTTGTTAAAATTATTGCTCTCACTCTTGCTTGCTAATGCTCTCATCCTCTCTCTTGCTCGCCAATGCTTTCACTCTTGCTTTGAATTTTTTATTGTGATTTGGTGTGAGGGTGTAACTCTTATTTATAGTTTTTTTTTGGAGTGCTTAGGGGGTGGTTGGGGCCTAATGAGTATTAAAAAACAAAATGTTTTGAAAAAAATTAAAAACTTTTTGACAACCTTATGCCTCCGGGGATGGTTGGGAGTCTTTAGGACAGGTCAAGAGACTTCTAGAAGTCTTTGGGATGTCTCGGGGACCTCCCCAAGTTCCCAAAATTGGGGGACGTCTCAAAAACGTCTCCTCTTTGAGAGAAACGTTTTGGGGACGTCTCTGTACAACTGGTGGCATTGGCAGGTCAATGGGGGGACGTTTTCCAACCGTTCCCAAGTCTCGAAGACATCATGAGTCTCCGAGACGTCAGTTTTGGGTGAGGGATGTGTCTTCATGGAACATTGGTTTTTAAAGGGCCCTTGACTTTCCATAACTTGATTCACCACTACCGTTACCACTAGATTGTTATCTTCAAAGCATGCCTTGCATCCCTTCTTGACGGTGTATTGGCCACTTGTTGGATTTTTTGACCAAACAATCTGTTCAGGTTCATCTCTATGTCTGACAAAAGCTCTTTCCAAAGCCTTTAAGTACTCCACTCCTGGGCGTCCGCGCCTAAATTTAGATCCTCGTCCATCTTCCAACTTCGTTTTTATAAGTCCATTTTATCAAGAGAAGCTTTCTCAGCTCCAGAATTTATACTGTTTGAACTCAAGATCTCCATTAGTTGTTGGGATAGAATAAAAGTGCCACCACAACTGAGCCATGGATCCTTGCCAATCCTCAATCTGCTGCCATCTCCTGATCTCCAGGCTAACCAATTTTCAACCAGGAGAAAAAAGTTAACCAAGGTTTTCCAAAAAATAGAGTTCTTAAAAGTTTTTACTGGTTTGCCTTATCCATTCCTCAAAGGACAGAATCTCTCCAGATAGCAGCCTCTGCTGGCTCTTTGCAGCAAGGGCCTTGTCAAAATTATGAATATTCTTGAGCTCCCATCCCCGAGCATCCTTGGGTTTGGGTAGCTTATTCCACTTAACCAACATTATGTCATTTTTTTTTTTCCAGTCCATAAAAAGTGAAAACATTTTTTTATCATTCATTTCCAAAATCTTAACTGGATTATAGGTCAGTTTATGCCAATACATTGGAATAGGCTAATAGCCTCAAATACAGACTTCACAAGGGTTAAACGTCTTCCTAGTGAGAGCTACCTAGTGCACCAATTTGTTTTCCTTTCAATTTTTTGGTACAGCCAAATTCAATCAGTGAGCCCATAGTCATTTGGTTTTAAAACAAAACCCAATTATTTAAGTCCTTTGTTGAAATTCAAGATGGAGAAACCAAAAACGAAAGCCAAAATCTCCAACAATCAGTACCTCCTGACCTTGATGCACCCTGTTTGATGATATAACTGATTTTCGTAGGTTTACTTCCATACCTGTAGCAACACAAAAGAGATCCAAAATCACTTTATTTTGCAGGGCCTACCTCGGTGAACCACACCCAAATAAAAAGACATGGTCAGAAAATAATCAGTGAGTAACAGAGATGTAGCTATTGATTTTGACTCCCATAATATTCCCTCTCCTTTTAAACTCCTTAACCATACAACTAAGCCACTTAATTACCAAGAGAAGAGCAATGGAGACAAGGGACACCCTTTCCTAAGTCCCCTGGAAGGCTTGAAGAAAGAAAAGGCAGCTCCATTAATGAGGACAGTGAAAGAAACAAAGATTTATCCATCCCAATACCCAGTTAACAAAGGGAACACTGCATCCGATACAAATTAACATAAGCCTAAGATACAACCAATTTAGTCTATCAAAAGCCTTTGAGAGATCTAATTTGATGGTCAGAGCTTGCTGTTTTCTAGTCTTAATAGAGTACAATGTTTCCTGAGCGACACCCAAAGCATCATAAATCTGTCTATGATTCAAGAGTCCAAATTGTTCCAAAGATAAGGTCTCAGACAAAAGACCTTTCAGCCTACTTGCAATGACCTTTGAGACAATTTTATATAAAGTATCGCAAAGGGAAATAGGTCTATATTCTTCAAAGAAAGAAGGGCAATCCTTCTTTGGAATTGATGCAAGAAAATTAGAGTTTATAGAACCAGAAACCTGCTCAGATAGTCTGGACTCTTCAACCGCTTTAAGGAGGTCATCTTCTAGGACTCACATAGAAGTCAATGGTTCATCCTAAGTTACCGAAACACCATCCTTAGGGCACGGTATGGGTAAGACCCAGCTATGCGCCTGGAAATGGCCAGGCAGGTCCAGGTACGGCTGGGTACATCTGCAGACGTACCAGCCCATATTTGGACCTGCCCAACTGTATCCTGGCCGTTTCTAGGCCTAAAACAGTTTTTTTTTTTTTTAATTTTTTTTTTTTTTTTTGTTCTACTTAAATTTAATATATCATTACAGTAGAATTTACAGTTTTTGCAGCAGCATTATTCTACGGAAGGTACCAAATACAAGCCATAAAAAACAAGGACAAAAATAACATGTATGAGATAAATGTAATAAACACCTCGACTAGATGTGGTAGGGATGATACTTGTGCCCAGGTTCAATGGAATTTTGAGTAGTTTGTTGTGGTTATTTAGCTTTTTTTCTTTTTTATATGCATAATATGTGGCTAATTCCTATTTATTAGCCTGGAATTTATATATTTTTTAATATTTATATAATTTTATACGGCCATATCCATATCTAGGGCCAATGTTTTTTTGCTGTATCTGTGTATCGGATACTCAGTACCCAAAATGTATGGGCAACTTAAGTTTCATCCATCTGGTCCTGGACTCTTACCTCTTTGAAAAGATGTCACCACTGATTTTAGTTCTTCTTTGAAATGAAAGTCATCAAATCCTCCTCGAATTTGTCAGTGATCAGCTGAGGGAAGTAAGTTGTCATTTCAAGAATCTCTTCAATGTTTTCTCTTGGAGGATCTATTTGAAATGAGGTGTACCCGATTGTGCAATGCCCTAAAGTCCTGACAGTATTCCCTTCTGGAGATTTCATTTCCCAAATTGTAATTTCCTGCTACCTTTGTTTAGCAAAATTCTGGAAGTATTTAGTATTATCATCTCCTTGATGCATCCAAAGTGCACAATTCTTCATCCTCCATTTAGAGTCTACCCAAGCAAGCAAATCCTTTTCTTGTTCTCCAAATCTTTCACCTGAAATTTTTCCTCCTTTGAGAAAACTTCAATTCAATAGTCCAGAAGTGCTTCCGCCTCTCGGCTGGGACTCTGAATCCCAATACTTCGATTTAGCGAAATTCAGAGTAGCACCTTTCAGAGATTTAAGATTTTTAGAAAACTGAGACATAGCTGATTTATATTCAGTGTGAGTTATATGCTTCCATTCTTGCTTAACAAGAGAAATAAAAGTTGCATCCTCCTGCCAAAAAACACTCAACTTGAAAGGCCCTGCTGGCTTATCCCATTCATTTTTCAATTGCAGCAATATGGGAAGATGATCTGAGCTACTTCCTTTGCTCAATCTAGCATCTTAATCTTTCAGCCTCCAAAACAAGGTTCTCAGAGATTAGGAATCTGTCCAATCTTTTAGCAATCTCTAGTTTCCCTCGTCTTTGGTTTCTCCAGGTGGGGATAACTTGAGTGGCTCAATATCACACAGCCCTGCATCTTGAATCTCGTGCAAGAGAAAGTCAGCTAAAGGATCAATCCTGGCAGCATCTCCCCAAATCTCTGATCTTTTTGTAACAAAGTTGTAATCCCCAGCCACTGTCACGTAATATTCTCTTAAAAAAACACACTGAAAGAAACAATCCCAATACTCTCTTCTCCCAGCATAAGGCCCGCAAACATTTGCAATCAGAATTCCTTTCCCAAGCTCCAAAGAAAGGAAATCTGTTACAATCCCAACAACTATAGAAAAACAGTTGAGAAGTTGAAAAGAACTCTAGCTTGTGATAACCCTGCCAGATCTTTCGGAAACATTGATTCCAACAAAAGACCACTTATGTAGTAAAGCAGAAAGAATTTTTGTAGCCTTATCTGACTTCATCATGGTCTCCTGAAGTTAATAACATCGGATTTATGAAGACATATCAATCTTTTGACTGTAAGTTATTTTTGAGGGGCAACCAACCCTCTAATATTCAAGAAGAGAATCAGCATTACTCCACCCCTAGGGGTCCTACCTGCTCTAAGGGACCCAAGAATTTATTTTTGCTTGCTACTCGTTAATTCCACTTTTGCCTATTGTTGAGCAATTTTGAAGGACTTTCTGACTGCTCCAGATGCTGAGGAGAGCTTCAGGTCCAAAGCCAAATCCCCTACCACCTCTCGAAAACAATCTCATTCTTTTTAGTAGCTGACCTCTAAGAGTACCTACACGAGTAGAGAAGGTTTCAACTTTCTTGCAACCAAGAGGGTATACCAGAACCCTCATTGGAGGGCTCACCAACTAGGGACTTGTTATAGCGTTGGCCTAATAGATCAACCTGATTGGGCTTGGAATGAAGATCCTCCTCTTACTCAGGAATCTTTGCTAGATCCCCCCAGTTACCCTTAGGGATGGGCTTTGAAGAAAGCTTAGTGATTTGAGGGGGTTCCTCAAGAGGCAAAAGAGATGGGACCTGTGAAACAGTTTCCCCCTCTGAGGGTCAACGGTGGACACACCTTTGAGCGATCCCTCGGATTTGTTTCCATCCAAAACATAGGGAGAATTTGGAGAGGAATTTATGATATTGCCTTGATATTGGCTTTCAAGAATTTATAATATTGGCTTTGAAGAAAGCTTAGTGATTTGAGGGGGGTCCTCAAGAGGCAAAAGAGATAGGAAGTGTGAAACATTTTCCCCCTTTGAGGTTCAACGGTGGACACACCGTTGAGCAACCCCTTGGATTTGTTTCCATCCTAAACATAGGGAGAATTTGGACAGGAATCTATGATATTGCCTTGATATCGGCTTTGAAGAAAGCTTAGTGATTTGAGGGGGGTCCTCAAGAGGCAAAAGAGACGGGACCTGTGAAACATTTTCCCCCTCATAGACTAAACCTTTGTTAAAGCTGCTGAACTTGTGAGGGGTCTCAGTTATAATATGTACACAATAATTTATGATATTGGCTTTGAGGAAAGCTTAGTGATTTGAGGGGGTCCTCAGTTATAATATGTACAAAAGAGACAAGAATTTATGTTATTGGCTTTGAAGATGTAATGTCCCTTTTTCGGAATTAATTGCTTTTGGATACCTGAAGCCTATTCTTATTATTTTCTGTAGGTTGAGGGGAAATTAAGAGGGGAAAATAAATTAATTTAAGTGGTCCTAAAGTATTTTTATATTTTAATTGGAATAAGAACACTTAAATCTATAGTTTTAATCCAAAAAGCTTTGAAATAAAATAAAATAATAATAGAAGGGATGACTTCTATTATTGGGCGCCAAAGTTAGATTAATAATTAAATAAAGAACGGGGCACCAAAGTTAGAGAGGGCTACATGAGTGCCAAGGTCCTATTTTTAGGATGGAAAGAGGATAAAATATTTTAAAATTCTTTAATCCTATTCTTCGGATGGGGCGTCCACATGGGGTGAAGAATTAAATTAATTATTTACATTGTTTGAGGATCATGCATGTAATTCTAAAAGGGGGTCACCCACTTTAGAGAGGGGTTGGAAGTTATAAAGGCAGACTTTGGGGTTTATTGTAACATTCATCTTGGAAATTTATCAACTACTTTCTTTGTCTGCAAGTCAGCTTCTCCTTCTACATCAACAATAAAGGATGAAATTCCTCATTTGCATATAGTTTTGAGGATGGACTCCCTCACATATGAGCTTGACAATTCCATTCAGGGGTTGCAGTGGTCATTCAGGCTGCAAGTGTTCCGCCAGTTCAGCTCTATACTATTGTATTCAAACACTGGTATTTTTATTGTATTGGTTCAGAACAATACATAAAATACTGTTTTTACATAATTATGGTTTGCTGTTTTTATATTTAGTCAAATCAGATCATTGCTGCTTCTATAGAAGTCAAATATTTAATACAGCTGCCCTAGGGATTGTGACAAAAATATCCAGATTTGGTAAAAAGTATTTTTTGTAGGGATATTACAATAGAAAGTCTGTTTTGATTTGAGGGTCGCTGTCCTTTAATTTAAAATTCAGATTGTCATTGACTGTCGTAAAAGGATTATTTATACTAATAGCCTAAACCTTTGACATAAAGCTGCTGATTTACTTGTAAAGTATCTCAGTTATACATAGAACTACTTTGAAGGAACCAAATCTGTAGGGTCAACTATCGTTGCACTTTTGAAGACCCCTTAATTTGTACCATCCAGAACATACGGAGAGCTTGGAGAGGAATTTATGATATTGCCTTTCCCAAAAGAAGCTGCAAAATCATAAGTCGAGAGGTGCTCCTCTCTTGATCATGCTTAGAAGTCGACAAGTTAGACCATCTGAATTGTCCAGGAAATCACATTGATGGGTTGTGACATTCCTTGGGTATTGGAACTTTTATTGTAGTATGATTGGGAGTCAATAAGGATCCATGTCATGTTTTGAACCTTGAGGCCTAGCGGCTTTTTAAAAAATTCAGATTGTCACTGCTGTCGTAAAAGGACGAAGCCTTTATACTAATGTCCTGAAGGACTCTTGACATAAATTCTAGATTTATTTAAAGTCTTCCTTCAAATGGATAAGCATGACAGAGGTACATTGAGGAACAGAAAGGCCTTGATAGTTCAAACTATCGTTGAGCTAGGTCCAAGCTTACATTTTAATCTCAGAATAATAAGTACAGCTAGGCTCACATCCATTTCAATCCGGAACTTTGGCCACTGATTTTTGAACATCAGTTGAAATTTACATCGTCTACTTCCATCTATCTTTCCATTTAGTTACCGATCATTGTCAAAATAATTGTCTTCCAGACATTCTGGGAGGTAAATTGGAAGTTTAAACCAAATGGATAAGCTGAAAGTCTGGCCCTTTAAACACCTCCTGTGGATCGCATGACTTTTAATCCTTAGGAAATGCAGATGTCACTGCTGTCACTAGAAGAAAGATTGATTTATACTAACTGTCCTAGGGTTTTGACATAAAATCTAGTATTTAAACCACCGTTTCAGGGATATCACCATTCAGAACTACTGAGGAAAGAAACGAAGTAGTCAGAACTAGTCTTGAATGGAAGTGGAATGACAGCCTCTATCCTTGACCTTAAACTTTTGGAGTTGGGGCATAAAATTATACATGGACTTCGATGTAAATTCCATTGCTGTTCTCCTTTTCTAGGATTACAATAAGTTCATCAAATTTCCTCTTATTATCCCTCCTTGTTTCTTGCATAAGCCATTTGTTAAATTTAAATGTTACATAAAAAATTGAAAGTTAATGGCCTATGATTACTAGAGTCCACACTGTGTTTATGATTTCCTCTAAATTTATATTGTGATAAAAAATCCAGTTAATAGCCTGTATTAGTTTAGACCCTCATTCTGGCTTAAAGGGATGTGCTAACAATATTTGTCATTGTGTTTAAAAATGCAGGGAATATGCCCAATATGATTGATAGAAATCACTGAGTTTTTAGGATTTTATAAATTGTTATTTTTATTAGGATCCAGAAAATTTTAGGCTATTTTACAACTATTAAACATTGTCTGGAAGCTTATAGTTGAAGATTCAAATCAGCTGAGATGTTGTATAGGAGAACAATGAAGTCATCCAAGGTTTTTTAGGTGAAATTTAGTTCACAAAAATTGAACACGGGAATTCGAAGCAGCAAATGAGGACATTTGTGCGAGACAAGGAATGAAGGCCTGCCCCTTTGCCAATGGGTGAAATGCTAACTTTCCAGATGAAACTTTGAGTTCCAGCCAGGATCCCTAATGGGGGCAAGTACAAATAAATGAACCTGGAAAGTTCTGGACACCCTACCATATGAAGTGTACATCATTGAATGCCTGCCAAGATCTTGGGTTCCCTCATGTGATAATCTATGAGATTGTAGCTGCCCCATTTTTGAGTCAACTTTGGAATGGGCCCTAAGAACAAAAATTGCCGAGCTCATTTAGAGCTTTTGATACAATTGGCCAAATTAGATGCTCCAAAGCAAATATTTGGAGTAAAAATCACATCGAGGTTTGACCTCCAAAACACTCTTCCAGTGCTCCTAAAGGCAGGTGAAAAAGGCCTAAGTTAATGGTAGGTTTTAATTTATTTGGCGGGTGACATCAACATCTGTCCTTGTTCAACAGAGTGGTCATTTCCATGAGCATGCTTTGGCCCTCCTTAGTTTGTCCCCAAGGTGCAAAGGGGACACTAAATGGTGCTCATTCCCCATTTGATTTCCTCAAGTCTGCTTCACTTAACCAAGTCTTCTCACTTGATGTGTCTAGGGGGAGCATATGATAATTGTCGTTAAAGTACAAGCATCCCATTTTCATTATAACCTGGAGAATCCGTCACACTTTTCTGACGCATGCCTTATCTCCTTGGCTTGGCCAACTAGATGCATCCGAGTTGCTGACAAAGGGGGACACCAAAGTGCGCTCATTCTGAGAGCCAGAAACCGTTCTCGCAAATACTGAAGCTGAATAAGCTAACACCTGGGTTGCTCTACAATCTTGCAGAAGGATCTATTCCCAAGTCTCATGAAAGTGGACGCTATGGCATTCTTTCAATTACATCCTTTGTATGAATCTTGGTATTGCACTTGGTACAAAGAGGACACAGTAAGTATGCCCCCATGAACCACTTAGCAATGGTCATATTGGAAACTAAATGTTAGCCCCCGAAAGAAACTATTCATCACCTGCATCTCATCCACAAGGAACTAGAAGCTATTTTTACCATTTGGTAGAATCACATTCTAGTAATACTTCCTTGTGCCCCCTTTGCACCTCAATTGCTCAACTCAATATATCCAAAGCATGCACTTAGAACCAACATATTTTACCAAACTCAGCTCCACTTTTGAGAGAAGTCTTTTGCAGGTTGGCTGATGCATGACTTATCTTGATTGCAGCCCTATAGTTAGTCTTGCTCATGAAGATAAGAAACTTTTTGAGCAAAAAATGCGCAAACCCCATTTTTAAGGAATACAGTTAAGCAGAGGATTGGACCAAGGTTACGTGAGAAACTGGATTTGAAATATTATGAGTAAGATAGATAAACCGTCCATAGTTTAAGCTTGAAAAAGGCAAATGAGAATATTATTCACTTCCATTGACGTTGCCTCCTTTGAATGACGAAGGAAAAGTTTTGGTTCCTGAAGTGATATTGGATTTCAGAGAAAGAAGTGTAATCGAACAAGATTATTCACAATATTGTTGAGTGTGTCACTGGAAGGATGACTTTCAGAGGATGCTGATTGGGAAAATTTGTAGACAATATCATCCAATAATATTTTGGCTTGCAATTCGCTAGAGGGCAAGAGTCAAGTCTGAAAAGGGTAAACTGTACATTTCCCCTTTGTTTGATATTAATTGAGTTCTGGATACCCGAAGCCTATTCTTTCTTTATTTCCTGGTGTGCTATGATGAATGTCAGATTGGAAATTTGTTTTGTTCTAATATATTGATTGTTTTTTTTGGGCCTTAAATTCATTTTACTAAGACCCAGGAATCCAATCTAGGTAGGGTACTCATGCCATGCTCTAGGCTTTTGTGGATGGGTTACATGTAGATTTAGTAGGTAGAATTTCCTCCACACGATAGGAATGATCTTTACCTAATAAATCATACAATCTTGGCGTGTTTTAATGGAAGAACCTCAATTGTGGGCATATTCCTAAGACCTGATATAAAACTTTCTTCGACATGCTTGATTATGAAAACTTTGAGAAATGTCTATTAAATGGATTTTTAATTATTTTAAAGAATGCATGTAATTCCAAATTAGGTGATTTCAAACTTTGAAGACCAAAAATCATAAGAGTAAAGCAAGATCTTTATGGGATTATTATCATCTTATCGATGGAAATTAATCAACTACTTCATTGTTTGCAAGGATGCTTTTTGCTTCCTCACATCAGTACATAGAGAATTGAAAACCCTCATTTTATACAAAAAAGGGAAGCGAAATGCACTGCTCACTAGCAACCTGAATTTCTTATGGTACTATTATCAATTCAAATTGTAAGCTTTTTGAAATTAATATTGTTAAGCGGCGTTCTACAATCACTAGAGGGGGGTGGAGTGGAATTTAGTGAGTTGTTCACAGTTATGTTAGACCTTGAATTTGACATCTATTTGTCTGTCACATGCCAATTTCAGCCTTATATTGATGTGACGTCACTTGATTTTTTGTTCATTTTTGTTTATAGAAATCAATCGAAAAATCATAATATCTTAGCCATTTGGAGTTCTGGAGCTCATTTTTTTTCTTTTGATGGAATTTTCCGATCCCAATAAGTGCTTGTGTATACTATATTGATGTCATTTGTCATAATTAATGGTAAATCGGTGGAGAAGATAATGGATTTTTTTATCAATTTTGTATGTGAATATCCCAAGATAAGAACCTTGATATTGATATCTTTCAGCATATTTCAGATATATGTATTTAGGATATCAAAACTTGGCATATTTCAAATAAATTTAAAATCATTTACTAGGTGTATTAAGATATCTGTACTAATTAAACAGCAAATGACACTTCCGCAGTTAGAATAGTACTTGGCATGATGGACAAGATGGTGCAAGTGACAAAATGTTATGGGATATTGAAAGCAAATTAAAGTGGGTTTTAACTCATATTTATCAACCAAGATTCATAGTCATAATCTAAGTTGCCGAAACGGCAGGCAGGGGCCTCGGGAGCGGCGAGCGGAGCGGTTGTATGAAATCCGGTTACAGGCCGTACTTTTTGAGCCGCTCCCTGCCCATAAAAACACATTTTCTCCTATTTTTTTGCTTCTCGAATCGTGTTTTTTCTTTTTTGGCATTTCTTTCCTTTTTTGGATTTTTGGTGAAGAAAACAAGGACAGAAAAAAATTTGCCATTTTTGGAAAGGGTCCGGGAAGATGTAGCAGCAAAAACTTGCATGAGCCATAACTTTCATTCTGTGGCTCCGTTTTAGGTGTCGTTTTCTCTAAAAGTGTATATTTTCTCGAGCTCTACGCATTGATGGCAATATTTTTCTTATTTTCATAAAATCCATTTTTGCACCTTTTTGGACCAAGCAACTTCTTGCAATCTTCTGAAAGAATCATGAGCTTTGATCGCCTGTAGACAGATTAGTAATTAAAAATACAACTATGCGAGTATTCCAACTATGGTATATACAACTTATACAGTATACTGTACATTGTATACATTTATATAAAATACATTATTTAATTTTATACAATCTATAACATACACTATAAATTTAATTTTATTCGTTTTGTATATACTGTAGATTATTATAAATTTATAGTTAATAGTATAACTTGTCTTTTATCTTGTTTTTCATATACATAATATGTGGTTTATAATTAAATTCCTATTTAGAAGGCTGAGATTTATATATTTTTTAATTTTTATATAGTTTTTGTACTGCCGTATCCTACGCCGTATCCGGGGTCAAATTTTTTTTTGCCGTTTCCGTGTATTGGATACCCCGCTTCCCGCTCCCGTATCCAAAACGTTTCGGCTACTTAGGTGATAATAATGGTTCACATGACGTAGCAACAGGATTGCAATCTTAAAATTAGCAATTGGGACTTATGTGGATTCAGCCATGGAATGGCAGGATTATGACCCAGAGCAGACTTTACGAGGAAATCTCAGCACATCTCAGTTGCTGTATTGGTCTATGTGCCCAATCAAGGAAAGGAACTTCATATCTTTATGTGTTTTTCTGTACCTTGGTTATTTGATTCTTGTAAATTCTTGCTATCACACAATTTTATATATATATATATATATATATATATACACACACTATTCCATTGATTTATAACAGTTTTTTCACCGTTTTAGACTTCTGAGTGCTTTTTTAAAGACTAGTGAGGAATTGAGTGTATCTGTATGTTTCTTTTTTAATAGTATGGAGTCATAGACGCATTAAAACATCAAGCTAATTGAAAAAATAAATGCCATTTCAGATGTTCTGATTGCGTGTATATTCTTGAGGAGACCACTGATCTAAACAGTCTGCCCTTGGGACTTGTGAGCTGATTGGGAAGACTCTTGGAGTCTGCTTTTTTTTTGAAAAATTGTCAAACCAAAAAAATAAAGATAAAAAGGCTACTTAGCCCTGAAAATATCCAATTGACCTTTTCAGCCCTCAGTTGATTTTGCCCTTTTCACCTTTTCACTCATTCACTTTCATATTCATTTTTTATTTTTGCTTGAAGGAGCTGATTGTTTGTGTGCAAGGGCTGGATACATGCTATTTACTTTCAGCATCGCAGTGTTTACTTCTTGATTTATACGTGTGTATAGTAGATATAATTGACTAGTTTTGAGTGTATTTAAAGTTGATTTAATATAGAATGCATAATCATAGCTTTTTTCACCTTAAAATTTATTATTGTTTAAATGAAAAATTGAATTTGCTAAATTTTGGCTGAGTTTTTTCATTGAGTGCACGTAAGAGTCAAAAATTGGTTTGCAGTTGGAATCTCAACACTATGATCTTGCCATCCTGATACAGCTGGAGTGGATTTCTCATGTAACACCATAGAAATTTCTCATATAGTGGTAACAGTTAAACAATCATTGGACTCGATGACCAAATAATAACCTAAAAAGACTTTAATGTCTATCTGATAATTGTCAAATGATGCAATACAAATTCTGTGTATCCTGAAACAGTAGTCATGCTCGTCAAATATCCAAAAGCCACTCCAATACCTTTGAACTTCCAAAAAAACATTTAGTTTTCAAAACAGGTACCATCATAAGAGCACTATTCCAATATTAATTTGAAGGGAGGAATGGAAATATGTCTTCCCTTGGGGTTTCCTAACAATTTGACAATGCATTGGTCAAAAGCAGTCTGGCAACTGCATTTTAGGCCAATTGTAATACAAAACACGGCTGTAAAAAAATTGCTGGAACTTATTGTAGCGACTAAGATACACACGACACCCATGAAATGTAAATAGATTAAAATTCAGCCCACCACAACAAAAATATTTCAATCACTGTACGCTAGACACTGGAGGAGTTATCCTGATAACATTAGAATTGAAAAGAAATCCTCAGAATGCATACAACTATTAGCAGGTGAAGCCATTATATTTTCATCTTCCACCTACACAGGCTTTGGGCCTTTGGTGATTTCGCATGTGAACACGAGAGATATCCTTACCTTTACCCATTGCTCCTCCAGGGTCACGACTTAACTTTGAATCATTTAGTCCTAGAGTCCAATTTTACTGTTTAAAACATTTCTTGGTATGTATCCAAAATTATTAATGGTGTTTACACAACACTTAAATTGCTAACTTTTGTAACATGGCTGATCAGGTTTGCAAGGACATTTACTGACACGTGCAAAAGGTTTCAACATCATCTCTGTTCTGATTCTTCATTTCAAAGTGGATGTGTAAATTCCATAATCATCTCAAGTTGTACTTAAACTATTTATTTTTTACATACAAATTTCAAGTTTTGCTCAGATATGTACAACTTGGAGGACTGTAACTCATGTAATTCACAATGGTCCCATTCATGGTACGGAGTTGGCTATAACATTGCCGTGATGTCTTCTACCACGCAGGTGTTAATGCATTGGCATTTATGAATTTTGATGCATCCTATATTTTTGGATGCCATGCTCGTTGAATCCTACTGTATAAATGTTTCAAGAAAATCTGTAGGAGTGGCATTTAGGCATTTCTTCTTGGCTTTTTATTGATCTTCCTCACATGCTTTCCAAGTTGCATATATTATTGTTTCATTGCTTGGCAACAAATTTCTACATCATGTGTAACGAGCAGAGGATGAGTGTATCAAATAATCCCTATTATTTTATGCAGGAATGTAATTGATAAATGATGGAACTGACACATAAAACTCGGGCATCTTAAATTTAAGTCAATGTGGTTAATGCGATGATGACTAATTGGATGCATGACACGTAGAATTTATGGGCAAACTTCTACAAATTGTTTGCCAATGTGAGAAACAACAAAGAAATTTTAATGTTTGAACTTTGAGGGCTTAAACCTCTAAGCTTAGTTTGGCTATACATTTGTAGGTTCTCCCTCAGGAAGCCCCGATATATCTTTTGAATAAAGTACTAATTGGATGCTGATACTCAATTAGAAATGAGCATCTGAAGCCAAATTATTTAAAATGAGAGCTATTCTATGGATTAGTAGAGACTACAAAACTATCAAGACAAGCACCAGATTAATTATGAAGGTAGGATTACTGCCATTTGTTCTTTAGGACACAAAAACTTGAGAATCTTAAAAATTAAGTCAATGTGGTTAAAGAGATGACTGATAGGATGCACGGCACGTAGAAGTTTTTGACAGACTTCTATAATTTGTTTGCCAATGTGAAAAACAACCAAGTAATTTTAAAGTTTCAGGGCATGAGCCTCTGATTTTGTTTTGCTTGATACATTTGTGAGTTCAAACTCCTGCCAGGAATGCCCAAGGTATCTCTTGTATACAATACTAATTGGACACTAATACTCAATTACAAACGAGTATCTGAAGTTAAATTAGTTTAAGTCTGAGTTTATGTAAGGACGAATTGAGCCTCCAAAACTATCAACACAAGGGCCATAAGTATTGTGAATGTAGGATTACTGCCATTTGAATCTCCGTACAAGCTGATGCCTTGTATTTCCATTGAAACAGAATTTGACTAGGGAGATGGATGGTCTTGAGTTCCATATAAAACTAAATAGCAAATGCACAAAAAACAAGCAGTTACTTTTGTCTTAAAATCATGCTCTTATATTTACTAGATTGGAAATAGAAAAGTTACATGATCATCTTTTTAGTTGCTATCTGGGAAGAAATGTTTTGCTTTTAGGCCTACTTGTAAAGAGTCCACATAAACAGTTATTTGTTCCGCTATTTCTACTGTAAAGGAATTGAGCTCTCCTAGCTGAAACGAAGAATGATTCCCCGAAACGGTCACAAGTACTGAGAATTACTGAATCAGTGAATTACACACTATGTTTATATTCTACACTGAAGTATAGAGTATAAAGAATGATGTGTAGAGATGCCTTTCTGAATCAAAGTGAAAAATGAGTAATAGATGTTAAAGTGACGTATCAGAAATTTAAAACCCAGGAAATCATCCCTTAGTTGTTGTCTTGCAATGTGATGATAAACCCCCTTCAGATCTCACCGAGTGTTAAACAAATTCATGATCTGTAAATTTGTTGCGCCTGTTTAACTTTATTACCAAATGTTACATAACACCCAAAACTGAAAATGCAGACAAACCACTGCTAGCATGTTTGCTGTTATGGCTGTACAAGTCTTTTGTGATAAGTGTAGCTGATGTTTATGGTAAAATTTATAAGAATGTGAGCACTCTTTTTACTGTCGGTACATGATATCGAAATGTGCTAAAAGTGTATGTTCCTATGCAAAGCTTTATATGGTCTGTACATTTAATGTGGCACTTTTTGTAAGAATGCTCCACATTATAATTTGTCTGCACCACGAGGAATGTTTCAAATCATAATTTGTCTGCATCACAAGCGTGTTTTTAACATCTTGAGGCTTGTTTCCTTCTGATGATGCAGCGTACATCTTAATACAAAAAGATGATACAAGGTCAAATTGTAGTCTTTATTTTTGTGATTAGCCATTTTTTTTTCAAAAAAAATGTTATTGGACCTATTTATGGTACATACTAGACCTTAATACAAAAATATAATAAACATTTAAATTGGTTTCGTTGTGATATAGCTCATTTTGAAAGAAAAATTGTGATGGGTAAGTCCATTGGTGAAAAATCAATTTAAGAGGTGACACTGTAATTGGTATATTTTGTCATATTCGCACATGGATATACAACCATGAATGAAATCATTGAAATCACAGCATTGAATTTGTTTTTGATAGCTCTGTCCTTTGTTAATTAGAACCATATAAACATATATTTGTAAAAGGGCATGTGATCGTAAACCTCACATCAAGTATGCCCCTTCTAATGTTCATATTTTATTTAAATAATTTTCTGATCTAAAAAAAATTGAAAAAAATTATATAACCATTTATTCACTGGTTGGTCAGTATTGATTTGACAAATTTGAGCTCTTATTAAAATACTGATTTATTTAATTTAATTTTTTTTGTCTAAATTCTTAAATACGTGTGTACATTTTTTAATATTAGATTTGACATTCAAAGCAATTTTTTTTTTACCAATTTGATTTGACATATGTCCTGCTTATGACACTAAATTATTAGTAGCAGATTGCTCCATCGCCATCGTGTTGAGGTCAAGTAAGTTTATGATTGTATGGGAAGCTTCTCAACAATGCATATTTACAGTGATTTCGGTCATCATTTGTTTAGATACACGATTGTTTGGAATTGCTTCTTTTCTATTCATTACATAATACTTTTATTGTTCCTTGTGATTTTCAAATTTGTGGGCAAGACAATGGACTGATTGAAATCCATTATAGAGGAGGAAATATGGGCATGCAACCCCAAGACAACAATGACATCACTGTTGGCCAGGGTGACCCATGTGGCTACCAGGTCCCAGGGGTTAAATTTGATGACCACCTATACCTGTCAAACTTTTTTCTTGTGACGGTAATTATTTTAAACTGCCCTTCAAAAATACAAAACAATGTTATATATAGTATATATTCTATAATTATTTAATTATTTTAAAGATATATTTGTATATTTTTTATAATTAATGTATAAATATATATAAAAAATGACGGTCAAATTTTAAATATGCAAGTTATTTGTGATGGTTATTACCAATATTTGTAAGTATTTTACGGCTAAAATCGCAAAAAACGCTAAAATGGCTGTCAAATTTAACCCTTGCTAGGGCCTCAAAGATGCATAATTTATTCCTTCTGCTGTGAGTTTTAGCACTCCATGAACATAATAATATCGCGTGGTTGAAGTGCCTTGATTATAGCACTTACTAAATTCATTCACTCATGATTAACATCATATTAGGTTATTTCAATACTGAATGAACATGTTGTTAGGTTTCAATGCACTAATTTGTTACTTCTAAAATGAATTTTGATTCTCCATGAACAAATAAAGAGTGCATACCATTTACTTACCGCATTTTTATCTATTAATCATAAACTTGTGAACAAAAAAAAAATCTTAATATTTTCTATGTTTAAAAATAATTTTTCGTTCCAAAGTTTTATAATGGCTATAATTAGATTGATCAGGTTACAAACAAATTCGAAAGCTCTACGGACTATTTGTGATATGGAAGAGTTTTTGTTGGGTGCTATCAAATTTGAAGCTTAAACGCCTTCATAAAACCTAGGAATTTCAAGCAACCTCGTATCTTCATCAACATGGTGTGATTTTGTTAACATTAAGTTTTCGCTTGAGTAGATCTATTGTCAACACAAAATTGCATTTGAGCTTGTAGGTATGTTTTTATGATAGTCTATATTCTAGTTTCTTGATGTTAACTTTAAATTCCAATTAAAAATTAATTTTGAAGTGAAACCCTCATAACAAGCCTCGACGAATTCATTGTAACGAATAATTTGCTAGCAGAGGACATTGTTAGGGGATTTAACAACCTTTCCCTATTGTTTGCCCTTGAATTTCTCTTCAAATGTCTCCTAGCTTTTTCTTGGGCTTTACTTTCTTTGACCTTGTTTTGTCTATGCTGGCATTGTTGTTGGTTAGCACATTTGTCATAGATGGTTGTTGCGTTGTGGATGGGTTTTGCCCCAAACTTCCTATCAAGTTGTCATGGGAGATCAAATTTGGAACCTTTGATTTCGGAACATCTATTGATTGAATCAAACTTAGAAGACTGAAAAGGGGAAGAGAGAGAGAAAGCGGGGAGGCGATCAAATTCATGGGGTTTGGTCGATGCGAGGCCAACTTGACATGACTAATTTTGCAAAACAAGTGTGCTGTACCATTCAATTATGGATACAAAAAAATGGCACTTCTTCTTCAAAACCCCTTTTGGGTGTTGTTATTTTGAAAGGTTCACTTTTCATGGCTTTCATCAATGTTGGTTGCTTCATGTCTTCCATTATGTCGAAGTGAATTATATGAACATTTTTTTCTCCTATTGCCTTTCATTGTAAACAAAGCACAACCAAAAAAATTGAGTAGCAAATAGTTTTTTCTTTTTCTAAAAATTTGAACACCTCTTTATTGTAACATATTTTTGAACACATACAAGCAATAACAAAAAAGAGTAGATATATTGTGGTTTTGGTGTTAACAAATGAACATATGTTTGTCTCAACAAATGCATGGGTGAAAGCTTGAGGTAAACAATGGAAAATTTGGGCCATCATTTAATAGTGCTAAAAAAAATATTTGACAAGTTCTATGATAAATCTAAAAGAAGCATATTCTCACCAATTGCAATCATGCATTTATAATTTAGAGATGGAACTGGCCCTTAAGCGACTCTTATTTTTCTACTTTTAATGTAACAAAAAAGCTTCATATACATTTTAGATCTTCTCAATATGCTTTCAAAAAAACTTTGGATTTAGTTTTGTTTATACATTGTGTTTGTTCTTCATCTTAATAACACAATTTGTTAAGAAATAATCACAATAATCTCAAATTTTAAACCAAGAAATTATGTTATTCATATACATTAATGTGATTTTAGTTGTACTATTATTGTGTATACCAATACGACAATTGAATATATGTATTGATTATTAAATGCCTTATTACCAGTTATTCTTAACTGAGTGGGAGATAATGGTAAATTTGCTTGGCTACTAGCTCTAATCAACTAAGTAGGTAACTCCTAATTATAAAAGGTGATAATTGAATATCTATTATTGAAGTTTTTAATATTATTGAGATATGCGCATTTGTTAATCATTATAAGGAGTTGGGAGTTTTTTTTCTAATGCTTTGCATGAAGTATTTGATTTTATGGCTAGACACTAGTTAGTTGTACATTTCCATGTTCAATGTTTGAATTGTTAGTGTGTGTGGATATGGAGACTATTCACTTAATCCTTTTATTTGACACTAGTTAATTATTACATTAGGTGACAATAATTTGTAAAAATGCGTAAATAAATGCACATACATAGTAGTGGTGGAAGCCGGGGAAGTCATGACCATAGAGAATGTGAAGGCATTAGATGAAACAACGAAGAATATAAGAGGTGGCTCTAGTTCAATTGAGTTGAATAAAATACCTAGGAAGATCTAGGAGGTGGAAGATTTGGTGAAGGATGCAAATCAAATGGTTGTAGAAGTAGGACATGGATTTGGGAATGATAATTTAACTTCGATGTTGAAGATGGAAGATAAGAGGCCAGATGAGGGAAATATGGTGTGAATGGAGACTAAATCAGTTGAAATTTCTATTTGTAGGATCTCTCAATCGACATTCATCACCCTTGAACCCTATCATCAGTTGAAAAGAAAAAAATAGTGAAGGAACTCAAACTTATAATAATCATGACATATGAAGTGGGGTTCCTAGTGTGAAAGGTTACTCAAGGCAATAAGTGGTGGTGCTGAGGCTTCTCCCTAGTTGATGGGAAGCCTAGGGTACAAATCTAGATGACATAAAAGATAGGTGGCAGTGGTGAATTGAACCCTTACTGTAAATATATCATTTTCCTTTATCACCTGTTGGAGGGAATTTTGGTTACAATGCTTCTTTATTTCTTCCTTATGTGTAATTGAATATGAAGCTATGGTGACTATAAGGAGTGTCTACAATGGGAGGAGATGTCCAAAGAAGTGAATCCTCAGACCATGTTGAACGAGTTGTAAACTCTTTTGTAAGGAGTTGCATTTTATTGAAAAAATTGATGGGTTTGGTTCCCTAGTAGCACTAGAATTTTAAAAACTTTAAAGAGGAAATAGTGACAATCAAAGGCATAGAATTTAAAGTTCATGAAGAGGTAATTTCAAAAGTGATTGGTCTATTGGCTACGAGAGAGAGTTGGTTCACAATTAAGGCTAAGAATAACCACCACATGAAAATTTTCCTTAAACTAAGTGAAGTTGTTGAAGACATTGATAAAAGGGTGGTCAGATCTTTTCTTCCAAAGCACCAATCAAAGTTTGCATTATTTATTCAAAAATACCCAATCTGTGAAGGAAGGTAGTCAATCATCTTTCTTACCACTTGAACTTCTATCCCAAATCAAACATAAGATGTGGGTGAATATTCCTTTCTCCGTACTTAAATGGTAAGAGAGGACAACTTTTTAAGTTCATAAGGGGAATGTGATGGCTCTAGCTCATCATGGCCTAATGAAGATGTTGATCAATGGATGCTGTTATCCAAAATGTGCCCCCTACTCATTTTGTGGTTAACTCCTCTCATTTTTTCCTCTCTTGTGCCTCAGTCATAAAATTTTGCTTTTCAGGCACTCAAAATCTTCTGGAAATGGCACCATTGGATAAAGCTCTTTCTCAGCTTTCCAGAAAGGTAAAGTTTTCCTCCTAACTCCATGTATTTTTCAAGTTATGGCTCGGCAGAGTTTTTGTGGGAAATTTTCCCCTAGAAGGCCCGCAGCCAATCAGAACTCGCCACGTGTCCAGGCCAAAAATATCAAAGCGACCCGATTTGGCCCTGTTTTTCCCTAAAACTTCAAATCGCCATATCTTTCGATCCAGAGCTCGGTTTTTCGCATTCTTTATATCAATGGAAAGCTGGTGAAATTCTCTACAAGAATCCGTGGTCATTTTTGCATTTTGGTTCAGTTTCGAGAGAGAAAATCAAGAAACGTCTCTGGCAGGTAATGGCCAAAAATGACGTTTCAACAACTAGTTTTAATGCAAAATGGGTCGCATTCTTCTTCAGCATGGCCAAAAATGTCAGGGCATGGGTTTGTAAGGACGCCCATGCTGTTTTAATGCATCTTCATTCAATGGGGAATGACTCCCACGTTTTTACACGTTTTCTCTCTCCTGGGCTCGACCCATGCATTGTAAAAGCCAGATTTGGCTCATTTTTTGAAGGTTGAACATTTTTTTTGGATAGCAAGCTTCTTCTTTCACCTTCAACAAGTGATTTTTGCAAGTATCAGACCTTCTTCATGATTGTAACAGGTTTCTGCCTCTTTGATGTTGCAAATGCAAGGATTTTGACAGTGAAAAATGACAGTGCAGACTCTGTGATCAATTTTCAGTCCTTTGTTTCTATTGTCTTGCTTCATTTCAGACCTCTAATTGCATCTTATCAGCCTGTGTATGATGTTTCATGTTGCATTTTATGAAATTGTGTCAATTTGCATGAACAAGAAGTGTTCACCACTCCTTTGGTGTATCACCTATTAGTTTAGTTTCAATTTTTGCACTTTCTATCTCTGTCTCCTTGGAATTTAGAGTAGGATTATGATTCAAACCTCTGCAATTGTGTAAATAACAGATTTGATTAGAGGAGTTTCAGGAACCAGCCTCTAATATGGAGATTCCTCTATCATTTTACAAGTCCCACACTTGGAGAGAGGTTTCAATGTTGTGCAATCACATTGGATGCTTGAAACATCAACTTAGAAACCTGATTTGCATCCAGGGGTGCTGCTGATTTGCAACAACAGATGCCTTGAGGGTGTTGCATCCTCATATCTCGCGGGAAGCCTTATATGATTTTGTAAATATTTGAAGTTTTCTTCCTAAAGGTAGGAAGAAGAGAAGAAGGAAAGTAGTCTTCCATGCCTTCTCAAAGAATTATGGGGAAGAGCCTCTTGTCATTAGGGTTTAGGGTGGTGCGATGAGATTAGTAGTGTGTAATATGAAGGAAATGTTGGGTTTGGGGTTTGATTTTTGTGGTTATAAAAGGAAAATGAACGTGGGTGTGACACCCCTAGATTTTGGGTTGACCTTGGACCAAGATCTATTTATCATCAAAAAATAAGTATAGGTGATAGAGACGATGAATTTGGGAAGAGGACCTTTCCTAAAGGTAGCTCCTTCAAAATTGGAAACACTAAAAAAGGTCGTTGGGGACTTGGATAGAATGGAAAAAATGCAGGGTAAAGGGAAATGTGTTCAAGGTTCCAACATACAAAATCACTAGGGAAAGATACAAGAAATGGTAGGAGAAAACCATCTCCAACCTTAAGAGTTTTATGAATTTGGCCATTGATATGGTGAGTAAATTGCATAATACAACCCCCTGCTAGGGTTTATGCCCCAACTCTCAATGAAAGGTTGTACGAATTCTAATTAAAAAGGGTATTTAAAAACTTGCCTTATACCCTAGATAGTTTGAAGCTTTCAAGTCTGCTACAAAATTAAAGATAATATTCTTTGTGAGGCTTACATACATGATCTAGTTTTTCCATCCCACTTTGGTTGAAATCCCAATGAGACTGTGGGGGATTTAACAAAGAGTTTCATGTCGTACATGTTAAATGAATATACTTATTGTCAAGAGAGTTATGAATGCACTATAATGTGGTAACTCATCCCTTCTTTGGTTGGATGGGGAACAAGGTGTTATGGGAGGTAGCTATAAAAACTCAGTGTAAAGTATTAGAGAAATATGCCAGTGACAATAAGTAAGTAATGTTGAATTTAAATAGGAGTTGTCGTGTTGGATGGGTCTTTCTCTTAGATGTATTGAAAGATAAGGAACCTCACTTTCATGTTAATGACCTATGACCTATGCTAAGAATGCATTTTATAGTGCATTATGTAAAGAAGGATGTAGAAGGTTGGGTGGGCCTTAAATGTTAGTTGCCGCTTTTATGATTTCCCTTAACATATTGGAGAGAGTTGGATCCCCTAGTGATAAACCAAGAATTGAAAAATGGAAAGATATTAAAGAGACTAAATGTTTCTTTTCTCCTAATGAGGTGCCATGTAGCTCTCTTGACAACTTTTTGAAAGTTAACCAAGGAAGAGATGTTGACATTGATTGAAGGTTCTCTTTAGCTATGGTACTTCCTCATATTTGAGTTTGGTCATCTAGTCCTTTGTTTTATTTATTTTTTGCTTTTTTGTTTAAAAATGCAGAGTTTGGATGCTTTTATGATAAGGATGACACTAGTTTGTCTTGCAAAGTTCAAAATGGAAAGGCTACAACAAATAGCCTTATGCAATATTTTGTCGACAAAATGTGGCTTCATAAATAATACAATAAATTATAAGTTGGTAGGATAGTTTTTTTTTTCATTTTTTTGTTTCCAATTATAACAATGTGTATTCTCCCCTGACTTCAATAAGGGAAAGTGATTTTTTGAAAGTGGCATAGAATGAGGTTTATTTTTGGGATTGTTATATACCTTGGGATATGATATTATAATGTATATAGGTTGATGGAGATGTTGACATGTTGCAAACATTACCATTATTTATATGTTAATAATATATGGGGTCACATAGGAATTAACAATATTGAGTAATTAGTTAGCCTACATTGGGATTAGGTGTTACCCACCCATTAAGAGTATTATATGCCTATGTAAAGGAGAGAAATATCATTATGAGAAACAAAATGCATGAGTTGAGTCTTCTACTTGGTAGCAGGATAATGGAGGTATCCCCCTCGAAGCAAAATTCCCAAATTAAGAGATCATAGAGTTATTAGGGAATCTTGGCCCATCAATATATGTTGTGTTATATTCTACATATTGTTCAAATTATTCATTTATTATATGCATATGTTATGTACCTTGGGAGATGATATTATAATGTACATGGCCTGATGGAGATGCTGACATGTGGCACACCCCCCTTAGTTATATGTTTATAATATATGATGTTACATAGAAATTGATCATATTGGGTAATGAGTAGGCCTACATTGGGATTAGGTGTTACCCATAAGAGTATTGTATGCGTATATAAAGGATAGGAATGCCATTATGAGAGATGACATGTATGTGTTGATTCTTCTACTCAGTAGAAGGATATCGAAGGTGTCCCCCTCAAAGTGGAATTACTATATCGGGAGATCGTTGAGTTATTTTTTTCCTTAAGGAGTATTGCATGGTGTCGCCCTATGTTAATGTTATTCTTCTATTATTTTGGATATATTGAATATTCTAGTATATTGACCCACCAATATCTCCTTTGGTTTGTTATGCTATGCATATTACTTGAATTATTCAATTATCATATGCAAATATCTTATCAAGCAATATCAAAGCATCGATTTGGATAATTTTTAGGGTGAAACGCTAATTTTAGTGATTCGCCTATATATTAAGATTGACTGCACTTTTTTCAGATTTTTTTTTGAGAGTAGCAAAATGATTTGAGTAAGATACCCTCAAAATTTTATGGTGCTCACATTATATATATATATATATATATATATATATATATATATATATATATATATATATATATATATATATATATATATATATATAATATGTGTGAGTGATTAATACTAATATTTGTAATAGTTTGTTGTAAATTGTAGTGCCCACACTTTTTATAGCTCAGTAGCTTGTTGTTT
The DNA here is from genome assembly GCA_019776745.2 of Taxus chinensis. Classification (NCBI taxonomy): domain Eukaryota; kingdom Viridiplantae; phylum Streptophyta; class Pinopsida; order Cupressales; family Taxaceae; genus Taxus; species Taxus chinensis. The sequence continues at coordinate 707,808,239 of CM034153.1, read as the reverse complement.
CTTTGCTCATAGACATGGTTTGACAGTGATTGGTTATATCTTCGACTTTATATTTAGATATTTGATCTTATTAGACAGGTGTGGACATTTAGGCGTATAGCGCTAATTTAGCTTAATTTCTATATTGTCGCATTTTCTTGTTATGTCATAAAAACTGATGAATATGATGATGTGTTTGGAACCTAATTATATTGATGGATAGTTGTTGCATGGTGGGGTTATATGTCACTTTATCATCTTGTCTAACTTTTGGAATATGGAATATAATGGTGCGCGTTGTCGCATCTTGATTTCAGTAGGATGTTAGGTTAGTTTAGAACGCATTGATATCTTACTATGTCATTAAATTATATGGTATCGAACAGATGCGATTAATGTGTGTAATGAGTGTGTAGGTGACAAGTTTACAGGAGAAACGTGAGATTCAGGCCAGCTACTCAGTCTTGTACAAGCAGCCTACAAGTTGAGCCCTAGCCATGTTCTTTGTGTGAAGTCTTAGTATAGGTGATTATTATTTTGGCCACTTTGAGTGACCCCAAATTTATGTAATGTATTGTGCTTTGAATTATTAATTTTGTTTAGGGTTACTAGTGAAGTTGTAAATTTGTTTTGGGAGTTAATTACTCCACTTTCTTTTAAATTGTTGATTTTGTTTAATGTGTCACTTAATCACAAGGGTTTAGGGTCACATGTGAGACTCTTGGGTGGTCCCCACACCGTCTACCCTTGTGCAAAAATACAAAAACCCGAAATTGAGTTATTTTGGGCATTTTTGGGGACCCCTTTGTAGCTTAGGAGTCCCCCTAACACAAAAATGAGCCTTTGGACCCTACCTAATGGGTAGGGGGGCTTATTTTCAAGGCTAGAGGGAGTTTTCCCACTTTTTTTACCTCTTGTTTAGTCACATCCATGTAAGGGACGTGGATTTGTGTGTTTATCAAAAGTTCAACTTAGTTTTGTCTTGCTTGCATTTAAGGGGAATTTGGGAGAAGAGGGCAAAAAGATAATTTTACTCTTTCTCTCTTTTGTTTTGGCATCTTTGACCTTGATGAGGGAGAGGGGTGACACATGTCACCCCCTCATTTGTGAGGATGCTTGTTTGCTTCTCTTTAAATTCTCATTCATGGGAAATAAAAGGAACTTTTTTTTTCTTGGAATTTATTGCTTTGGATGCTTGGGTGTTTTGGAGCTTGGAGATTGGCTTGAGTCAAGGTGTGAAGAAATTTGAAGTAGCAGAGCTTTTTGGAGAGCTTTCCTTGAGGTAGGCTCTTATGTCTTTTATTATGTTGTTTTCCTTTTTGTATGCTAGTTTGGGTGTGAAAAGTTGTTATTTGTTGTATGTGGCTTTTAGTTGGTTGCTTGTTTGATGTAACTCCCTCCATCATATGGCATAATGGAGTTTTTGGAGTGTGGGGGAAGAGAGAGGAAATTTTCCCTCTCGATCCTCAAGGCTTGATGGACATGCTTTGTAGGGTCTTATTATTTTCCCCCTCAGATAGTTGAGGAGGAGAAGTTGATTCATTTGGCTTGAATCTTCTTCCCCATTCTTGGTAAGGAAACCCCTTTTGGGGTTTGAAAATCCTTCCAAGGAGGACTTGGAGAAAGGGGGAGGAATAAGGAGGGTCTTGTTTGAATAAGGAGCAATAAGGAGGATATGGAGATGTGTATATTGTGCAAATAATTTTGATGTATAACTTTGGAGAACTTTCTCCTCTCTTCCCCATTTTTGAGGATGAACATGGGTTCTCCTCCTTGTAAATTTTGGAGTCTTGTTTGTATGTGTCTTATTTTTGTGAGTGCTTGTATCATTGTTAGTTCACCCTTCTATCTTGTGCAAGTTTTGTGTTAGTTATCCTCTTTCCCATGGGCTTGGGGGAGGCTAGCATGCATCCCAACCTTGGGAAAGACATGTGATGATGCCTATGGTTGGGTGGCAAACAAGCTCTTTCTCCTTGTTGGTTTTTCTTGAAGGCATGAAGGATGTATTTCAAGCTTGAAATCTCTTGTCATAGTTGGTGTTCATTGGAACTCCTTCATGTTGTTGGCATTCTTCTCTTTGGGACTCTAACTATGGCTGTTTGAAGAGTGTTCATTACCCCTTTTTGTATAGAATCCTCCTTGTGGATATGGAACCCACTTGGAAGAAACTTGTATTCCATTCTTGTAATTTAAAAGCCTCATTTCAATCTTGGGAAGGAGTTGGCTACTCTTGTATACCTTGATGTCATTTTAGCATGGTTTGAACAGAGATCTATTGAACAGTCTATGCAAAGAGTACTTGAATAAAACATAGCATTGTAATGAGTATGTTATGTCCTTTTGAAATGAAAGAACATATATTTTTGAAAATATGCCTTCTTGATAATATGTATGCATTCCATCTTGCAAATCTCCCATGTTAAGATTATGAAATAATCTCCTATTAGAATTCGAAAAGAAAGTTTTCCCTCTTGTAAAGTGCATGTTGGTAACAATAATGCATGGAAGAAGAATAGTCTTGAAATCTTCTTATGAGATACTCTATGTTTGTGTGTGCAAATCCAAGAATCATGCTTGATATAGTTCTCTTTGCAAATTTGTTTTAGGAGTGAAGACTTTTGTATGTTATTGTGAAGTTTGGCCTGGTTTACTTTCCTTTTAACACAGAACATAGAGCAACTATATTAATCAGTTTATTTTAGTAAATTAAGAACATCCTTGAAAATGTATTGCATGGATTTGATATTATAAAAGAAAATACTATAGTCCATTAATTTTAGAAACTGAATTATCTTGAGATAGATTATATTCTCATCTCAATATATAGATATGCACTTTTTCTACAAAAGACGTATGTTTACTATCCTATAAATCTGTAAGTAATCCTTTGAATCTATATAGATATATATATATCATGTATATACCCTGTACGTATGTATGTATGTATGTATGTATGTCATTTAAAAATGTATGTATATTTATATATATGTAACTATAATATATTAGATATATGCTGTTTAAACATAGACATCTATTTATATGACAAGATATATATATATATGCAGATATATATATATATATATGTATATATATAGCATATATATACTATATGAAATGTTTTAAATAAAACTTAAATAAATATAAGATTTGGGGCGGGCGGGCGGGCGGGGTGGGGGAGGGTTCGGCCCCCACCCCCGCACCCCTGTAATCCCGTGGGGGGCAGCTGCCCCCACCGACCTGCCCCCCTGTGCTATCCCCTGTCCCCCTACCCTGTCCCCCGTCCCCCTTTCATATATATAAATATATAATAATCCTATGATGTATATATATATGTATGTATGTATGTATGCCTACATATGTATATGTATATATATACATATATTTATATATATGTATTTATAATATATTATATATATGCTGTTTAAACATAGACATTTATTTATATGAAAAGAGATGTATATACGTATATATATTATATGAAATGTTTTCAACAAAACTTAAATAAATAAGAATATATGAAACTGTAGGGGGATGTTTTGGGGGCAGGGTTCTACCCCCTCCCCCCAGCAGTCTGCGCCTCCCTAATCCCTTTCCTATGCGCTGCCCCCTATCCGACCACGTCCGCGGCCTGTGCTCTCCCCCGTCCCACCTACCACCTGCCCCTCCAATAGCCGCCTCCCCTCCCTCCATCTCCAACGCCGCCCCCTGTCAAAGCCTCCCTGCGACCCCGGCTCCACTCTGCCGCGCCTCCCCATGGGTCTGTCACTCCCCTTCCTTTCCCCACGCTGATCTCCAATGGCCGCTGCCCCCACTCTTACTCCACACTGTCCACAGCAAGCTCCGCCACGCACCTGTCCTCCTACCACAACTGCCTTCACTGTAGATCCGCCGCCTCCCTCCCATGTGTGGCCAAAAACACAGTCAACAATAAAACAAAATAAATTAATACATAGGTATTAACACAAAAATAAAATAAAATAATAGATATATATATATATATGAGCTCCATGAAACCTACAACAAGAAGATCCTCAGCATTATAGTGAAGCAACTCAAGTAAACTCTCATAGACTACTCTCCCAACAACCTGTTAATGATCTTACAAAACAAGAATGAGAAAAGAATGAAAAGAAGGAGAGGGGAAATAAGAAATAAATTCAAATGAAAAGAAATGAAGAGACAAAGAAGATTAGGGCAAACCCTAAGGCCCTTTCTAAACTAAGGGGCCAGGGTGATTTAATCGTAGGATCCATATTCAACCCTACACACATTAAATAATGGACAATTTTGTGGGAAATGTAATCTGTTTAATAAGGAGTAGTTATTGTTCTTGGGGTAAATTTCTAAATAAAAGAAAGAGAGACATTAAATGTGTGTAAATTTAAAAAGATAGGTAAAAAAAAAAAAAAAAAACGGGTTTAGGCTAGTAACTAATTTAAACTGGGTAAATTAAAATAGTATAAAAAATTAGTAATTATCAAGAAAGGGTATGAAAGATGTATTAGCAATAATTAAACACTTCAAAAAAAAAAAAATTCCCTGAAATTTTTAGTCTCGGTTGGTGCATGTTTTCCGGTGTCCTAGGAGGGGCATTACATAAATGAGTTGTGACAACTCATATAGTAAGTGTGAGGAAATATATTATCTAGAATAATATATTATTATTTTAGTGTAGGTTGAGTTGTAATAACAACTCAACATTAGAATAGATGAGTGATATATTCTAGGAGACTTCCTAGGATGTATGAGAGAGATATTAGAAGATAGAGTTGAGTGATATTTGGGATTGAAGATGTGGTTGGCTCCTTGGATGGAAGAGTGAAAACGTATATAATTATATCACCCTCTAATGTATGATAAAGGCTCAAATGAATTGATTTATTGAGAATTATTGTGTTCAAAATTATAGTTTTGAGTATGTAAATATGAACCAAATACATTACAAAGAGTGTACCTTCAACCCGTCATGATACTTGCTTGGATAGAAGCTCAGTTTCATTATTGTCTCACCTCAAGCTCATTCCATGAGCTATGTTATGCCTTACTTGGCATGGCACGACTCTTCATCAAATTAGTCGGGTCTGTCTTTTCTTGGCAGATTATTCTAAGATTAAACATGCTTGACCTTGCTCAAAGTTGGCCTCATTATTTTGGCTTCACCACTGCCTTTTCCATCTTGGACCATGAATTTATTTTCCCGGCTCACCTTGTCCTGGATCTGGCTCGGCCTTCCTTCAACTCGACGTTCCGGTTCAAATTTTCCCAACACGGAATATCTCTATATTAAACGGTTCTCTATTTTCTTAGGAATATCTGCAGTGGTGACATTGTTATTTGGGTCGACCGGTTCAAGAAAGTGTAAATTTTGTTTCTGGAAAATGATTTTTTCAAACATATATTATTGTTGCGAGGGTTTTTTTTTCTAAACAAGATGTATAGAAGCACAACTTCTTCATCTATTCTAGCCAACACAATGGATCTTCATTTGTTCCAACCTCTCAGTTCGATAAACTATCACACCTGAAAACTAAGATGGAACAATTGCTTAAATCCCAGGGTCTTTGGAACATTTTACAATCTATCCTGCATTCATTCACCATCGAAAAAGACAAGTACGGATATGTGTCCAAGAAAGATGAAGCTTTGGAACTCATTTCACTAAATGTTGTAAACAACCTCCGATTTCACGTTTCTGCTGCCAACTCTCCATCAAAGATATGGGAAAAGTTTGAAACCTTATTTGGTAAAATAAATGAATTTAAAATGTTGCAACTTGAAATGGAATTGATCTCCTACTCACCTTCAAACTTTCCTTCAATTGAATAATTTTTTATGAAAATATAAATATCTTAGGAATCCGTTAAGTGCTAGTGTTAAATATAAAAAGATAAAGAATGTATCTTCTTGTTTTTGTCAAAGTTAAAAGGTCCTTTCAACGTATTTAATACTACCCAACTCATTTACAATAAATTATTACAAATATTAGTAATAATCAATCACACATATTATATTTACCCATACAAATAATGTGAGCAGTAATATGATTTCCTCACACTTTACACATTTCCTTGCAAGACCTAATAGATGATGATAAGTATAAAGTAGTATATCTTAATGAGCTAGAACTTATTGATGAGAAACAACTGTGTCTTGGATCACTTGAAAGTATATCAAAATAAAATGTTATGTCATTATAACAAGTGGATCATCTCTAGATAATTTGAGATCAATGATCTTAACCTCAAAGAGAATCATAAAACACCATAAAAGAGCAAGAAAAGAAAAGAAATTTTGAACCTAATTTGTTGGGCCCATATTTAATAATTACCAAATATGGTTCACAAACTTACAAACAAGCTAAAAATTACGCTGAAGAGATTGTTGAGCCTTTGAATATCATGCACCTCAAATGATTTTACACTTAAGTGTAGCAAAACAATAAAAAAACATATTAAAAATCAAAAGAGAAAGAAAGAATTCGTCTAATGGTGAAAACCATGCTTATGGCGCCTTGGATAAGTACCATGATGGAAACTAGTTTTTGACATCATGTGTAGGTATTCTTTTCTACAATTACCTCACACTTGGGGGAATGCCCACTCCAACCTAGTTTTCATCCATCAATCAACCTAGTTTTGTTGATGGTTCTTCCCATTATGACCTTGATCTCAAGATAGGACTAGTTTAAGACATTATGTGGGGAACTATCTTAATATACTAAAGCCATCATTAGGGGTTTGTCTTTGCATATTCCTTTGTACATAGCTTTAAACACCAAAAATAAAAAAAAATCAAAACATTAAAAAAATCCACAAAATCTAAAAAATTGAAACACATTAGAAAATTTTCCAAAACCAAAATCAATATCAATTTGATAAACCAAAAAAACTTTTGTCTTAGTTATACCCAAAATAGTTCTGACAATAGAAATCTAGATCTCTTCAAGATACATTTTTACCAATCCATACCTCCTCACATCATCATTTCTTGTGGAATAACATCTTTGTCATCATTATCTCTAGAGACACATCGGTCCCAATCCAACTCCCTCATGTATATTGCCACTTGGGGTAAACTGTTGCAATTAGACAACAAAAGTTACTTAAGAACAATAATTACATAATTTGGGAACAATACTTTTCTCATAAAGCCTAAGTTATCTCAGAATGTATACATTTTATGGTTTACTTTTTATGTTTTAATTAGACAACAAAAGTTTTATAATACTTCAATCATGAAATTTCATATTAGTTTTGTGAAATAGGTTGGGATCTCTACAAGGTTGGCTTTTAAATAATTTTATGGTTGGATAAACTTATATAGTATAGGGAATTTAAACCTTAAATTTGATGGCCATTTGGTTGTCATGGTTTTTTTACATTTTTATTAGAAAAAGGGCAATTGAAATTTTGTAATATCTTCACCATATTTACCATACATGACCATAACATTAGAGTTTGGAGGAGTTTAGAACTCATTTTTCATTAATCAATGCACAATATGTGCTTTTCTATAGATGTGTTTAAGAGATTTGTTTTTCATATGTATAAACTTGTACATGATCATATTTTAGAATAGATAAATATATGTAATTAGTTTTCTTTTAGATAGATGCATTTACGACATTATTATTTCATATACTTTGGCCACATAAGGAAGATGCATTGCATTCTCTTATCTTATAATATATAACCACATTGTGTGTTTGCTTCTCCAAGGATCAATAATTCAAATCACACTTTCAAATCAGAGTTCATTAAAGCAATATGCCTTTTACCCCGCCTCTTAGAAATCCAGAATAATTTGGAATCTCAAGTGGTGGGGGAGAAATAGTTGCTTTCTTATTCAAAGACACACAATAGCTTAATCTTAGCTTAAATTTTGGGTCCTTGTTTCAACATGCCATTCAACAAATTTACTAACTTGACAAAGTTAGTAAATATAAATTTCCTCAAGAAATATATTTTTGGAAATAAATATTGTAACTTTTTGGCACATGGTTGTAGAACTACTTGTTAAAATATTACCAAATCGATTTATATCAATAAATGTACCTTCCTTACACACCACATTACCCAACAACTTATTCCAATATATTGTAGATATACTCTTGCAATTAGGGGAGAGACTGTATTTTCTACAAGCTTCAAATTGGCCAGGATTGGTCCAAGAATGTCCTTGATGTAATAATAACATTTCATAACAAAAAATATACACTTATCTTATTCCATATATCCCATATTTTATTTGGAAAAAGATGACAATTGGTGTTCTAATTAATGATGCATAATGCGTCTAACATTGAAGCACTTGTTAGAAAATGTCATATTTTTGACAGAGGTCTTTCGACATGTCTGCATTTTCAGTGGCAATAGTAAAAATCAACAAGTTTTTTGGATGCATTCAGTAGTTTCTCACAATGTGTATGACCAAATTATTGAGCTAGATGTCAAAGATCATAGAAGAAATTGGCACCCTCACACAACATTGACACTATTGCATCAAATACAATCACTAGGAGTCCAACATGATCAATTCCTCATCGAGCATTGAGATTATTTCATTGACTTTATACAATAGTTACATGTCATCTCATCAGGTACCTTTGCTAGCATACTACCAACCTGTGTGAAAAATAGAGCATGACTATTGGTATACGTTTGCAAAATGTGGAAGCATGCATAAGACATGTGAACTATTCAACTAAATTCCTAGAAAAAATGCACTATCATGGATTGTAATGATTGCAGGACATGCACAAAATGATTTTATTAAAGTTCATTTGGATTGTGCCAAATGGGGAGTAAGAGATGGAAATCCATGTCAAAAAATTAAATGAATCCTTTTGTTGTCAAATGTTGTAGTTGTAAATGCCCTAAAAAATAAATCCGTAAAATGTGTAAGCATTTAGAAGGCACAAAAATTATTTGACAAAATATATAATTTAAATGAGGTATCATGGACCATGATTTGATTACCTGATATGCTCAAACTTGGTGTTAAAAATGGGATCTTTGGAATGAAGTATACAAACCCATCAAAGAATTCTTGGAAGTGAATTATACCAATAAATTTTCTATACACTTGGAGTATGTTTAATATAATGATTGTGCCTAAATGTGTTCTCATGGAATATTATAGTAGTGGCTTACTGAAATCTTTTTGTAGTCAAATGTTGTAGTTGTGAATGCCCTAAAAAACATATATGCAAAATGTGGAAGCATTCAAAAGGAATGCCAATTGTTTGAAAAAATTACATAATTTGAATGAGGTATCATGGACCATGATGATTCCTTGATATGCTCATTATGATGTTAAAAAATGGGAGCTTTGGAACAAAGTATTTAGATCTGTCAAAGAATACTTGAGGAAGATCTACACTTCATTTTTAAAAATTCTAGTAAAACCCGATATGATGGAATGAGAGGTAGAAAAATGGGAAACACAACATTTTTAAAAAAAAATTTAGGACATGTATTGAGTGACATAGATAAAGAGGAAAAAATAATTATTCCTCTACACCATAGTGAAAAGTTAGCAGTTGTGTTTGGATTGTCAAACCCCCTTGGACCTAACTATTGGATTCATCGAGAACCCTCATGTATGTGTTGACTGCTACACTACAACCAAGTCTATCTCCGTAAGATTGTTAAAAGAGTTGTAATATTCATTTTTTGTATCATAATAAATTTTAATATATGTGTGTATCTATGTATTATTAATGCAAATGTGCTCAAGTGTTTAGGGAATACATAGGCAAAAAGTTTAGCAGTGCAAAATTATAGAATGTGCCCATCGATTAGGGAATGGAGGTGTACATTATTCTGGCCTTCACTGTCAACTACACCATGTTTACTAGACAATTTTCCTACAAAAGGGGCATAAAAATATTCTGGGATAGTGACAATATAACCTACCATTACGTTTTTGGGAAATATACACGGGATATTCATTACGATGTTCTTCTTTCTTAGGAAAATTCTTCATATGCTTCTCTCGATAGTAGGAAGGCTACTCCTAAATAGGAAACTCTATTGACCATGATATAAGGGGTTGGTAGAGAAAAAGTGCATAAAATTCTTATAACCAAACTAACCAAGGCAAACCAGGGGATAACTTTAAGACTAAAGACCTTGGGAACTATGTAAAACAAGTTGTAGACCTAGGTTGACATTATAACAAGGTGCACTCATGTCAAACGTACAGTGTCAAATAAAGGATCTCACATCAACAAGCATTTTCAAATTAATTTTGCATTTACATATATTTCAACATAAATTACAACTCATGTGCAATTGCTAGTTATAATCAAAGGAATCAATTTTGATAATGAAACAACAAAATAATATATACGATTTGAATCCAAATTAAAAAATAGTGTTCCATGCTCAGAAGGACCATTATTCAATCTTGATATGTCCTATATATTGGAGAGATAATTCTATATTTATAAATTTACAATGTTATTTAAGTATAGAAAGGCAATTTAACACCTACAAATGTTTATGAGAATTTTCATAGCTCTATTGTAACTTTTAAGAAATGGAGGGGGACCTCCTGTTGCAATTTAGTTAGAAACTCCCTATTTTTACAAGGCTAGCCTTATTTGATCAATGCAAGCATAAGCTCAATTCATAAATTATCTCCCTCAAAAGAGGAACAAGTTAACAAATGAAGCATGCATGAGCAATTTTGGAATGAAAATCCACCATCTCTTTGAAATTTAGTTTCTTTCTTTATTTCAGAGCACCCAAAAGAGAAAATAAATGAACAACGTTTGTTTTTTCATTAAAATAGGAAAAAAATGTGAGGATTTGATTATACTTTGACTCTTATTTACACAACTAATTTAACACTACCGTTTTATATTACTATCACTAGGGTTTAAATTTAACCTCTCCCAGTATAATTATATATATTTTTAATATTAAATTTAAGGTCATTAAATAAAATCAGGAATTTTGTTGTAATGTATTACATATCTGAGTCATGTAGTTGCCAATGGGATTACTTTGGGTCCTCCCATGGCCTGCATACCCTGGTACATGAAACCCCAGTTGACAACCTGAAATAAAATACTAGGCTTTCTAAAAAATCCTTGATTTGTAACTCCCCACTATAAACCCCATGTCCTTAAAAATTTAGCCACTTTATATGCCTATACACTATTTGGGAATGCCAACTAACTCTCTCCACATATATGAAGAGGTCATTATGGGAAGGCTTCCTATATCTTATATAATTCTTGCAGAATGTTACAAATTCACTAGATTGTGTGTCACATACCAATGTCCTATATGGGGTAAGTGGACTACCTAGTCTTTCGGGCCAAGAAGCGGAAAGGAATTCCTTGTGGGATCCAAATGCATCACAATGGAGCTATGTGAAATGGGGTAAGTGCACGAAGTTGGGGGGCCAAAAAGCGGACAAGAATCTGGAAAAAAATCAAAACACGTACGCGTTTTGCTAAAATACGGGCTCGCGTTTTAATTTGTTTGGCTCAGGAATCACCGAAGCATAACGCGTACACGTACGTTTCAAACTACACAAAACGCGTATGCATTTTGTGTAGTATGGACCATGCATATGTGTTTTGGTATAAGATTTCTTTTATTATTTCTTATACTTTTATTATTTCTTATACTTAAAATTTATTTTAGTAAATATAAGAAATTAGGGTCACTCTGCACCTTATGGAAGTGGTCTCGTAGCTCCAACAGTTATAATCTAGAAGATAGTTTTTCAAAATCTAATTTGGTCAGTACTTACTCATTTTTAGGATTTCAGCTTGCAACCTAAAACTTTCAGGGCATATATATTGTAGTCGGTCTTTGTTTTGGGAAAGCATAGTCATTTTTTAGGTTTTTTGACCTTCTAAAATGGATTTTGGCCCTACCACTGCTTGAATTGGTACTAATTTTTAAATTTGGTCCATAATTCACTTTAGTGACCATGAATTAACTCTATGATGTTTGTCTAGTTCTTACTAAAAAGAGATCCTCACTTTGTAGATAGAGGATTGTTCCCTGAATGAGATTCCTGTCCTATGGCTAAAATGAGGTGATTGTAATGTGCCTCCTCCTTAAGGTGTGATAACACTACTAAATGTTGAATGAGTTGTTACGAATAGTACCAAGTGAATTGCATCAAGTGAACTCAGATGATTGCTCATTCTTAGAAACATGGTGCTCCATATAAAGATCATCCCCTCACCTTTCCTAGCTCTAAAAGCATCCTTTCATGGAATCAAATTCATGATTCTCATACATGCTTTTGCTCATATGTCTCTTATGGAGACAAACAATGCCTTAATACTTCACAAATAATGGTCCTTGATAACTCGGTGACATGACTAGCTCATTTTAGCTTGTTTTGAAGGGTGTTCAATTAACTACAAAATGGCCAAAAATGCCTTTTTAGGCCTTCAAAGGAAGTAGTCTCTCATAAAAGCTAAATGAGTTGATCGATCACCTTAAACACTATTCCTTACACACTGAAACACGCTAAATGAATGATCTTTTTAGGACTTTCCTTTGGTTGAGGGTTTATGATTTAGGGTTTAGGGTTTAGGGCTTGGGATTTAGGGTTTAGGGCTAAGGGTTTAGGACTCAAGGTTTAGAGTTTAGGGTTTAAGGTTTAGTGTTTAAGGCTCGTAGTTCAGATTTTAGAGGTTTAGGGTTTAGAGGTTTGTGTTTATTTAGGTTCATGGCTTAGGTTCATGGTTTAGGGTTTATGAGTTTAGGGTTTATGGTTCAGGGTTATGGGTTGAGGGTTTAGGGTTTATGGCTCAAGGTTCAAGGTTTAGGGTTTAGGAGCTCAAGGTTGAGAGTTTAGGGTTTATGGCTCAAGGTTCAGGGTTTAGGGTTTAGGAATCAGGGTTGAGGATTTAGGGTTTAAGGTTGAGAGTTGAGGGTTCAGGGTTTAGGGTTCAAGGTTTAGGGTTTAGGGTTAACGGTTAAGGGTTTATGTTTGAGGGTTCAAGGTTTAGGGTTTTGTCTTAGCGCCTATGGATTCAGGACCTAGGGATTATGGTTTAGGGCTTAAGGTTTAGGTTTTAGGGGTCAGGGTTTAGATTTTAGGGTTTAGGGCTGAGGGTTTATGGTATAGGGTTTAGGGTTTAGGGCTTATGGTTTAAGGTTTAGGGTTTAGGGCTCAGGGTTTAAGGTTTAGGGGATTTAGGGTTTAGGGTTTAGGGTTTAGGAGTTAGGGTTTAATGTTTAGGGTTGAGGATTTAGGGTTTAGGGTTTAAGGATGAGGATTTAGGGTTTACGGTTCAAGGTTTAGGAGTTCAGGGTTTAAGGTTTAAAGGGTTCAGGGTTCAGGTTTTAGGGATCATGGTTGAGGGTTCAGGGTTGAGAGTTGAGGGTTCAGGGTTTAGGGCTATCAGGGTTTAGTTTTTAGGATTTAGGGTTGATGGTTTATGTTTAAGGGTTCAAGGGTTTAGGGTTTTGGCTCAGGGCTTATGGCTTAGGGCCTAGGGTTTAGGGTTGAGGTTTTAGGGCTCAAGGTTTACGGCTTAGGGGTCAAGGTTTAGGCTATAGGTTTAGGGTATAGGATTAGGTATTAGAGTTTAGGGTTTAGGGATTAGGGTTCATGGTATAGGGTAAAGGGTTTAGGGATGAGGGTTTAGGGTTTAAGGTTGAGGATTTAGGGTTTATGGTTTAGGGTTTAAGAGTTAGGGTTTAGGGTTTAAAGGTCATGGTTCAGGGTTTAGGAAAAAGGGTTAAGGGTTTAGGGTTTAAGGCTTGAGGTTTAGCGTATGGGTTTTAGGGTTTAGTGATTAGGTCACTTAGAGCTTAGGGCTTAGGTTTTAGTGCTTAGGGTTTAGAGTTTATGGTTTAGTGCTTGGGGTTTAGAGGTCAGGGTTTAGGGTTTATGATTTAGTTTTCAGGGTTTAGGGTTTAGAATTTAGGGACCTTTAGGATTTAACATTTAGGCCTTAAGGTTTAGGGTTTACGGTTTAGGGCTCATGGCTCAAGGTTTAGGGTTTAGGGGTTATGGTGCATGGTTTAAGGTTTATGACTTAGGGTTCGAGTTTCAGACTTACGATTTTAAGGTTCATGGGTTAGTTATGGGTTTAAGGTTTAGGGGTTAGTTAGTTATGGGTTAGAGATCAGGGCTCTAGATTTAGGGCTTAGGGCTCAGGGTTTAAGGTTTAGGGTTTTAGGTCTTAAGGATTAGGGTGTAAGATTCAAGGCTTAAGGTTTAGGGTTTATGGTTTAGGGATTAGGGTTTAGGGTTCATGGTTCATGTTTTATGGATTAAGGTTCATGGGGTTCAGAGTTACTGGTTTAAGGTTTGAGGGTTATAGCTCAGGGCTCTAGATTTAGTATTTAGGGTTTAGCACTTAGGGCTCAGGGTTTAGGGTCCTGGGTCAAGGATTTAGGGTTTATGGGTTTAGGGACAAGGTTTTAGGGTTTATTATTTAGTGTTTAGGGTTTAGGATTTATTATTTTGTTTTTAGGGTTTAGGGTTTAGGTCTCATGGTTGAGGGTTAAGGGTTTAGGTCACAGATTTCAGGGTTCATCGAATTTATAGGCAAAAAATTCAAAGAGAGTCATCAAAATTTGATGTTTTTCATCTATTGATATTTTGAAGGAGGGAAATTTCGTCTTCCTAACTGTCCAATCCTTCCAAACACCCCAGTAATCCTCAATCCTTGGATGTACAGGGAGACACTGTTACTTGGCTTCCATTCATAATGATAGAAGATATTTAAAAATTTGTGTTATGACCTCTAAATCTATATGAATTTCAATTTACTTGGAAATTGCATCACACCCTTCACTATGATTGATGACTACCCCTATCTTTTTCTTCAAGGGATTTTGAAAACATCCATGGGTTTATCATATAAAGAATTAATCAATGAATGGAAGGTCACTAAGTCGTAGGCTAGGTAACTCCCATTTAGAACTAAACAAGAAAGATTTACTAGGTGATTGATAACCCCTTAGTGTTCTTATCCATTCCCCTATTTCTATGCTTAGTTTGAACACTTTAGGAAGTTATGTCACATTTGCTATCCATTCTAGCAGAAGACACTTGAACTTTATATTTCTCCGGAGGAGAGGGTACTACAGGAAATTCAATTATGATCCTACACCTTTGCATTAATATATTCTCGATGTTTCTTTTGTTTCCTTTATGATTAATTTTTTTGTTGTGATGGTTATTTTTTCCAGCTTCCAATGGGTCATCTTGGCTTGCATAATATCATACATGGAAATATGAGAAATGTGAAATTTGTTTTAGGGTGTGAATAAATTTACATTCAAGAGCACAAGTATATATGGGGAGAAACAAGTTTGGAACAGATGTGTAATATATGCATTACAAGGCACAAGGTAGTTGTCATATCCATTTAGTTACTTGTCCCACCTCTCATAAACAAGGTAGTTCTACAAGCAAACTCAATGATGCTTCAACGCACGAGACTAGGAAATATTGATGAAATATGGTTTGGGGTTTAGGGTTAAAGGTTCAGGGTTCAAGATTTAGGGTTTATGCTTATAGGATTTAGGTTTTAGGTTTTAGGGTTTAGGGTTTAATGTTTATGGTTAGGGTTTACAAATTGAGGTTAAGGATTTAGGGTTTTGGGTTTTGGGTTTAGGGTTTAGGGTTTCAGGTTAAGGATTTAGTGTTTAAGGATAAGGGTTTATGGTTTATGATGCAAGTTTTAGGGGTTATGGTCCAGGGTTTAGGATTTTAAGGTTTAAGATTTAATGTTTAGGGATTAAGGTTTAGGGTTTACGGTTTAGGGCTCAAGGTTTAGGGTTTAGGGTTTAAGGTTTATGGTTTAGGGCTTAGGACTTAGGATATATGGTCTAGGGTTTAGGGTTTAGATTTTAGGGCGCGGGGATAAGGGTGTAGGGTTCAAGTCTTAGGGTTTAGGGTTTAGGATTTTGTATTTAAGGTTTAGGGTTTAGCGGTCAGGGTTTAGGGTTTAGGATTTAGTTTTTATAGTTCAGGGTTAGGGTTTAGCGTTTAGGGCTTATGGTTTAGGGTTTAAGGTTTAGGGTTTGTTGGTCTGAAAATCTGTCAGTTAGGCAGGTCATGGGGAAACATGCCAATAGTGTGTAGGGCATAGCCCCTCTTTGAGACAACAAAGTGAAACTAGTTTATTGCTAATCTATCAAGCAGGAATCTATGCAAATCTACACTATTCTAACTTCAGGGGGTTTGGGATCTCATCCCAGTAGATGTAGTTCCAACAATGAACAGAAAAGGTAGGAGGGAAGGAACGAAATGAGGGTAGATCATGAAGGAAGAAAAGAAATGAATTCCAAGACCGAAAGGTTAGAAGGTTTATGCTTTGTGCTGGTAGTAAACAGAGCCAAACTTACTTGCATAAACGATTAAAGCAATACTGATGAACAGATGACAATAGTAAGAATGAATCCAACAGAATAAAAACATAGATCTAACTTAAGAAAGATCTGATGCAAATAACACACATATGTAGCACAAAGTCTGAATACATGTATTAATATTTCTTCTATTACAAGAAAGCACAAAGTCTTTCTCTCCTCACTTCTCTTTCATACAAAAAATGTCCACCTGGAATACAACAAGTATTCTAGTATTTATAGAAGGAGAAGAGGAAAGAAGACAAAAACCAACCAACTACTTACAAAATATATTACAAGATATTTACAAAATATCTAAAAAGTCAAAAGTTGACTTTGGGCAAGTTTTTGGATGACAACATCCCATGGTGCAACATGGATGAGGTCATCATAAATGCCAACATGTTTTTTAAATATTTTACAAAAATGATCAAAGCATACATAAGAGGAGAAACTACTCCTCATCATCTCTTTGCTCAAACTTGTGTCTTGCTTTTGATCAGGAGATTCGATGTGACACTGCGCTTGATATTCCATAAACTTGTTGATCATCGCTTGAAGTTGATCATGATCTGGACCTTTGAAATGGTTGTCCAATGACTTCACAAGTTTCTTTTTCATTCTTGAGCTTGTCAGGTAACTCGGTGAAAGTTTCGCATGAATTGATCAAAAAGCCAATGAAGTCGCGGCAAGCCAGGAGGTTATTGATTGACTCTCAGTCGAAAGTGACCTCTGGTGCCAAACCTTGAGTGACTATAGCCTTGAAGCACTGGAATGTATCGTCTGCTTCTCTCAAGTTGTATGATTCACTGAGCATTTCTGGAGCCATTTTTGTAACTGTCTGCTCCATGTTGTATCATGCGTCCAGGGCTTCATCTTTGATTTTATCTATCCTCTCCATGATATATTCCATTTGATGAACTCGGTAATCTAAAGTGATGAGAGCTTTATTATGTGCACGCGGGTGATTGATAACGCCGACCTTCAATAGGTTGTCAGCTGGGCAGTCAACCATGGCTTGAAATGTTTCATGTTGCAACCTGGCGTTATCCAACTCCTCAGAGAGGGAACCTGCTACTGCTTGTAGCTCCTTATTTGCTTGGGTTATATCCTGATAGAGCACTATGAATTTCCCAATCATTTCATGACCATCTCTGAGGATCCGCTCGATCCAGGATGATACTGTTGTGCCTTGTTCACCAATCTTAACATATTCATTTATTTTATCCTAACTGAAAACTTCAATGGGTTCGGCGGTAGTTACAGTAGGAGCGTTGCCCATTTTCTGCAATGCTTGGAGGAGATGTTTGTTTTGTTCCTTGAGTATTCTCTTCTCCTCTTTTACTTCTTGGAGCTTCTTGCAGAGAGCATCTACTATAGACAAGGCTTCTCTTTGAAGGCTTTTAGATGAGGTCCCCATTGTGACTTGAGTCACTATGAAGTCTGTGGGAGAAAGATCCTTCTTTTCCTTGGTGGGATCCGGGTAAGCAATCTCCATGACCCTCTCCCCTGAAGTGCTCTTAGAAAAGTGAGTTATCGCTTTCTGCTTCTTAGGTCCCTTCTTCGGAATGACGGAGAAGTCCATGGGTGCAATGGGAACCTTTCTCTTATGCTGACTCAGGTGGTTAGAAATCCAACTAGGACTTATGGGAGTGGGAGTAGAGGAAATAGAAGAAGAAACGGGAGTGAAAGGGGGAGCAACTATAGAGGCCTCAGGGAAGTATGTTGAAACACTCGGTGGTGGCATTGAACAAGGAATCCAACGCACCGCTACTTGTGGGGCCTAGAGTTACTACAGGAGAAGAGAAGGACATGGAAATGGAAGGGATCTGCAATTGGATGGAGGGAATACTGGGTGACAGATCTGTGAGAGAGGAGAAGATGGAAGAGGTGGGAGATGGAAGAGAGGAAGGGAGAGGAGAAGACGTATCCATAGGAACAGATGTTTCAATGACAGGAGGAGGAGAAGAAATAGAAGAAGGAATGTTGGGTACCTCTGCAGTTGTAGTCGTGATAACATCCTGGGGATGTATCCATTGAAACCTCTGTTGTTTCTTCCTCTTTACCTGGAGAAACCAGGTCGACTATTTTCTTCTCAGAAGTAGAAGGAAGGCCTTCAGGAGCTTCTTCTTGTTTGCTTGATTCACCCTCCTTGTCTTTCCCTTTTCCTTTCGGCACTTGGGCCGGTCTTGGAGGTTCTCTACCTAAAGGAGAAGTAGTGAAATCAACTCCAAGGTAGGTGAGACCATTCTGTTTGCACCAATGTTCGGTGCACTGCAACGTGGGCTTAACCCTTTCTTGAATGGTTTTTGGTGATTTGGCTCTGTCGATCTCCGCGAATGGCCAATCATCCCCATCTGTGTTAAGGTAAACCTGATCAATTTCTTGATTAGTCTCTTGGAATTCCTTTGGGACGATGGCTACGCCATAGTGGATGATCTCCTCCAGAGCCAGCCGGGAGTGATCCTTTTTCACTGATGTCTATCTCATGTGTTAGGTCGATCCAAATGTCCTCGATCTCGAGAACATGGATGGGATCAATTTTTTCCTTTGGGAGGCAACTCTGGATAGTCGAAGGTCAGCCTTGCTGGGAAGTTATGCTTCAAATTTAGCAGCTCTAGCTCAACATACATCTCCCGTGCTTTGGCAAGTGTGGGGCAGGTGTATCGGCCAACTGTAAGGGGGAATGGAGTTCCTCCTTTCTTTCTCTTCATGCATTTCTCATGGTAAGTGATTAGCTGCCTTGATAATTCCAACAGGATCAGCTTTGGCCCTACATACCTTGGCAGCTTCGTTGGCTCTCCTTCGAAATTCACATCTCTGAAGGTATGTGAATGTGGGGAATTGTGTGAACAATGCTCCCCATTTCTTTGTAGCAGCAATCACACTTGGGCTGGTCCGACCGTGTCTCATGTTTGGCCTTAGCAAGCAGATTACCTCATAGAAGAAGGCATCATTAATTTTGGAGAACTGGGAGATGCTGGCCTCGAGCTTTAGCTCTAGGTAGAATTCATATATTTTAACCTGGGGCCATACCCCATTTCGAGCTAACCCTATGAAATCCCTTGCTGATGCAGCTAACGTATACAACGTAGGAATTCATGTAGAACTTCCCAGTTGTTAGAACTTGTTGAAGCTAGCTGGGAGATGGTGTCACTGATGATCTCACCCCAGCCAAAATGTTGATCAGGTGCATTCTTGCTCATGGTCTCCAGGTACCTCAGCATCCATTTGTGGAAAAAATGGGCATCAGGGAGCCCAAATACTCTGTTTAAGAAGGTGATTGTATCACTCAACTCTTCATTAAAGTCACTACGGTGGATGGTTTGTGGCCATCTGCTCACCAGTTTCTTGTTCTTTAGATAAAGCTCATTCATCATCTGCATGCATTTATCCTCATTGTCATCCCAGGCCTTCTTGCAGTCTTCAATGACTTATTTCTACATATTGCCTATGTGATGAGGAATGCCCAAGATCAGTTCAAAGTGACGAGTTGTGAGGTCAATGATGGGCTGTTGTTCTTTATGTCTTCAACACATCTAGTGTCTTTGTTATAGCACCGAGCAACCAACATGATGAACTCATTATTTACGACACTTACTGGCAACCTAGCTGCAAAGTGCAATCCACTGCCCACTAGTTTGTTCATCCACAGGCCACTGCTTACCTGGTTGGTCCTTGCCCAAAATTCATCCATATCAATATGACCTAGCTCAGAGTCTCTGATGTCGAGGTTGCACTCTGCATATGAGTCAGGCATCCTGACTTTCTGATACTTGTACTTCATCTCTTGTTCCGACTGCTTAGCTTTAGCTTTAGCTTTAGTTGGTTTCTTGCTTGATGAAGACATGTGTGAGCTCAAGGATGGATGTTGTTGTTCTGCAAGAAGAATCAAGGAGGTCCAACACAGAAGAGCCATGTCAACCATCATGTTATTCATAATGAAAGCTTGCAGAATGAAGAACTAGTAATTATAAGGCTTAGGGCGCAAGGCACAGGTTCACAACATGCTACAGGGACTTTTTATTGCTAGGCGCACTTGGGAAGATGTCGACATGAAAAATTATGTGCCTAATGTTGACATGAGAAAAGTTATGCCAAGGTTAAGAAAGGGCGCAATTTGAGAGGTGTAACATGAAAAGTTTCAGCACCAAAGGATAAAGCGCAGGGCGCGGTTTACAACATTAGCAACATGTTATGTTGATGTTAAGGAAGTTGTGCCTGTGCCTTAGGAAAAAACTACTTTGGCTGGGTGCTGAAAAAGTTTGTGTTGCATGGGTTTAGAGTGCGCCAAGGGGTAACTTTGAGAGATGTTGCAAGAAAAACAACGCGCCAAGGGAAAAAGCGCATGGTGCACGGTTTTGAAGCACACAACATTTTATGTTGATGTTGTGCAAGTTGTGCCTGCGCCCTACAAAAGCTACTAAGTGTTATTTCAACTGGGCATGGGTTAAGGTTATGTTGCAAGAGGGTAAAGTGCACCAAGGTGTAATTTTGGAAGATGTTGCAAGGAAGGATAGTGCGCCATGATTTTAATCAGTTTAACAGTTTGGCTTATTTTTCTTGATTTATCTTCCTCTCTCTTTTGGATATCTCAGATGGTAAAGAGAGGGTTTGTTTGGCAAGGCAAGCAGGTAGGGGAAAGATGAGTTTTTAGTTTCTTCAGAGGCAGGGGTCTTCCAGATTTGTAGATCTGGAAGAGAGGCAAAAGGGCTTTCAGCTGGTTTGATAATTTGTTAGGTGTGTTTCTTTAGATTTTATCTTTTCTACACCAACCCTAATACCTAACACAAAAAAACAAAAACAACAAGGAGAGGAGCCACTTACCCAGATTTATAAAATACAAAACGACGACATGGGATCCACAAGCTCGAAAAATGACACGCGGGGGTGACAAGGATGGTTAACAGGTGCAGAGAAAACACTTTTTTCAATTTTCAATTCATGAAAATGACAGGTGTCGGGAGCCTATTTATAAGAAAATTGGCATTTATTACTTCACCAACTTCTTTTGGCAACTTTTAGAGCATCGACACGATAAAAAGTGCGCCTTAGCGTAACTTCAAGGACGTCAACACAACATTAACAAAGTGTGCCTTAGCGCACATTTCCTGATATCAACACATCATTAACAACGCCTTAGTGCACATTTTATGATGGCAACATGATATTTCCAGCACCAAAGGGCCAAAGGGGCGTAACTTTTGTGATGTTAACATAATAATGAGTGCACCAAGGATTTTAAGAGTGGGTGTAGATTTCGGTATGTCGACACAAGGAAAATTGTGCCTTGTGCAAAAAGGGGCACAACTTCAGTCATGTCGACATGAAGATGGGTGTGCCAAAGGATTAACAAAATTGACTAAGTCTTGCAACATCTAGATTTTTTGAAAGGAAGTTTTGGGCCATTTTGAACATGTTGTCAAACTCCCCTTGGGGTCAAAATGAAAATTTTGGTATGGTTACCTGCAAATTACCCTTGTCAATTTTGTAGGATAACAACTAGCTCTTTCTAGGGACTATCTTTAAGTGAAACTTAAGGGTAGAGAATCCCATATTTTCAAGTGCCTATCCATTGGGTTACAGAGAGTCAAAAACAAGGGCGACCAAAAAAGGAAAAAGGAAGGGAACACACAACAAACAGAAAGCAAACACACAACGAAAGCAAACTGTACAAAGAAGAGAGCAAGCTCTACTTCCTGAAGATCTTCAAGTGTTGCCTGCTATAGGGAAGTGGGAGCTTAGTTCCGTCCAGATATGAGAGATAGAAACTATTCTCTCCATTGAGCTGCTTGATCTTGTATGGCCCTCTCCAAAGAGAGTCAAACTTCCCATGCATACCTTTCAGTTCTCTTCATTTGTCCCACAGAAGAACAAGATCTCCCACTTGGAAATATCTCTGCTTAGCTTTCTTGTCGAACAGTCTTTTAACTTGATTCTGATGTTCAGTGATCTTGTCGAAAACTTTCACTCACTTTTCTTTAAGTTCCGTCAGGTACATAATCCTCTTTTCAAGAGAATTCTAAAAAGTTTCATCTTCAATTGCTCGAGCCAAGCGCAGAGCAGGAAGTTCTGTGGAGATAGGGATTTCGGCATCAATCCCATATAACACCTGGAAAGATGACATTCCAAGAGACCTCTTTGGAGTGATACGATCCACCCACAAATCATCATATAATGATTTGTGCCAGGACCACTGGTTTTCATCAACTAGCTTCCGTATGATAGTCACCAGGTTCTTATTGCTAGATTCTGCCTGACCATTTCCTTGAGGATAATAATCAGAAGCATGAGCCAAGGTTATTTTGTATCCATAACAAAAACCAATAACTTCCCATAAAGATAAGTTGGAAGCATTATCAACAACGATTTTGTGTGGAATGTCAAATCTCACAATAATATTTTCCTTGATGAAGTTGCAAACAACTTCAGAAGTGGCATGCTTGACAGGTATGGCCTCCACCCATTTTGTGAAGTAATCCATTGCTGTTAGGATGTAACTATGTCCAACACTCGATTGAGGATTGAGTGCTCCAATGAAATCAATTCCCCATTTCCTGAATGGTTCATGTCAATGATGACGGGCCTGAGGGGAAACACAGCCAACTTTGGTTTGCCAACGAACTGTTGGCAAAGTTCACATTTTGCTACCCAGGTGGCTGCATCTTGAAATAGCATCGGCCAGTAGTACCTAGGCCCAAATGATTTTATGTGTTGTCACTGATGAGGAGAAGTGACCACCACAGGCTGAGTCATGAAAACTCTCCAACAATTTTATCTGTTGTGGCTTGTCAACACATCGTAGAAAAATGTCGTCAATTCCATGTTTGTACAATCCATCATCCCATATGACATATCTTGTGGCTCTGAGCTTCACCATTCACTTTTCCTTAGTGGTTAGGTGAGTTGGGCACTCTCCATAGGTGAGAAAGAATGTGATGTCAGAATACCATTCGTCATTGGTTGCGACAAACAGAACCATGGGCAAAGAATCTAGCTTTCTCCAGTTCATTTTGTTCTCCATCAATGTGATCAGCTTTCTCTTCAGGTACCTCTGAGTCTTTATTTTCAGCCATTAGCTGACACAGGCCTTTACCTCTTACCAACTTGGTTGGTTTGATGTCTAGGTCATATTCTTGGACCTTTGCGATCCAATTCCCTCGTAAGCTCCCTAACTCCTGTTGAGTTAGGATAGACTTAACAACCGTGTCAGGAACCAACACTACTGTATGAGAATTCAGAATATAGTAGCGGAAAATTTTTGACTACTTTTACCACGGAAAAGGCATGCTTTTCCAATTGTGACATCTTCAGTTCATGAGGCTTAAGAGGAGAGCTCATGAAAGAAATCAGGGATTCAATATCTTCGGAGTTCTTTTGCATCAAGATAGCTGATACAGTATGCACAGACGCATAACTGTACATGATGAAGTCTTTGCTGAAGTCAGGACACACCAGAATAGGAGCGTGAGTGACGGAGGTTTTTATGTCTTCGAATGATGTCTTGCCTTCCTCACTCCATCGAATATTTGGGACCCTTTCATCATATTAGATATATGACGAGTCTTCTCAGCAAAATCAGGAACAAAGCGTCTAAGAAAATTTACCTTTCCGAAGAAAGAGTGAACACCAGTCTTGCTTGTAGGTAAAAGTAAGGCTCTGAATAGCCTTGACCTTTCGACATCTATCTTAGTTCCTTCTCTGCTGACGACATGTCCAAGCAGCTTTCCTTCGGTGACCCCAAAAACTGACTTCTTGGGATTTAGTGAAATTCCGTGCTCTCGGCATCTGATCAAGACTTGTTCCAAATGATCGCAGTGATCACTTCATTTCTTGGAGAACACGGTCAGGTCATCTAGGTAAACTACGATGACTTTTCCCATCATACCTTTGAATGCAAAGTCCATTGCTCATTGGAAGGTAGCACCGGTGTTGATCAAACCGAACAACATTCTGTTGTAGGTGAAGGTACCCCAAGGAGTGGTGAACACTATTTTGAACTGATCTTCAGGCGTGACTTGAATTTGATTGTAACCTGAAAAACCATCAAGCATAGATAACATTTCTGAACCGGTTACTGCCTGTAGAACTTGATCCATTATTGGCAGTGGATAGTTATCTTTTAAGGATGACTGGTTCAAGTTGCGAAAGTCCACGCATATGCGTATCTCGCCATTCTTCTTCCGCACAGGCACAATATTTGCAACCCAGGTACTGTGATGAATTGGAAAAATAATTCTTGCATCCACATTTTTTGAATTTCAGCCTGGATGGTACCTGAGATTTTGGGGTTGTAGTGCCTTTGCTTTTGATGAAAAGGCTTGACGTCATCCTTGAGCGGAATGTCGTGCCGAATGTCCTTTGGCTTGAAAGACTTTAGATCAGCATAAGACCATGCTAACACATCCATGTACTTTTTCAGCAACTTAACGAATTTTCACTTTTCCTCGGGCGTACAACACTTCCCGATATTCACGGAACGAGGATGTTCCACAGTACCCAGATTGACGGATTCAGTTTCAGGAGAAGAGGAAGGATCATCCTATCACTTTTTCTTGACAAAACGGTCATGATTATCAAATAATCATTCTAAGGAAACCAAACCTTTTGGGATCTTATTTCCTTTGAGCTGTATCACTGTTTCTTTTTCAGATTCATGTGCTTGACCGGTGAGAGACTCACGACATGTAGAAGTTGATCCATCGAAATGAAGTTCTTTGAAATTGTCAGCTTTCTCCAAAAAGGTGATGAGTTGGTTGTCATCATTGAACACTTGCCAGTGCTGTGAATTATCTGGCACACTTGGGTGAAAAACCACTTCAATGGTATATGTATCTATTTTTAACCCTGGGTGAGGGAGCATGAGAGAGGCTGAGACGGCCAACGAATCAGCCATGTCATTTTGAGCTCGCAGAACTGCTTTGATTGAGAAAGCATCAAACTCTTCGATGTTATCCCATACTGCATTGTGGTAGTGTCTGAGCCGGTCATTCTTTACTTGATATATCCCTTTTACCTGATTGACAATCAACTCAGCATCACCTTGCACTTTTAGATTCTTGATTCCTTTCTCTTTTGCAGCTTGCATGCCAAGTAACAAGGATTCATACTCGGTAGTATTATTCGTATTGAAGAACTGTAACTTGAAAGAAAAAGGGAAAATCTCCTCTTCAGGAGATATTAGAACAGCCCCAGCACCGCATCCACTTGTTGCACAACTACCATCAAACTGCAATGTCCATACTTTGTTGAGATCCTCTTTTTGGATGAGAACGTCCATTCTATCTGAGTCGGTGGACAGGAAGTAGTTCCCCATCCCTGATGATTCAAAAGAATCTGAGCTTTAGGGTCATCAGAGTTGGTGACTAGATATTTCTTTTGTGATTCTGGTTCCAATGTCTGCATCACTCCTTTGACAGGAATCCTGGCTTTGGACCAGTCCATATGAATTTCCCCACCAACTTCTTTACAAAAGCTCCTCCCTAGCAATATCCCGTATGCTGCTGGAATATCAGCTACGAGAATAGTCATTTTTACCCTTTTCTCAGGAAATGTCACGAATGCAAACTGTGCATCCTTGATCTGACCAATCAATGGTACCTGTTTGGTTTCCATGGAGTAGCATCTGCCAAAAGGTTTAGTAAGTGTGAGGCCCAAAGCATGGGTGAACCTTTGCTGGCATAACATTATCAGAAGCTCCAGAATCAATTATACAGTTATTTAGTTTATGACCATTGATCAGGAGAGATAGGTAAAAAGGTTCAATTTTCCTTGATGCGGAAGTCGAGGCAACGTTTACGTGAGACGTAGGAGGAATGGGAAGAATTCCTTTTGGGGAAATGGGAGGAAGGACGACAGCCTGGCTTTGGATATACTTAGTTAATCTTATAAGCTGCTCTGGGTTGGACTGAAGGTACTCAACTTCAGACATCTGGATCTTGGTCTTTTTGGCGTGATCAATTATATCAAATGCGACCAAGGGTTGAGCTAACGAAGGAATGAGTCCTTCGTTTCATGTTTGTGGAGGAGGATTACTGGTCTTTATGGGATTGGAGGAAGGCTGAATTGGAGGAGAAATAAGAGGAAAATATTTCTTTACAAAAGGTTTAACAGGAGGTTGAGTAGGAAGGGGATTACCTCTTTTAGCGATCGTTGGAGGAGGAGTTACCACAGCCTTTTCCTTTTATTTTTCAGCAGCAACTATTTGCTTCTTTTCCTTGTGAGTGAGTGAAAACTGCGTATGATTGTCCACTCACATACCCTTGGGTACCCTCTTCTTCATCAGATTCCTCATCTTCAAATTCCATGTACCCAATAGTAGAGTCACCAGTTCGGTTCACCGACATCTTGATCATCTTCACCTTGCGACGAAGGTTCTTCGTAATTTGGATCATCTTCTTCAATTTCAACCAAAGCATTAACCAGAGGGGCTTCAATTGCTAACCTTGGAGAAGTAGCAGGAAACGGCCTTTGGGGGGCATTGTTGGGAGTGAAGTTCCTCCATGGGATATCCCGGTAAGGAGTAGTAGACGATGTTTGAGCTAATTGCTTCTTTAATGAGAGCAAGTCATTTGCCATCTTCTGGAATGCTGGATCTGATGAGGTAGCCTGAGAAGAAGTTGAAGCCTTTGATTTTGACGGCTCTCGTCTTAACTCACCAATATAAGAAGGTTGTTCCTCTATCCGAATGGCCATAGCTTGAGCAAGGGCCAAGGTGGGTATCTGTTCCTGTAAAAGTAAGAAACTTACTTTTGAACTCATGGCGTTCAAGAAGAAACACTTTTGATTCTCTAATGTTGGCATCATGGCAAGAGGCACACAGTTGATCAGTGAATTGAATCGGGTGATAAAATCATGCATGGTTTCATTGGCCTCCTTCTTCATGTGAGTGATTTGTGACAATAACGCAAATGTGTCTTCTGAAGGTTTGTATCTATCTTCAAATGCAGTCTGCAATGTGGCCCAACTGGTGATGGATCCGCTGGTAAATGTTGGAACCACTCTGATGCAGGCCCTTGCAAGGTCTCCAAAAAGAGACGTACCGATACGTCTTCATGAGTCACGTCCAGAATGCTGCATGACATAATAAATGCAGCTATATGCATCTGTGCTTTGATTTCCGCTCCCATCGAATTTTGGAAATTTTACGATTTCCCTGAGGGAGGGGGTTGACCAGATGCGGCAGTGCTAGAGGACCCATGGCATTTCCCCATGGTACAGGAAGATTTATTGCCATTTGAAAAGTAGGAAAAATAACATGAGCAGGGAGTGTGGTTCCACTTAGCAAAAGAGCACTGCAAGTTGATGTCGAGGCACCCTGTGAAATCTGGCTCTTTCGTGGAGGCGAGGCACTTCTTGCTGATCGATCTGCTGAACTTAGTGATGTGAATCATGCTGGAGTGATATTGAAATTGTGCCTTCAAAGTAGATCAAAAATTGGATCAACTTCTCCATGAGCTCTTCTGCTACACGAGTAAATTGTTCACCCGCCAGTGTACCCATTCAGATCTGCAACAATTAAGAGCAGATTCACAACAAACTTTTTGTTTGTACTTGCTGATTTTCTGATTTTTCTGGCAAAAATCAGCAGCATGTACTTTTTCAATTTTAATTTTACCCTTTTTTAATAACAACCGATTGCAGTTTTCTGACAAAGATTAATAAGGATAAAAAGTGGGTCAATTTAGAAAGCTGATTTTCAGATCTTTGACCTGAATTTTGCAAGGTTTTGAAAATAACATAAAATATCAGAATCTCAGATCTACTGAAATATACAGGTTTTTGTAAAAAATCAGCGAACTAAAAGCTCCTATCTGGTCCAGATCTATGGATTTGTATAAGGAAATTTTCAGTTTTGATCACTTCTGCAAAAATTTTAATTTTTAACAAAGAGTTAAAATTTGCAATCTGGTAGTGATTTTTACAGTTTTTTAGTTATTTCCTTAGTTCGATCCCCAGTAGAGTCGCCAAAAACTATTGGTCTGAAAAACTGTCGGTTAGGCAGGTCATGGGGAAACAGGCCAACAGTGTGCAGGGCATAGCCCCTCTTTGAGACAACAAAGCGAAACTGGTTTATTGCTAATCTATCAAGCAGGAATCTATGTGCAAATCTACACTATTCTAACTTCAGGGGGTTTGGGATCTCATCCCAGTAGAGGTAGTTCCAACAACGAACAGAAAGGTAGGAAGGAAGGAATGGAGGAGGGTAGATCTGAAGGAAGAAAAGAAATGAATTCCAAGATGGAAAGGTCAGAAGGTTTATGCTTTGGGCTGGTAGTAAACAGAGCCAAACTTACTTGCATAAACAATTAAAGCAATACTGATGAACATATGACAATAGTAGGAATGAATCCAACAGAATAAAAACATAGATCTAACTTAAGAAAGATCTGATGCAAATAACACACATATTAAGCACAAAGTCTGAATATATGTATTAATATTTCTTCTGTTACAAGAAAACACAAAGTCTTTCTCTCTTCACTTCTCTTTTCATACAAAAAATGTCCACCTAGAATACAACAAGTATTCTAGTATTTATAGAAGGAGAAGAGGAAAGAAGACAAAAAAAAGCAAACCACCACTACTTACAAAATATCTTACAAGATATTTACAAAATATCTAAAAGTCAAAAGTTGACTTTGGGCAAGTTTTTGGATGGCAACATCCCATGGTGCAACATGGATGATGTCATCGTAAATGCCAACAAGCTTTTTAAATATTTTACAAAAATGATCAAAGCATACATAAGAGGAGAAACTACTCCTCATCATCTCTTTGCTCAAACTTGGTGTCTTGCTTTTGATCAGGAGAGTCGATGTGACACTGCGCTCGATATTCCATAAACTTGTTGATCATCGCTTGAAGTTGATCATGATCTGGACCTTTGAAATGGTTGCCAATGACTTTGCAAGTTTCTTTTCATTCTTGAGCTTGTCAGGTAACTCGGTGAAAGTTTCACATGAATCGATCAAAAAGCCAATGAAGTCGTGGCAGGCCAAGAGGTTATTGATTGACTCTCGGTTGAAAGTGACCTCTGGTGCCAAACCTTGAGTGACTATAGCTTGAAGCACTGGAATGTATCATCTGCTTCTCTCAAGTTGTATGATTCACTGAGCATTTCTGGAGCCATTTTTGTAACTGTTTTCTCCATGTTGTATCATGCATCCAGGGCTTCATCTTTGATTTTATCTATCCTCTCCAGAATATATTCCATTTGATCAACCCAGTAATCTAAAGTGATGAGAGCTTTGTTATGTGCACGCGGGTGATCGATAACGCCGACCTTCAATAGGTCATCAGCTGGGCAGTCAACCATGGCTTGAAATGTTTCATGTTGCAACCTGGCGTTATCCAACTCCTCAGAGAGGGAACCTGCTACTGCTTGTAGCTCCTTATTTTCTTGGGTTATATCCTGGTAGAGCACTATGAATTTCCCAATCATTTCATGACCATCTCTGAGGATTCGCTTGATCCAGGATGATACTATTGTGCCTTGTTCACCAATCTTAACATATTCATTTATTTTATCCTGACTGAGAACTTCAATGGGTTCGGTGGCAGTTACAGGAGGAGCGTTGCCCATTTTCTGCAATGCTTGGAGGAGATGTTTGTTTTGTTCCTTGAGTATTCTCTTCTCCTCTTTTGCTTCTTGGAGCTTCTTGCAGAGAGCATCTACTGCAGACAAGGCTTCTCCTTGTAGAATTTTCAGATGAGGTCCCCATTGTGACTTGAGTCACTGTGAAGTCTGTGGGAGAAAGATCCTTCTTTTCCTTGGTGGGATCCGGGTAAGCAATCTCCATGACTCTCTCCCTCGAAGTGCTCTTAGAAAATGAGTTATCGCTTTCTGCTTCTTGGGCCCCTTCTTCGGAATGATGGAGAAGTCCATGGGTGTGATGGGAACCTTTCTCTTATGCTGACTCAGGGTGGTCAGAAATCCAACTAGGACTTATGGGAGTAGGAGTAGAGGA
Organism: Taxus chinensis; assembly: GCA_019776745.2. Classification (NCBI taxonomy): domain Eukaryota; kingdom Viridiplantae; phylum Streptophyta; class Pinopsida; order Cupressales; family Taxaceae; genus Taxus; species Taxus chinensis. Next base: position 707,777,941 of record CM034153.1, on the reverse strand, counting down.
AATAGAAGAAGAAATGAGAGTGAAAGGGGGAGCAACTGTGGAGGCCTCAGGGAAGAATGTTGAAACACTCGGTGGTGGCATTGATAAGGGAATCCAATGCACCACTGCTTGTGGGGCCTGAAGTTACTAACGGAGGAGGAGAAGGAAGCGGAAACAGAAGGGATCTGCAATTAGATGGAGGGAACACTGGGCGACAGATCTGCAAGAGAGGAGAAGATGGAAGAGGTAGGGAGATGGAAGGGAGGAAGGTAGAGGGGAAGACACATCCATAGGAATAGATGTTTCGATGACAGGAGGAGGAGAAGAAATAGAAGAAGGAATGCTGGGTACCTCTGCAGTTGTAGTTGTGATAACATCCTGGGTGGATGTATCCGTTGAAACCTCTATTGTTTCTTCCTCTTTACCTGGAGACACCAGGTCGACCACTTGCTTCTTAGAAGTAGAAGGAAGGCCTTTAAGAGCTTCTTCTTGTTTGCTTGATTCACCCTCCTTATCCTTTCCTTTTCCTTTCGGCACTTGAGTTAGTCTTGGAGGTGCTCTACCTGAAGGAGAAGTAGTGAAATCAACTCCGAGGTAGGTGAGACCATTTTGTTTTCACCAATGTTTGGTGCACTGGCAACGTGGGGCTTAACCCTTTCCTGAATGGTTTTCGGTGCTTTGGCTCTATTGATCTCTGCGAATGGCCAATCATCCCCATTTATGTCAAGGTAAACCTGATCAATTTCTTGATCAGTCTCTTGGAATTCCTTTGGGATGATGGCTATGTCATAGTGGATGATATCCTCTAGAGCCAACCGGGAGTGATCTTTTCACTTGATGTCTATCTCATGTGTCAGGTTGAACCAAATGTCCTCGATCTCAAGAACATGAATGGGATCAATTTTTGCCTTTGGGAGGCAACTCCGGTAGTCGAAGGTAGGCCTTGCTGGGAATTTGTGCTTCAAATTCAGCAATTCCCGTTCAGCATACATCTCCCGTGCTTTGGCAAGCGTGGGGCAGGTGTATCGACCAACTGTAAGGGGGAATGGAGTTCCTCCTTTCTTTCTCTTCATGCACTTCTCATGGTAAGTGATTAGTTGCCTTGACAACTCCAAGAGGATCAGCTTTGGCCCTGCAAACCTTGGAATCTTCGTTGGTTCTCCCTCAAAATTCACTCCTCTGAGGTATGTGAATGTGGGGAATTGTGTGAACAATGCTCCCCATTTCTTTGTGGCAGCAATCACACTCGGGCTAGTGCGACCAGTGTCCCATGTTCGGCCTCAGCAAGTAGATTACCTCATAGAAGAAGGCATCATTAATCTTAGAGAACTAGAGAGATGCTGGCCTTGAGCTTCAGCTCTGGGTAGAACTCGTATATCTTGACTTGGGGCCATACCCCATTTTGAGCTAACCCTGCGAAATCCCTTGTTGCCGCAACAATGTATACAATGTAGGAATTCATGTAGAACTTCCCAGTTGTTAGAACTTGTTGGAGCTGTTTCACTCGGAAATGCTTCGTTCCTTATAGAAACAGATAAGGTTAGGGTTAGGAGGAATACCTGTAGAATGTCGAGATGATGTGCGCGTACCGTAGAGAAAGATCAAGCTGACTGCGAAGAACTCCTTTTTGTCTTGGAAGGACTACCTGCAAATAAGAACACAAGACCACAAGATTTTGATTAGATAATAAATGAGGAAACTGCCTTGGGCCCAGGAAATGTAAAACTTCCTTTCGAAGGTGGTCAGTTTCCCCTGCTAATATGAGTTAACACAAAATATTGTAAAATACCAATCAAATTGCTTGGCTGAACTGGGTAGGGGAAAGGCTGTTTTTCCTGGTTTTGATCAAAGGAAACCGATGCCGGTTACCTATAACCGATGGCGGTTACTGATAGCCGATACCGGTGGGTTCTAGGATCTTCTGGGCTGGTTGTGGAGTTTGTAATGGCTGATTTTTGGGTGGTATTGGGAAATGGGATGGTTAGAAGCTAAGGAATGATAGTTCGATGCAATGGCACGTTGGGTAGTGGATTCAGGGATGGATTTATGAGGACTGTGGTTCCAAAGGCAAGAGAAATGTTATAATGGAGGACATGCAAGATGTAACTTACTGGATTTGATGAAGGTGCCAGTTGATTTCCTTGGCTGCCAACTCTTCTGGTTTCTTCACTCGTCTCTGCTTGGTCAAGTGAAGTTCGGGACCCTGCTAATCGCTTTGGACTCTCCTTTTGATTCAAAAAATCCTTCGACTTGACCTCCCAAATGAAATTCCGATCCGTTGTTTGGTTTGGGGAGCCCATTTACAGGGAACCGATGGCGGTTTGCGTAACCGACGGCGGTCGAGTAGGAACCGGCATCGGTTAGGAAAAAGTAGGCTATTTTTAGTAAAATAGCCCACCTTCCCTGCTTTTCTCTCCCGAGAGATCAGTTGCGGGCTTGGTCAAGTGGCTAGAAGGTCGGTTTTGGGTGCGAGTAAGGAGGCATTAGTTATGGATGTGAGTCTAGACCAAGTCATGGGTCTTAATTAGGTTAGTTTAGGGTTAGGGCTAGGTCATGATGAGGTGGCAAAGTGAGGTGGCGGGTAAGGTGATGTGGATTTATCAATTACAAGGTAATTAATAAATAATTGTGTAAAGTTTAGGTAATGAGGTTAGGTTGCGAAATGGGATGCGGGTCACAAGGGGTCGTGAGACACGAATTTGGTGTCTACAGGAGCTGCTGGGAGATGTCGTGTCGCTTGATGATCTGTCAAGCTGCGCAGCCAATAATGCTAATCAAGCGCATTCTCATGTTCAAGATATAGGTAATCCCCCTCAGATCTATCTCAGATTGAGTGAACCAATTTTGGAAATAATGGGCATCAGGGAGCCCAAATACTCTGTTTAAGAAGGTGATTGTATCACTCAAACTCCTCACTGAAGTCATTATGGTGGATGGTTTGTGGTCATCTGCTCACTGGATTCTTGTTCTTCAGATAAAGCTCGTTCATCATCTACATACATTTATCCTCATTATCGTCCCAGGCCTTTTGCGTCTTCGAGACTTATTTCTACATATTTTCCTGTGATGAGGAATGCCTAGGATCATTTCGAAAGTGACGAGCTGTGAGGTCTATGATGGGTTTGTTGTTTTTTATTTTCGACACATCTAGTGTCTTTGTTATAGCATTGGGCAACTAACATGATAAACTCATTATTTTACGACACTTATATGGCAGCCCAAGCTGCAAAGTGCAATCCACTACCCACTAACTTGTTCATCCACGAGCCACTACTTGCCTGGTTAGTCCTTGTCCAAAGTCATCCATATCAATATGGTCCTAGCTCAGAGTCTTGATGTTAAGGCTGCACTCTGCATATGAGTCAGCATTCTGAACTTTCTGATACGTTACTTCATCTCTTGTTCCGATGCTTAGCTTTAGCTTTAGCTTTAGTTGGTTTCTTGCTTGATGAAGACATGTGTGAGCTCAAGGATGGATATTGTTGTTCTGCAAGATGAATCAAGGAGGTCCAACACAAAAGATCCATGTCAACCGTCATGTTATTCATAATGAAAGCTTACAATGAACAATGAGCAATTATAAGGCTTAGGGCGCAAGGCGTTTTAGGTTCACAGCATGCTGTAAGGGACTTAAAAATGTTGGGCGCACTTTTGGAAGATGTCGACATGAAAAAAGGTGCGCTCAATGTGGCATGAGGAAAGTTGCGCCAAGGTTAGAAAGGGTGCACTTTCGAGAGGTGTTGCATGACAAAGTGTAGCGCCAAAGGGTAAAGCGTAAGGGTGGGTTTAGAACATGCCCATGTCCATGTTGACTTTGGATGTTAAGGGAGTTGCACCTTGCGCCAAGGGAGATGACCTCCGGAAAAGCACGTGGTGCTGTTGTTTGAAGCACACAACATTTTATGTTGATGTTGTGCTAGTTGCGCCTACCCCTAAAAATTTGCTAAGTGTTATTTGAAAAATTGGATGCGGTTTTTAGATTATGCTGCAAGAAGGGAAAAGTGCGCCAAGGTGTAATTTTGGTAGATGTCCAACGGAAGGATAGTGCGCCATGCTTTTAATCAGTTTTAACAACTTATTTTCTTGGTTTTCTCTTCCTCTCTCTTTTGGATTTCTCAGATGGTAAAGAGAGGGTTTGTCTGGCAAGGAAGCATGCAGGGGAAAGATGAGTTTTGATTTCTTTCGAGGCAGCGGGGTCTTCTAGATTGTAGATATGGAAGGAGAGGGTAAAAGGGCTTCAGTTGGTTGATAATTTATGTTAGGTGTGTTGTTTTTAGATTTTACCTTTTCTACACCAACACCTAATACCTAACACAACAAAACAAAAACAACAACAGGAGAGGATCCACTTACCCGGATTTATAAATGACGAGAATGACTGAAATTGTTGGGGACCACAAGCTCTAAAAACAGAACGCAGTGTCCGGGGTGATAAGGACGGCTAACGATGTGCAAAGAGAAACACTTTTTTCAATTTTAATTTGTGAAAATGACAGGTTTTTGGGTGTCGAGCGCCTATTATAGGAAAAACTGACATTATTACTTCACCAACTTCTTTTGGTGATCTTTTTAAAGCGTTCGACACGAGTGAAAATGCACCTTAGGTAATTGTATGATGTGGCAGCAATGAGTTTTCCAGTGCCTTAAGCGCACATTTCCGGATGTCAACACAACATTTCAGCGGCTAAAGAAAATACTTAGCGCATGTTTTATGATGTTTGACACAAACTTTCCCAGCACCAAGGGCTTTCTTTAAAGGCGCACCACATTTTGGTATGTCGACATAACAATTTATGTGCCTTAGGTTTTATAGCGGGCGTAGATTCCTTGATGGTGACCACGGAGAATTCTTTGCGCCCAGGGAAGAAGCTGAAAAATGGGCTAAGTTCATAAATAAATTGATTTTGAAAGGGAGTTTCAAGCCATTTATTTAGTGTTTAGGTTTATGGCCTATGGTTTAGGGTTTCGATTGTAGAAGTTAAATGCTAAAATATTTAGGCTGAATGCTGAAATCCTGAAAAATTACCTATGTACTGACCAGATTATACTTTAAAAAACTATCTCCTAAACCATGACTCATGGAGCTGTGAGACTAATTCCATAAGGTGCAGAGTGACCCTAATTTCTTATATTTACATAAATAAATTTAAAGTATAGAAATTTTCATATTATTATGTTAAAATTTATTTATGTAAAGAGAAGCATGTCAAAAGCATACATAATTTTTAATAACTAGCACAAGCAACACGTATGTTATACTAACGTACGCATTTTTGTATACGTTTTTTCTCTTTTCCCAAGCCATGCCTCAAGGCTTGGGATCCGGTTTGGATCCCCAAGCCTGAGGCATGGACCTGCACACAAACACAACAAACAACGTGTTTTTTACAAGAAAATGTAAAAATGCCACTTCCTCTATGATAAATCAAAATAAAACAATCGATCCATTTTTAAAAAAATTATACCACGACGTAGAGCAGAGTCTCTTCTTTCTAAAAATATAATTTTTCAAATTTTCTGACTAATATAAGGTTTCCATATTATTTATTTTCTAACTATGCCTTTTTATAGCTATTTTTTGAAGTGTAAATATGTCTATCTTTCATGGTGTATCTTTTTTTTTTGGGTGATGAAATTTTAAAAAAATTATACTAGCCCAAACTAGGCATAATTCTATACATATTCAAAAAAAAAATCTAATTTTTGATGATATTTTTTGAGGTAGTTGGGGGGGGGGCACGGGTGGAGTTGGAGCTCCGTTATTTTTCAAAACATAAAATTTATGTACTAGAAAAATCATAAAAAAAAATATTGCTAAAAAAAAAATCTAAAAAAATGGAGCCCAAACTAGATGCTCCTAGCTATCTATCTTTCTACCAAAGGGTTTTCAAAAATACTAAATGGTGCTAAAAAAATGGTGGGGGGCATGAAAGTCACTCTATTATGTTTTTTAACAAAAACAGGAGCATCTGTTGGTATTTTAGTTGTTTGACCCACTTAAACTTATCCATTTTCAATAAAATTTAGTAGCTTTTTTGTTAATGAAAAACAAATACCTATTTATACTAGCAATTAAACCCTAGTGGGTGCATTAGGAATGCCGAAAGGGAGACATATAAGATGTTTAAGTTGAAGGATGAAGGGTAAACATTATATGAGAGAACATGTGAGAATGAAGGGGATTGGGGGAGGAGCATTGAAGATATAATCATTCCATTTATACAATTTTATTCCCCGATGGAACCTGAATTCCACAAGGGGACATGTCTGGTAGAACGTATACTCCTGACCTTGAGTTGGCACAAGACATGACAGTGATGTGCACAACTTGCACGTCGAACCTTGACCCCTACTTGAAAGATTCTAGGGCGGTCTTTACTTGTGAGAAAAACAATCGCGAGACACCTAATGTCATAGGCAATCCTCCAACAACTAAGAAGGCAATAAAGAAATTGGTAAGTCAAAAATAGACCACGTATTTGTTTTGTGAATAGTCCAAAGGAGAAAAGGGGGTACGGTGTTTTTGTTGTGAAACTATGCATCTTAGATTTTGAATAGGGGCCCCAAACAAAATACATGGAATACCATTCCATTATTACATTATATCACAACATTCACACGAAATTTGTTCAATAAAATTTCACACCAGTTTCTTGAGATGGTAAGCAAGTTTCATAAAATCAAACTTCAATCTTTATAAAAATTAAGGAAATAATTCTCTAATGAAATAAGTGTAACATTGTTTTTGGGCCAACTTTTTGTAACACAAATTTGATTAGGTTTTTTAGTTTTCTCTATTTTTTAAAGCAGTATACTGATATGAAATTGAGAGCTCTATGAATCTAAATTAACAAAAAATTACATGAAATAAATGAAGAAAATCCATAAGAGACATGAAATTGTAGGACAATGCTGCATAACAAAAAATATATATATAAAAACTTATAATTTTTCTCAATATATCTGGAGCAATTACACGGTGCTTACAAAGAGATTACATATATAGCCTCTCCATTTCCTATAAATAAGGAGATGATGGTTTACCAATAATATCCCACTAACATCTCCCAGAGAATCTCTCCTATGATCACTCACCTCTATTCTCTCACATATCCCACCAGTAGCTCCACACACAATTATCTACGTGAGTTGTTCTCACAACTCACTATTACAGTAATCTATATGAGTTGTTTATTACAACTCATTTACATTTATTTATACTCTCACACTATATTATTAATATGAGTTATATAATTTAACTAATATCACTCAAACTCACTAATGTAATATATGAATATTACATTTAACCCTTACACATAATAATGTGAACACTAATCCTAAGATTATTCCTAACATTCGCCCTAGTGCGAAGATGGAGATAACATTATCCTGTACCTTCTCATGTTTTACGTATGGTTTTACAAATTGGCTAATCACCAACCACAACAATAGAATATTTTCTAGTGGAACCAACAACCACTATGTATAGGTTTTCTAAGAAAACCAAAAACTATGTAGAAGGTTTTCTAGTGGAACCAACCACTCTATAGAGGTTTTCTAAGAGAACCAAAAAATCACAAGAAGGTTTTCTAATGGAATCAAAAATCATTTCATAACCAAGTACATATTTAGTTCACATCACCTTCTTACATTTAGGGGAAAATACAATAAATTTCTCACACATTACAATACTTGAACATGTATGATCCATCTATTCTTATTTGCATAAAATAAAAAATTAAAACACACAACAAAAACAAATGCCATAAATTCATTGTGTGGTCCTGTCGCTTGCGGCTGGCGAGAGGTCACTGATTAATCTCTTTCCTTCATTGCCTCCTTCCTCCATCATCCACTGTTTGCTGTTTAACTCAACAAAAAATTCTTTTGAAGCTTAGTTTGAAACCCCCCCTTAATTCGAACTTGGAAAGCTTGAAAAACTTATTGAGAATGCGGGAAAAAGCTCACTGTTATTTTTACACAGTGATCTTGGGCGATTAGAGAGAACCAATGACGATTAGAAACAAAATTACTGATGATCCACAGGGTCTCTATCAATCCACAAGCATAATTGTCGACAACCAATAGAATCAACAACAATTGGAGCAAAATCGATGGTGATTGGAGCAAAATCGATGACGAATGGAGCAGAATCGACAATGATCAGAGAGATTCGATGGATATCAAGAAAAGTCAATGATGCTCCATGTGTTATGAATCCAAAATTGAAAAAACGATGATGGAAGCTCCAAAACACTCAGATCTACATCCTAGAGGCCATGGTTTTGTCCTGCAACGACTCTCATAGCTCGTCCTAAACCTGCTCTGGTACCAGATGATATGAAATTGAGAGCTCTATGAATCTAAATTAACAACAATTAGATGAAATAATTAAAGAAAATCCATAAGAGACATGAAATTGTAGGACAATGTTACAGAGCAAAAAATATAATATAAAATAGTTATAATTTTTCTCAATATATCTGGAGCAATTACATGGTGCTTACAAAGAGATTACATATATAGCCTTTCCATTTCCTATAAACAAGGAGATGAGACTTACCAATAACATCCCACTAATCTCTCCTAGAGATTCTCTCCTATGATCACTCACCTCTATTTTCTCACATATCCCACCAATATTTCCACACACAATTATCTACGTGAGTTGTTCTCACAAGTCACTATTACAATAATCTATATGAATTGTTTATTATAACTCATTTACATTTATTTATACTCTCACGCTATATTATTAATATGAGTTATATTAACAATATACAATTTAACTAATATCACTCCAAACTCACTAATGCAATATATGAATATTAGATTTAACCCTTATAAATAATAATGTGAGCACTAATCATAAGATTATTCCTAACATATACGTGATTTTTACTATATGTATAACATACAATTTAGGGATCATTTTTAGTATTTGGTAGTAGTAGGTAATTTCAATGATGATTTTTAGGTAGGTTTTTTTAGTGCTGAATTTGTTTTGTAATGTAAATTTTATAATTTTATTTTTACTTTTGAAATGATTTTAAAACTATAATGTCAGTAGATTTTGGGTTCTTAGGGGAATTGTGATTGTTTGTCATTGTTTGTTAATGGCGATCTAACTTCACTGGAATTTAAGTTTGGCATCATGGTTTATCTTAATAGCATGATATCCCACTAAGTTATATATTTAGCTTAACCTAACCGATGAGCCAAGGTTTCATACTCGGATGAATTTAAGAGAAGAAATACAAATACTCTAGAAAAAAATATTGTATTAAAATGGGTTTTTTTGAAAATCAACAAAAAAAATGTAAAAAACCATTTAAACCTTTGTAACAAGCTCTTCTAAAGTGCCTTCGTCATTGTGTAGTTTAGAGTCCATCCATGATAGGAATCTCTGCGCCATAGGACCCCATGTTCTTCCTCCATGATTCTCTCTCGGAAAATCTAATAATAACATAACAAAAAACTAAAACACAAAAAGGATTTCTAGAAATGACATGATGTTGCAGACGAGAAGAGAATAAAAAATTAAAATGGAGATTTAGCAAGGGGCATCTGATTGATTGATTCCATTCGCGTATAATAGTCTATAGATCCAATGGTAGGATGCAAGAGGATATGTTGGGTCGTCGTACTCGTACGATTGCAACTACGTGAGTTCATGTGTGTAGTTGACAACATCTTAGAAAATGTTGACAGTGCATCGAGGATGGTTGATAAGATGTAATATATGCAAGTCGTACACATCCACTATATAGAACGCCTTCGGCGTAGTAAGAAAACATGAATTAATGGGAGGAATGATTGAATGGAAAACCCTCCAGGCCACCTTTGCAAAATCTTGGGAAATATGTTCACATTTTAAGTATGACTAGTAAGGATGGAAACTCTACAAGTGATGATATATGGATACATGACAATGCAATTTATATATATATATATATATATATATATATAAGGGAGTATGATATAATGAGAGGTAATGAGTCAGGGGTGGTGTTTGTGTTGTGTGGTTTTGGTGGAGTTGGTAAAACCACATTAGCCACATCAACCATTCAATAATTAGATTGAAATTTCAAAGACTTCACTTTCTAGAGGGATTGTTTTAGTTTGATATATGTATATGAATTTATTGGAAAAAATCCTAAATGAAATGTAATGTCATAGAATTTGATGTGAAAGGTATGAGCACAAAAATAATAATCTCTATCATTTCATTCAACATTAGGTACTAATATATAGGTTTATTGATCTCCACTATTTTAAGATAAAACCTTACCAAACGTAACAATCTCCTACCAACTATTTCTATCTACGTGAGTTGTTTTAACAACTCAACAACTAACAATAATGTACACACTAATAAAATATATTTCCTAACATGATGATTGTAAGATTTGTATAGAACTTGATGTTTTTATCTAAACATAAAAAAGATTTTAAAATAAATACTTCCGAACAATGATTACATTGATATATACATACATATATAACATTTTGTTTATAGGGCTTTGTAAAACTTTCATGTGTAAATGTAAACTATGGACATTGGAATGTATGGTAGTTTTAAGATTCCATCAAAGCAAAATTAGAATATTTTTTCAGTTAGTTGTTGTCGCAAGTTCCTTGGGAGACTTGTATGATCATGATGTGTTGCCACTTGCCACTTGCCATTTATATAAGTTGTAAAGCTAGATTGACCGTGTAATTTAAAAAAAACACGGGATGGAGACAGTTGTAAGATCATGGGCGAGCATTTAAATCTCGTGATGCGTGATAAATACGACTGGTGTGTGTTTTAAAAAGACGAGGAGGAAAAGTGAGCTCGAAGCATTCTGTAAGAGAGCAGTTACGTGGAGAAATAACCTCCTCTTGTGAGCACATTTAATTCCATTCCATTCCTCCATTGAAGCAGAGGAAGGCGATGCAGATGCAGATACAGATGAAATCATCTGAGTCTGTGTGGGACTGCGGGAGTAGTCTTTATGACTCCTTCGAGTTATCTGTTTTTTCTGAGCAATTGAATCGTGCAATGGCGGAGGGAGAAGAAAGAGAGGGACTGTCATCATCATCTTGTATTATGAAAGATGCAGGTCGTGCACGGAGCGTGTCAATGCCGCACTACGCCGCCAAACGGGAAGATCGCCCACTGCCATCAAAGACTTCAACCAGATTCGGAATTCCCAAATCAGTACAACGCCTCTTCACCAGAGCGTTCCACACTAAGGCAAAACATGGTACAAAACCCAACGATTTTCACTCCAAGCTCGGCAACGGCAGCGGCAGATACTTTCTCACCTCATGTTAATTTCTCAGTAATGTTTTATCTCCATCCACTTCATGTATGTAAACATAATCATCTTGTACACTTAACTAAATTGTACTAAATCTTCTGAGCACTAATTTCATAGTGGTCAGATTTAAGAAGACTTTGAGATTTTAGTTTCTATTAGGGATAATGTTTGCGTCGAGTTATTAAATTTCTGTAAAAGTTCCTGTATATTAGATGGTAAAACTCGCATAAAAATTATAAAATTGTGACGTATGTATCATCCACGCCCCAAACTACAACTCAAAATTTATATGTTCCTTCACATTTCTAATTTTTTTTCCATGTACCCTTCTTGAAATCTTATTTTGTTAAGGAGATCTTGCTACACTTATGTGCAAACCTACTTTTTAACATGATATATTCCTACAATCTATAATTCTTATTTTGTTAAAGAGATCTTGCTACACTTATGTGCTGACCTACCCTTTAACATGATATATTCATACGTATTCGGACAACTTATATAAAAAAATTCTTCTCTAATCTTTCAGTAAAACTAAAATTTCACTACCTCTAAAAAAGAAAATTTGCCCTACCCAACTGGGCGTTGACTCTAAGAATCGAGTGTGGTGGCGAGCATATATGTTTTAAATAGGGTTAAACGGACAAAGAAGAGTATCTTCACCGAAGCCTGCGCCTGGTTCTGTGCCTGGTTCTGCTTCTCCTGCTTTGCCACCTCTACAGCATTGCTTTGATTGATTTAGCAACCTTTAAATTATGTTTTCATGTATTCAGTGTTAATGCCAAAGATTTCCAACCATGTGATAAGATCAATGAAGACGCGGATCCCACGTAACTGTTGTAGAGACCGGAGAAGAGAGTTATATAATCTGTTAGGTCATTAAATTCAAACGACGTCACCTCCAATGATGAGATTTGACGTCCGTAACTCTCTAGCCCGGGCATTTCATTTTTTTTTTATTTCCCTGTTTTGAACGTATTTTACAGTTTGCAATATGGCTTGAACAAAGTGTGGTCCATGGACCATCACGTTTGTTGACTTGAACAAATGCACTTGTTTTTTTCCTTTTTAATGAAACTACGTTGTTCGAAACAAAATCCAAGGGAGTTGTGGAGATCTTAAAGTGTAGAGACTCTTTATATTGTTGGCTACTTTTTTAATACAAAAATTAGATTAAAGGGGTATAGTTTTCAAGAGAGACCTAAGTTCAATGTAGAGGATAGATATGATTTCAGATTTATTCAGAAATCCATGTCCAATGTGGAACATGTTGTTACTTAGATCACACACATGTTGAATCGTTAGATGATCCAATACAATATGGGAACATCCCTAAGGTGTGGGACCTTGGCTCCTTGGGATGAACCTCCAGAGAAAGTTGAATTCCTGCTAAACTACGTGCATATGATAAAAGGTGGGGCAACAAAACCTATGATACCTACAACTATTCAACTTTTTCTAAGAAAAAGGTGGAGAGGTAATTGAGAATAACTGAAAAAGGGTGATGCACCAATCAACTTCTACAAGCAAAAAATATTTAACAAAAAGATAATGATGTGCACAACTTTCTACCTTTCTCTTTATAACAAAAGTTCTTTGCGGATAGAAACTTAATAACAACGAAAGGGATTCATGCCAATTCCACAACTATTATCGATAAGCTTTACTAATCATAACATGCAGCTTCCTAGAGGAGAAAAATCTTAATGTGAAGGGTAAAATGGATCATTCAAGTACAAGGAAAGAAAGATTCACAAATACAAAATTTACCACTGAAATACACAACACATTGAAGTGAAAGAAGGATAAATAACAGTTTTGTATAATAATATTGAGGCTTAAGACTATACAAAAATACTCAAAATGATAGAACCTCCTTATATTATAGATGAAAAGTCCTAGAATCCATTATGCATCCTCCTATTTATAGATTAAGAAGGTTAAACAATTTTAGTCACTCTTCTTAACTATTACATTCCAAAAATAGGGTGCATTTACATTTATGAAAAAACATCCCGCAAAATCAGCTAGGTAGTTGTGCAACTTTGACCGGTCAAACCTGCAACTTGAATGGTGGACTGTGGCTGGAGACTGTGCAAAAATGGCATCAGAAAATCAGCTAGGATTGGTACCACCATTTGCTTGATCGGTATCAGTTTCCTCTGTTTCTTCTCCAGATTACTTCTACTAATAATCAAGAAATTATTTGATGATTTCTTGTACATCTTTGTCATCCAGTCTGCACGCATAGCAATTTAGGGCCTCAGCAGATTCAACTATTCAATTTAGCTTCCCAAGTAACTTCCTGACTTGATTCACAATCTTTCGGAGTTGGCTCAAGAAGTTTTGATATGTCACTAGCTCATTAATGGATTCAATGTTGAAGGATTCTTTTATCTCGGTGTCTTCCTCAACCAGGATTTTGAAATTTATAATAATGTGTTCCGTTGGAAGCACATTAAGATCCTCGTCTTAGAACATGCAATGAATCTTGTCAAACTCGTTAGAAATATCATCAAGGTTGTCGATTCCTTTGTTTCTTCCTCCAATTAACTTCGACATTGCCTCTTGCAATGTGTGAATAAAGAAATCCATGGCCTCGTTGTACTTAAACAATTTCGATTATGTTTCAATGATCCCTTCTCCGAGGAGTAGATCGGATTTAACACTTTGAACCTCTTTCCAGGCCTCCAATGTGAGCTCTAGGTTATCACATTCTTCTCTCAAGATACCATACATTTTGGTAACCACGTCCTTCTCTGGGTCAAGCTCATTATATAAGGTTGCGGCATCCTCAACCACCTATTTTCCATTTTGGATCTGAATTTTGATCCCAGCCCCAACTATTCGCCCTTGTTTTCTGATTTTCTCAACTGTGGAGAAAGAAGTATAATCAAATCTTGTGGATATTGCAAGAGCAGTTGAAGGTGTTAGTTGTGTGATTTTATGGAGGATGGATGTAAATTGTTCCACCTTATTTTTCAGCTCATCTTTAGTCCTCTTATCCTTATAAAACTATCCAAAAAGTTACTGAGAGCAATCTCCACATATTGTTTGGCACCTTCATGGGTAGCCTTTCCCAAAGAGAACTTAGAAATTTTGTAATCCACTGGAGTGATATCTTATTTTGATTTATCAATAGTCGGGGTTGCTATCTCAAAAAATCTTTCCCCTTTCTGGTCGACTGATAGGTGAGAAATAACCCTTGGTCTCTTTACTTGGCGCTGGGGATTCAGATCTAAGGTGTCGAGCTCGAAATCATCTCCAGTGGGTATCTTCTTTTTCATCTTGGGGGTTTGCATATTCAACCATGAAGGAGTAGAAGAAGAAGAAATCATATGTTCAGAGGATGACAAGGGCAAGGACATCATGGTAGTAAGATGGATGGGTGATGAAAGGGAAGTTGTTATAGCAATCACATGTGGTAACAAAATGGTTACAAGTGGGGAAGGGGTGGAAAGGATAGTTGAAAGGGTGGATGAAATAGGAAGGGTGGTGAGAGAGGAAGTGGGAAGGGACTATTGAGGATGAGGAGTCCCTAGAGGGGAACTGAAAGCCAAAACATACCAAGATAAGAGGGAAAGAAGAGAGAAAAAGACTTGAGCCACGGTAGGAGGTGAAGTTGTGAAAGGGGGAGCAGGGGAAATGAGAGGAGAAGAAATGGAAGATGTGAGCAAAGGGAGAGCGAAAGGTGGAGGAGCTAAAAATAGGGAAGAAGGAAGAGGATGTGGAAGAGTTGACTACAAAACTTGAGTGGTGGATGGTGGGGAAATACTCAGATCGATGACTTCTCTGGAAGGGACTTTAGAAGAAAAACCAGACCCCCTGCATATAATTGTGATTTTACGAGGCTTGGGAGTGGAATTCACTCCTTTTGTAATATTAGGGTGGCCCACCACTGGTTGTACCTATGTTGTGGCAATAGGGACATGCTATGATTCTTTTGGTGTGATTTGCAATGAAATCAACCATTCGTGAGTCTGATTGAGAACATTGGCTACTCACTCTTTAAAGCTGGTGCTTTCTTGAAGTTACCAATTGATCCATGATAGTGGTTGATGTTTCACATTTGGTTATGTATAGACGTCGCCTAACAAGTATCCATCATCATGGAGGCCCTTATGTATGTTTGTAATTCTGTACTTGGCTACCTCTTCCAGAGTCATCCTGCAATAGTCCCTTTCATGTACCACTATCTCATCTATACAATTTATCCAAATATATTCCAACTATGGAATGTGAAAACCAGTTGGTCCGAGTCTGCCAACCACGCCCCAATGATCAAAGATAACTGTTAGGTGATAGTTATTTACCCTCATTTTCTACATCTCACCCTCGACATTCTTAGCTTTATATGATGATGCACAAATGTATCTACCCAGGGTCACTAGAAACTGAACCCCTGATTTGTGCCTGCTTTGCTGAATCTTTGTGGGGGTGGATCAATTACTAAACTAATTCCATTAACAACAACTTGTCTATGGGAAACCTTGGTAATTTGTAGGGAGCGCCCAAAAATCCTCCTACTCTCATATACATAAAAGTTGGGCATCGTAGCAATATGCATCCCCAAATCCTGACTACGTTCCAAACACTATCTAATATTATTTGATTGTAGAGTTCCTTATCAAAGACACATATGAGAGCAAAGAAAAATGAATCATTTACTCTTTTGAAGTGGCTTGATCCTTCTTTCATTGTTAGTTGGGGATAGAATTCGTAAATCTACGTTGCATTCCTTGCCCTGACAGATGTCAATCCTGGATAGTTCCTCACTCCTGCAACGACATACACCAAATAATAAGTCATAAAAGTTTCATGTAGTTTGGAATTCTAGTATTTGAGTGTCTATGGTGTTGCTTATATGTTCCGCCCATCGAATTAGAGCGGAATTTTTGTGAATGGTGGAAATATACATATACATGCATTCTTGAAAATCCTTTGAAGACAGGACCCCTATAAATATGCTCAACAATGTGATTATATCATTCACTTATGGAATGAAATCTAAGCAATGGATAGTCTTTGGGAATCTGATTACTCATGGCTTAGGATTCACTAGATAACTCTTATTAAGGACCTTAACGCAAGCATCAAAGTTTGCTTTCCAGTACTCGAGGGTAGAATTAGGAGATATTGAGGCATATCCCTCGACATTAGGAAGATTAAACAAATATTTGAATTAGTCAGTATCTATCTTAATCACAACTGTCCCATCTTCATATTTCACTGATCAGGACTCTGCATCGTAATGTGCCGTGGCTGCAAGTACAAATTCAAAACATTACATTGAAGCTAGAAAAGTAGCAGCCAAGGAAATTCCACTGTCATAAATACCTTTGATCCAAGCAGCCTGGATGGGGCTCTGAATCTATCCAAAAATTCTGGCAAGTTGATGTGGCCAAGGTCGGTGTCCCCGATATTGGCAAGGTCAGACGTTATACTTATAGGGGAAACATCCCTTGGAAGCTATATTTCATCCTGCCTTTACCCTTTGATGATGACTTAATCATTTTATTCAATAAGAATATGTGAAAACACTATAAAGGCCTTTGAAACTAAGGGCTGGAGTAGGACCTTGAAAAAAAAACCCCAACTTCCAAAATGGACTGAGCAGAAGTCACTACTTGCTTTTCAAATTTGAACTCCCGACAAGGCCTTAGAAGAAGTTGATACTTGTTGTATATGCATGGACTTCTGATTTGAACTACGATGGAAGTTAAAGCTTGTTTTGCAATCCCCGATATCTGAAATGGTCTGGGCAGAGGTTGAAGCTTCTTTTATAAGTCTCAACATTTGATTTGGTGGTTGGTGATTGAAAAATCCTTCGTTTTTCAAGAAATTTGATATTTTGAATCCTAAACTTCACCAAATTCACAACAAGTGAAGAATAAAGGAAAAATGGGGACATTAAACCAAAAAACAAGGAAATAAACCCTAAAAAATAAACCAAAAAAAAAAACTATCAAGAGAACCCATCATGTCAGATGAAAGATGGATAAAATTCCCAAACTGACATTACAAATCCTTGCAAAAACAATTAAAACATTTGATCTTACCAAAAGAGTAAGTGGGTTGAAGAGAAAAATGGGAAAATTGCTCAAAAAAGAACACTAGGATACGGTTGGAGGTTGAGGGGTTGTTAGCAAGTTGGCTTATAACAATTTCAGATGAAAATGACCTGTAAAAACCGACCTTAAGTAGAAAAGGGAGAATTAATTACCACATAGGTGACATGTGTGGGTAGGTGGCAATTAATGATTGACTAGGCATTGGAACTCGACTCGCCTTTTGCAAATCCTTCGGGTTTTAAGTTTCGGAAGCCGACATACATATTACATGTAATATGTAATTACAAACTTGAAACCCGAAATGGTCTTGTCCCCTTTGTATGTCGAGTTTGGAAAGTCGACTTGCAATTTGCATGTAAATTGCAAATCGTGTTTTGAAACATGAAATGCACTTTAGTAGTCCTGGGTCGGGTTTCGAGAATCAATTGTTACTTTACATGTAAATTTGTAATCAAGTTCTGAAACCCGAATGCATATGGAGTTTGGGTTTTCAGGTTTCAAAACTTACTTGTTGTAATGACCCTCCTTGCAACAAATTTAGCCTAGAACAAAACACGATAACTGGGATAAGAAGATGCCAATTGCAATTACAAATCGCAGACCTCTTCAAGGGGGCAACCTCCTTTGCACAAGTGCTTACAATAATTTCATGGATGCCTCAATTGGGCCTAAATACAAACATATATACTAATTCTATTCTAAGCAACAAATATTTCTTATGCATGTGGGATAATACTAATATGCTCAAGGGATGACTTATAAAGAATATGCATCTATAAAAACAAATGTAAAGAGAAGGTTAGGAAAGGGGTTCCTAACATCACCTCCCCCTTAAAAAAAGCTTTGTCCTCAAAGCTTTAGATGTGGAAATTGTTGCTGAATTTGGAAGAGTGGCTCCCAAGTTGCATCTTCTGGTTGCATGTCGTGCCACTGGATTAACACCTCGGTGATTGAGTGGGAGAAATATTGGTGGGTGCACCTGTCCAAGATAGCTTTTGATTCCAGGATGAGTGAGCCTTCATCATCAAGTTTTAGTAAGACTGTTTGCACAAGAATGTTGTTTCCCAAAATCTTCTTCAAACATGAGACATGAAAGAATGGGTGAACTCAGGAGGAGGGTGGAAGGTATAACTTGTAATCAACATACCCGATATTTTGGAGGACTTTGTATGGCCCATAAAATTTTGGGGCTAGCTTATAATGCCCTTTTAGTTTCAGGGAGGATTACTTGTATGGCTGTAGGTGAGGAAAGACCATGTCGTCGATCTCAAAGGTGCGATCAGAGTGGTGTTGGTCCACTTGCTGCTTCATTTGGTTCTATACCATGTGGAGATTTTCCCACAAGGTGCTGAGAATTCGATCATGAGTGCGAAGGAAAATATCAACTACTTGAGCTGGATAACTTCTAGGGGTATACAGGAGAATCCTAGGAGGTGGTTGGCTATAAAATAATTCATAGGGAGTCATCTTGGTAGATATATAGTATGAAGTATTGTAACCCCATTATACTAGGGGAAGCCACTTGACCCATTGTTGTTGTTGCTCCGAGATAAATAAACAAAGGAATGTTTCTAAGCATTTATTGACAATATCAGTTTGGCCGTCAGTTTGTGGATGATACCCAAAAGACATTTTGCACTGAGTGTTTGTGCATCAGAACAATTATATCCAAAAATGGCTAGTGAAATTTGAATCATGATATGATATAATTGAAGAGGGAATGCTGTGGAGATGGAAAATATGATCCAAGAATATTTGTGTAATTGTGGAGATTGTATATGGATGGATGAGGGCACAAAAATGACTATACTTGGAAAGTCGATCTACTACAACCAAGATCACTGTTTTTCCTCCAGATTAGGGGGGAGCCCCTCGATGAAATCCATAGAGATATCTGTCCAAATCCTATTAGGTATTAGTAAGGGTTGGAGAAAAATAGGAGGTGATGAAATTTTTTGCATTGGAAAGTATCACATTCAACCACCATTTTCTTAATTACTCCTTTCATGCCTTTCCAAAAGAAGTTGTGTCATACCCACTCATAAGTTTTGAGAAAGATGGAGTGCCAAGTTGTGGGAGATGCATGGAGCTCATAGAATATATCCTGAAGAAAATCTTTGTCACGAAGAAGCACCAGGAGGCATTTGTATCATAACGAAGCACCTTCCCATGTATAATTGTATATCGCCCCCGGGTGAGTGAATACCTGATGAATGAGCTGCTATAATTCAGGATCTGTTGCATATTTTATATGTACAAATTCTAACCAATTTGGAACAAGCATGAAGATGGTGGAAAGGGATTCTTGGCCCTCAAAGGAGTGTGAAAGAGCATCAACCACCACATTATCTTTTCCCTTCTTGTATGTAATCTCATCATTATAACCCATGAGCTTGCTGACCCATTTCTATTGAACTAGGGAAGAGACACGTTGTTCCAAGAAGTACTTCAAGATCTGTTGATCAATTTTGATGCAAAAATGATTCCCAAGTAAGTATGGCCGATATTTGTTTACTGCATGAAGGATTGCCAACATTTCTTTCTCATATGTAGACAAGGCCAATGTTCTTCCAGAAAGGGATTTGCTAGTGAATGCAATAGGATGATCTTATTGAAGTAGAACATCACACAACCAATTGCCACAGACATCACTCTCAATGGTGAAGGTTTTGGTGAAGTCCAAAAAGGCCAAGACATGGGTACTACACATAGCCTGTTTGAGTGCTAGGAATGCGTAGAAAGTTGTTGTATCCCACGTAAATGCATATTTATTCAATAAAGATGTCAAGGGAGCTACGATCTTGCCATAATTTTTGAAAAACTTGCGGTAGCATCTTGTAAGGCCAAGGAATACTCGAAGACTTCTGAGGGTTGTTGGCTATGGCCATTGTTGCATAACATTGATTTTGTCTGGATCCACATGAACTCCCTTGGCTGAGATGATGTGACCCAGATATTCAACTTCTTCTTGGGAAAAGGAACTCTTGAACTGTTTGGCACATAATTGATTGTCGGCCAGAAGTTGTAATGCCTTGTCAATATGTGTGAGATGGCCTTCCCATGTGCAGTTGTAGATCAAAATATCATCGAAGAAAACCAATACAAACTGACAAAGGAAAGGCCAAAATATTTTGTTCAGGAGTTCCTGAAATGTGGAAGGAGCATTAGTGAGGCCAAATGGCATGACTAATAACTCATAGTAACCCTCATGAGTACGGAAGGAAGTCTTGGGAATTTCATCAAGATGCACTCTAATTTGATGGTAGCCGAAACGAAGGTCCAATTTTGAGAAAACTTTTGCTCCATAGAGCTCATCAATGATTGAAATGGGGAATTTATCCTTGATAGTGAGGTGGTTAAGGGCACGAAAGTCAATGTAGAGGCACAATCAACCATATTTTTTTATGGAAAATAAGCACAGGGGAGGAGTAAGGGATTGTGCTAGGATGAATTACACCAGAGGTGAGGAGTTCCCACACAATTTTCTCAATATCTTTCTTTTGCATATGGGGGTAGCGGTATGGTCGAATGTTGGGGGAAGGATTCCTGGGTGAAGTGGAATGCAATGGTCTTCAGGACGTGAAGGGGGTAGTCCTACCAACTCAAGAAAAATGGTTGCATGTTTGTTAAAAACGGCTTGTAAAGGAGCAGGGTAGATAGGAGTAGAGGTGGACTGGAGTTGGATAGAGTGCAGTTGGGAAATGACCCCATGTGATCCTTTCTTCAAAAGTTTCTCCATGCGATGGGAACTAATGATGTTGCCTGACCCTGACAATAACCCGTTTAAGGTGTGTTTCTGACCACTATTTGTGAATTGCATCCAAATTTATGTGAACTCCCATAGAATATGTCCCAAGGTGTGGAGCCATTATGCGCCCAAAACCACATCAAATCTACATAAAGGAATGGTAAACATATCGGAGTGAAGAATCTAATCGGATATGGCGATGCATACATTGTGACACTTTCCTTTACATGACAATGTGTCCCCATTAGAAATCATGACCTCAAAACTAGAATGAGGGTGTACAAAACAATCAACTTGTTTAGCAATGTGGGGATTGATGAAATTTTGGGTGTTTTCAGAGTCAATGATGATTATGAGAGGGATATTTTTAAAGAACCCCTTGACCTTCATGGTTTGAGGAGTGGTCACACCTACTAAGGAATGTAGAGAGATATCTGGTAGAGCCTCTTGTGCCACAAAATCTTAAGGGGAACATTTTTCTTCGTGAGCATCCTATAATTCCTGGGTATCATGTTCATTGTTCGACTCTGGACGCAATTCCACATCAAGCAAGTAAAGCTTTTGTGTGATGCACCAATGCCCTTTAACCAATTTGTCATCACAATTGTAACACAATCCCTTCTTCTTAAAGGACGACATTTATTATTTAGTAAGACGCTTGACCAAGGTGGTTGTGGCTAACCGCTTGGTGACTGGGTTCTTTTTGGTTGAATGGAGGGAGAGCAACACAGACATAAGAGCTTATTTCAGCTAACTTAGCCAGTCCCAAGGCATCCATAATGTTTTGTGGCTAAAAAATTTTCACCTATGATCGAATTGGCTCCTTGAGGCCACTAACAAAGCAACTCTTGAAAAAATCATCAGACAACCCTTAGGTATGATTTGTAATATTTTCAAATTCGATCTAATAATCACAAATAATACCTGTTTGGCACAGTTTTTTGAGTGCTCTAATGAAATCCTCAAATGTAGAGGGACCAAATCGTCTCAAAACAAGGGATTAGAAGGTTGACCGATTCAGTTCACCATTTGATTTGAGATACCAATGGTACCATTGAAGTGCTTCTTCCTCCACATGGAAAGAGGTAATGGGGACTTCATTTGCTGAATATGTATTGTGAAGGTGGAAAAATTTCTCTGCACGGTATATCCATCCTGTAGGATCAGTACCATTGAACCTTGGGAAGTCTAACTTGGGCCCATGAGGGGTGGATGAAAATATTTCTAATGATGAGGGATCCTTCTTTAGTTTATTGAGTAAAAGGGTATTCTACTTGTTTAATCCTCGCATCATATCTGTTAATTTTTCCACTTGAGACTTTAGCTAGGTGATTTTTTCCTCCATGATTTTGGTGCCGACACGAGTCATGACCATAATTTTTTTTGGAAATGGATAGAGAAACATGTTCTAACACACGCTTCGTAATGGTGATTTGGGATTTGGGTTAGAAGGGTGAAAAGGCACAATTATTGGTTTTGGGAGGCTCTTTGGAGGAATAGGATGAAGAGGAAGGGAAATTTTAGGATCAAAATGGCGAAACATGCAAATTTAGCGTAGAGGGTCAAAGTGCAAAACGATGAAAGGAACACTATGTGAAAATTTTGAAGTTTTTTGATGGAAAATAAGGAAGTTATCACAAGCCCTAATAAAAGGGAAAATTATGATTTCAGGTTCATGGGGGTGGAATGGGGTCAGGCGGGTACCAAGGAAGGAAATATGTAAAATGGAATTACAGGTGTGCAAGAGAAATTTGAGAATCAAAGGAGATAAAAGGGAAAATATGATATGGCTGCAGAGTCGACTAGGAACTAGAAAATGCGTTGTGATGGTGGCAAAGCCAACCATGAATTATAAAATGCGATGACAGAAGAGATGAACAAGAATTAGAAATGTGACGGTGACAGAGCCAACCAGGAATTAGAAATGTGATGGTGGAAGAACCAACCAGGGATTTATAAAATGTGATGGCGGCAAAGCTGACCAAGAATTAGAAAATGTGATGGCAACAAAGCCGACTAGGAATTAGAAATGCGATGGTGATAGAGCCGACTAGGGATTTAGAAAATGTGATAGCGACAGAGCCGACCAGGAATGAGAAAAATGTTATAGTGATAGAGCCGACCAATATGTAGTAAAAATATTTGGGCAAAAACAACTTACTTGGATGATCCTGCAACGAAAATGGAAAGAGGCTCTGATACCATATGTAATGACCCTCCTTGCAACAAATTTAGCCCATAACAAAACATGATAGATGGAATAACAAAATGCCAATTGTAGTTATAGATCGCAGGCCTCTTCGAGGGGGAAACCTCCTTTGCACAAGTGCTAACAATAATTTCGCAAATGCCTCTATTGGGCCTCAACACATACATATATACTAAGTCTATACTGAGCAACAACTATTTCTTATGCATGTGGGATGATACTAATATGCTCAAGGGACAACTTACAAAGCATATGCGTCCATAGTAACTAATGTAAAGAAAAGGTTAGGAAAGGGGTTCCTAACACTTGTAAATTGCATGCACTTGCAATCCGATCCCTGATTCCCGAAATACAATAACTTCCTTTATATTTTAGGTTTCAATTTTTGAGAAACAATTTGCATGTAAATTAAAAATTGATTCCTGAAACCCGAAATATGAAATATGAAGAAAGTTTTGACACTTAGGCAATTTTCTCAAATAATTTGCGAAAAAATAACACTTTGGTAAAAATTAATTTTTTTTGTAGGGAAGTATTTTGAAAAGAAGGCAAATTGGCAAGGGGAGTTGAAAAGTAAGTAGAAACATACTGGGGCATTTTAGGAGAGCCCTCCTTGTTGATTCTAGGAGAATATATATCTGAAATAATATCAACAACTATCTAACATCTTGATGATGGGTCAAGAAGTGTGATTTGAAATTCCTTTAATATCAATTCCAATCATAAACATGATAGTTCTGTCATATTTAGAAGCTCTTTTATGTTCAACTACTATGTATAATATAAGCTTGAAGTTTTTTGACTTTTCTTATTCATAAAAGACCAAAACTTTCATTCAAGTTTTCTTAAAATATCAAACGAAATCACATTCCCAATAGCATAAAAATAAATTTCCAAAATATAAAACACACTTGGATATTGTTATCACCTATTTTCATCATCTATTGATATCTACTCTATATTTATCATCTACTCATGTCTTCTTGTTTTTTAAGAGATTTATTCTAGGAAAATCTTAATACAAATAAACCATTATTTCTCAAACTATACCAAACTTACAACTCTTGCTATAATAGAAAATAAATGTGAAATAAAGTAATATATGTACAATACCTAAATTCTAATCAAATTCAACTCAAAACCCCTCTAAAGAAAAGTACATATATTATATTGCTTCACTTGGAATTCCTTGCAATATCATAGCTCAAAAATCCAAATCAGAGACAAAATTTCTATTAACATCCAAAATTATATTAAGATTTTTAAACATCGCAAAGCAATGATCTAGCTTCACACCCCTCGTCACAATAAGATAACACAAAAATTTAACAAACATATAAAAAAACCATTGTGAAACAATTATAGGTACATAATGGGTAAAGATTCAAACTCATCCCCCACACCATTAAAAGCTATACATAACATCACCCTAAATTAACCAAGCAAAATGACCTTACATTTGATAAACTACTCACGATATGAAAATATCAAACAAAGAAACACCTTAGGGTCTTAATAATTAATTAAGTAGTACAAAAGAAACATGTTCTATATATTAGAAACAAATAAAACCTATGAAAAAAGAAACATAAAAAGGTGCACAAATTATATTATAAGAAATAGATTTTAAAGCCTAAATATATTAAATTCAAACACATCTATATAAACAAGTATTTTTTTCGTCGCATAATTTAACACACCATAAAACCCTTTTTTAGTAATATAATGCTAAAATTAGGGTTTAATATAATTAAATTGAAATTATTTGTGTAAAGATGAAATAAGATCATAATATAGTAAATAATAAAAAAATCTAAAGATTTTAAATTATGTCTAGATAATTACTATAATTGTAATAATGTAGTGCCCCGTACTGTTCCCTAATCAATAAACTTAGTTTGGAGGTTTTTAGCTATTTCTGGTACCATCCTAGTCATTCTCGCAAAAGGAAATAAAACAAGGTTTGTATGTGTGTTCTAGTCGATAACTCTTGATAGTATTTGAAATTGTGATATGAATTTTAATATCTCTTTTTGGTATTTCGTGCCCCATCTCTATTTCACCCCATCGGTCAAAACCATGCTTTCTCTTCATGAAGTCACTTCCTTGCTAACTAACACCCTTACCTAGGCATCAAGGTAAGAAAATTCCTTTAAGCTATTGACTCATATCTCGTCTTCAAGTAATTCGATAAAACAATAATATTGTACACATTATCAAGGTCTTAGGAATGATTTACAAAAATTATAAATAAAATCAAGCCTATGCGTATAAACGTATTTAAATGAAAAGGAAAAGTAACAATGATGGTTACTTACACTAGATGAATAAAATAACATGAAGCAAATTAAACATACATATAATAATATATATGTATATAAAATAAATAAAGAAATAGTTAATAAACAAAAATAGACAATAATAATAATAATAATAATAATAATAGATAAACAGAAAGGGGGGTGGGGGAATTGTGTGGTTGGTGTCTTGGCATGTGGAGGGTGAAATAGGCAACTTTGGTAAGGGCATGGGCATGCATTTAAGCATTGGGTTTTGGGACATCTCCGAGAAGTTATAGTCCAACTACCCAAGGAGTGTGGGTTTGACTGAACAATGCGTATGGGCATCCTGAAAAGGCATTCAAACCTGTTAATTTCCTTACATAATAATAAAAGCACTTTAATATGATCACAGTGGCAAAAACATCGCTGAAAACCTAGAAAACATTGTAAATTTAGTAGTATTTGGATAGTTGTAGTGACGATAGTTTACAGAGGACATGGGTTCCTCATGAGATAGTCACACTGTTTCACCTATGCAACAAACAGATCTCCAACCTGATCAATTTACATTTTCCTGCATACTCCTGGCCTGTGCCAAAATACGAGCGTTGGAATAGGGTATGGACATCCATCAAAGCATAAAATATAGAAGAATTTTGTCATTTGTTGTAGTTGAAAATGCTCTGGTAAACGTGTATGCAAATGTGGAACCTTACATAAGGCAGGCATCTCACTATTACAAATGGAGTGCGTGAGCATTGGAAAGGAATCCTGGGAGCTTGAAGACGAATTTGTAGGAGCTATACTAGGCATGATAGGCTCTAACTCATTATAATAACTTTCTCTATTTAATTGTTTCATGAAAAGAACTCTTGCTCTTCATGTGGAACCATATATGAGTTCTGAGTTTGGGTTTTGTGGTTTTTGTGTTATTTTAATGTTATCTGGTTTTTATTCTTGAATATTATAAGTATCTGGTTGTAAGTCGATTAAAAACAACATTGTTTGTTACATGCATGACTGTGAGAGATTTGTGTGAAGAAAAAATGAGTTTCTTTGTTGTTGGCTTGAGTATTTTTGTTTGATCTTAATCATTATTATACTAGGGTATACTAGTCGAGTTGCATGAATCAATACCCACAAAGATATAATGTCTGGGTGATTTTTCGAAGCACTGTAATTATTGTTGCAAACCCAAATTTATTGGGTTAATATAAATCTTAATGGAAGATTTTGTCACTATTTACTTGTAAGTTTGGGAATTTTACAATTTGGGTTTGTTTGTTTCCTTGGTTGGCTATTTGGTTATGTGCAGTCTTATCAATTTCGGTCTTTATCGACCATATACTGATTTTTTCTTTTGATTCTTCTAAAGACTCGAATATGAGTCAATACCCTTACTAGGTCTTAACGTTTTTAAGTTATGAAGCTCTCCATTGTGGGATATGGCATCTGGTTTGAATGTTTGGTTCTGAGCCCATTATGGATGCTCTCAAGTCTTTGACCGGGCTATGAGATAGTGCTTCAGATCCATGTAGGATCTTGTGTCGTCATCAGTTCAACTCAAAGTATGTTATTTCGTTTCTTTTGTATGGACACCTCTATGATTAAACTTAAAGCCATATTCAACTTTTATTTTGGTTATTATGATCCTATTGAATACAAACTACTGTCTGATCCATTAGTTTTTGCTTTTGTGGAAATTCAGTATGATCTTAATCATTTTTATACTAGATGGGTATGATATAAATCTAACATTTGATTGAATTCAAATGTAATTTGATCTTTGATATATTTATTGTGTTATAATGGATTGGTTCCTTTATACAGTGTTTTTTGACTTAGTATGAAATTAATTTTACTCATAATAAACCTATCTATGTATGATACAAACTGAGATAGAATTTAATATTTTACAAAAATTAGTTTGTATCCATAGATTAGATGTTCTATTGAATTCAATTCACCCAGAATCATCCTAAACTTAGAGTTGTTGTTTCTATAATAGCTTATGTATTTCGAAGTTGTATACATCATAAGTGAAGTAAATAGATTAACTATTTTAATACTCTATAATGTTGAATATCTTCCTTATTATTGTTTGAATAAGTTAGTAAAGGTTCTTCAGGGAAACTTTAAAAAATTGATAGATGATCTATAAGTTCCAATCATATATTTATGGGATTATTTAACTGCAAATTTATAGATCCTATTCTCTTATATTGATTAAGACGCTATTTGATTACTATTTTTTTCTGTAATGTAATACTTAGATAGGTAAGATATTAAAATTGTTGAACAAGGTAAATAAATTCAGGAATATAAAAATGGGATATATGATTGAAATCACATTTCTCTTGTAATTTTGTTTTATCATTAAATAGGATCAAATGTACTTGTCTTGGTCACCTTGAGTGACTTAAATTATTACTTGAAAGAAATACTGTAAAGGAATGTATGAGTTAAAATATTTATATTAACTAAATTATATAAGGAAGGCTTATTCAACTACTACCTTGTATAGTCATCACTCGAACTAGTATACAAAGGTTGAATAAGAGAAGTTATAGAAAAGTTTGTTAAATAAAATATGGGATTACAATCATATAAGTATGGTCTTACAAGACTACAATCTTATCATTCTTATACTTATATCAATATAAATAAGATACCACCTTGTTTGTTACTTTTTAAATGAAATATAGTAACTGGTTGATTTAGTTGTATAAAATTTGTTAAACTAGATATAATTCTAAAGTCACATAAGTATGGACTTATACGACTGTATCCTTATTAATATTATAATTCTATTAATATGATTGATTCAGATCAACTGCATTGTTTCGGGTACCTTTGTGTGAATTTAATTAATATCTGATTGGATTAATTGAATGAATTGTATGTGTTACACTTGGATTCCTTTAATGATTTCATTTATGATATTCTTGGAGCATGGTCATAGAGTTGTGTACTTTATTTTGAAGCTTAGGATAAATTGCATTTAAAAGTAGTGTTCCTTTTTATGAAAGTATTAAGTTTGGGCATGTTGTTATTAAGATTTAGTACTTATCATGCTCAGTTCGTATGAACTGACAGATGCTAACAATCTTGCAGATGGACTTCCCGAAAGGTAAAAGAAGGAAGACATATAAAAGTTGCATTTATTCTTTGAATTGAAGAAAGTGAATGGAATAGTTGATTATTGAATTCATAATTGAAATCAATTTTGTATAGAAATGAGAAAGGCCCATTGGCCATTTATTGTAACTATTTTGAAAGGAAATATTATGATAATTTTATGAACATAATTTAATACCTATTTATGAAAGTGATAAAGTTAGTATACTTTGTTATAACACCTTGATTGGAAAGAATTGTTTTAGAAATGATGAAATTTAGTATTTTTTTACTTTCCCTTGAGAAAAGAGTTGTTGTATGAAAGCTACTCTTATATAGAAGACAAACAGTATAAGGAAAATAAATTGTTAATTGACTTATATGACTTGATACAAAATCCCTATTAGAAAATAGGTTACACAATTCATTAAAAAAAAGTCATATGACCCTAGTTAGGATTAAAAAACCCTTTTAATTTAGACATAAATAGATACTTATGGAAAGCTAATCTAGAAACAAAAATAAGGAAGTATGTTACCACACTAAGAGCCTTCGAATCCTTAACTAATTGCTGGAGCACAACTATAGTAAAATTATAATTGACGCTTGGCCTTGGGAAGTGTAATCATGAGATGTTATTCCACATGAAAAGTGAAACATGATTTCCTTGTAATGTGATTAAACCATCTTGTTGTGGATAAAGAACCTATTTCATATATAACACTTATTGTGTACTAAATCAATTATCAATCTATAAATGAGTGAAAGAAACACGACCCTAAGTCTTTAAGAAAAATATATGGAACTTCACCTCAATTGGACTTACACTTGTTCCATTGTGAAACAAAGGTATGATAATAAGATCAAGATGCATGCCCTTAGGAGTGAGTCCTAGGGATAAGACCTAATAGCTTTGTGTGTATGTAAATGGTCCTTGTGTGTAAATAAACACCCTTTAACAAACAAGTGATTAAACAAGTAATTGAAATAATGTCGATGATTCTTATTAAATGAGATACACCGTAAGTTAAATGTTAAACAAGTATAGAGGAAATCATAGAAAGAGGAAAAGGAATGTATGATTCACATATTATGAGCCTTTCTAGAACTTAAGTTAAAGATTGAAACATAATTGTAATAAATGTGTAATCCTAAAAATATCATGTTGTGGGAAGACCCTATCTGTAAGTGTAAACTGTACTTGAATCATTATGTTGTGCCTTGTCATTTTAAAAAAGTGGCCTTGATGTGCATCACATGTTTTCATGTTATCTATGTGGGTTAATGTTTTTGTAAACATATCATGTGTTGTCCACAGTTCAATGGGTTCACCCAGTGTGGGCTAATCCACCAAGAAACAAGCCAATCTATTGTCCAAATCTTTCAGAAGACGTCCCTCTAAAATACCTGAGAATCCATTGAACTGTTTCCAATGTCATTACCTAGATTGGCCATAAATCTACTCACAACTCCCACTCCTGTGTAATGTCTGGTCTGGTACAAACCATAACATACATGAGACTCCCAACTATTCAAGCATATGGTACTCATGTCATGTATTTGACCTCCTCATGTGATGAAGGACACTGAAATTTTCTCAATTTGAAGTGTCCTGCCATAGGTGTACTTACAGGTTTTGAATCTTGCATATTAAATCTTTCCAACACCTTATTTATATAAGCCTCATGAGACAAATATAATTTATTATTCTTCATGTCTCTTTGTATTTGCATGCCAAGGATTATTTTTTCAACTCGTAAATCCTTCATAGTAAATGTGCGAGCTAGCTTTCCTTAAGCTCACCAATGTCCTACATACTAGATCCTGCAATAAACATATCATTCACATACAATAATAAAATAATATAGCTCCCATTTTCAAGTTTCTTGAAATATACACAATGATTAGATTCACATCTCAAGTAACCATGTTTATGCATGAAACTATCAAACTTCGTGTACCATTTCCTTGGAGCTTTCTTGAGCTCATATAGACTCTTTTTCAACCTGCACACTAATTTCTCCTTACCATTGACTTCATACCCAAGCAGTTGCTGCATATAAATCTCTTCATCCAAATCACCATGAAGGAAAGTTGTCTTCACATCTAGTTGCTCTAAATGCAAATCATGTACTTCAACTAAACTCAATACAGTACACATGGAAGTCATTTTAACAACATGAGAAAATATTTCACTAAAGTCAATACCTTCTTTCTATGCAAATCTCTTTACTATAAGCATTGCCTTCTATATTTTGTGTCCACCCTCTTCTTCCTTGATCATGTAAACCCACTTGTTCTGCAATGTCCTCTTACATGTTGGAAACTTAATTGAATTCCAAGTTTGGTTTTGTTCCAAGGAGTCCATCTCCTCATCCATGCCATGCTCCCACTGCACGTGGGTCTTATCCTGCATTGTTTCTTCAAAACTTTCTTGTTCACCATTATCAGTTAAGAATAAATAAGATAAAGAAGGTGTAAACCTTTATGGAGGTTTACTTACCCTTTGTGACCTTCTTACAAGATTTTAGGGTACCAGAGGCTCATTCTAGACCTCCTGGAAAATTGTTTCCAATTTTGACAGTGACCGAAAACGTTCATCTGTAACTGATTCCAGTTCTGCTAACGGATGCCGGTTTGGCCCTTCTATAACTGGTACCGGTTCATCTCACCGATGCCGGTCAGGGGTTAGCCAACACTGGTTACTGTGTAACCCTGTAGGTATGTCTTTTGAATCCGAGAACTCATTTTCATTAACAAACTTCTCAACCGGTTTGTCCTTGGGTACCAAAATTTTATCCATGTACATTATCTTTTCATTCCATTCAATGTCATGACTCCTAATAATTTTAGAATTCTCTAAATCCCAAAAATGGAATCCAAAATCACCAGATCCATAACCAATGAACGTGCATCTTTTAGATTTTACATCCAAATTTTTCCTATTTTCCTTATCAATATACACAAAAGCTTTTGAACCAAAAACTTTAAGAAAAGAAATATCTACCTGTTTTGCGGTCCAAGCTTCCTCTGGTATTCCTCCATCTAGTGAACTTAAAGGTCCAAGGTTAATCAATAAACCGTTGTATCAACTGTTTCTTCCCAAAACTGCAAGGGCAATCCAACATGTATCCTCATACTTCTAGTATGTTCCATGATTGTCCCGTTCATTCATTCCACAACACCATTCTCTTTTGGTGTTCTTGGAACCGTGCTTTCTCTACGCATTCCATTCATTGAACAGTAATAATTGAAAGTCTTACTACAATATTTATCACCATTGTCATATCTAAGGCACTTTAACTTTGAATTTGATTCATTCTCAACAAGAGTTTTCCATCTTTTAAAAGTCTCAAAAACATCAGATTTATGTTTAATACAATAAAATCATACATTTCTTGTAGCATCATCAATGAAAGTAACATAATACTGGGATTCTCCATGAGAAGCTACTTGGGATGGTCCCCACACATTTGAGTGTACAAGCTCTAATTTCTGCTCCTTAGTTGCCCTAACTTTGAGAAATCTCACTCTCTTTTTCTTTCCAAAGATACAATGCTCATAGAAATCAAGATCTAAATCTTTCAAATCGGATAACTTACCTTTAGCCTTTAAGATATGTATTCCTTTTTGACTCATATGGCCCAACCGATTATGCCACATGCATGCAATTGAATCTGAAGTAGATAACACAGAAAAAGAATCAATAAAATAGGTAGATAAATATAATGTTCCTACCTTCTTACCTCTTACCATAACAAAATCACCCTTGGCAACTTTCCAAGAGTTTGCTATAAATGTGACCATGCAACCAGTTTCACCTAGTTGACCTGCAAAAATAAGATTCCTCTTGAGGCTTGGCACATGCCTCACATCTTTCAATACCCATGTATTTCCATTCTGTAATTTTAGATGAACTTCCCATTTACCAGTAATACTGCAAGGTTCATCATCACCCAAATAAACATGCCCAAAAGTTCCCTAGACATAATTTCTAAAATAACCCTTAATAGGGGTTGCATGGAAAGAAGCTCTTGAATCTAAAACCCATGATTCTATTCTATTATCCAAAGAAAGAATAAGAGAATCTTGCATTACCTCTACTGTAATATTTTCCTCTTTATTTGACTCTTTACCTTTGTCTGGGTGTTGGTTCTCTTTATCGTTTGACCAATAATAATTCTTTGCATGTCCTTTCTTTCCACATTTCCAACAGGTAATTCCCTTACCACTGGATTTAGATCTGCCATTCCTTGACTTTGATTTCCCATTATTCTTACTCTTGGATCTCTCATTTTGTCTGCCTCTACTTTCTACATTCAAAACATTCCCAGATGATGATTCCTCTTTGCTTTTCCTGTGAATTTCTTCATTCAAGGTTATACTAACCACATCATCAAAATTCAAAATATTATTAGCAGATGATGTATTACTAACAACCATTACCAAGCTATCCCGAGCCATCAGGAAAAGAACATAGGAATAAAAGTGATTTCACTTCATCATCAAATGAAATATCACCCTATTTTAACTAATTTAAAATAGATCGGAAATCATTCAAATGACTAGATGCAGATCCACCTTCATGCATCTTAGAACTAAATAGTTTCTTCATCAAATAAAATTTATTTGAAACACTAGGTTTTTCATATAAATTAGCAAGAGATTTCATTAACTCTACCATAGAAGTTGCTTTTGTAATATTGGAAGCCACATATGTTGTCAGGGTCAATCTTATAGATCCCAAAGATTTTCTGTCAAGAATCTTTCATTCTTCATAGGTCTAGACTTTTTATCCAACGGTATGTACAAATCTCTTTGATACAGATAATCCTCAATTTGCATCTTCCATAATTGATAATTTCGGTTGTAAAAATTATCTACATTGTATTTATTTATTCTGACATTGTTGTAGCTCCCACTCAATAAGAAAACCCTATGTGAGTAAATCTATCAACACATAAAACCCTCAATTAAAGCTATGATACCAGTTGTTGGGGTTAGCACAAGGTTGTACAGATTATATATCAGATCTAAGCATACATTTAATAAAAGCGGATATTCTATCAGAAGAAATATACAAAACAAGATATATAAATCAACACTAGATTTAACATGGTTCACCCAGTGTGGGCTACATCCACCAAGAAACAAAGAAATCTATTATCCAAAGCTTTCACAAGATATACAATTGAAGATTTATAATCATCCACACCTCTCAAATGTAAAATACTTTCTTTCTCTCAAGCTTCTCCTTCTTCTCCAAGAATTCTCTCTCTCACAATTATTCTCACAATAATCATTAACACACAATCCTCTTTTTTCTAAACCCTAGCTTTTATGCTTATATAGGCATATACAAACTTCGGGCACTTAGCCATGCAATTACAATAAATAGATCTGTTTTAATACTAAAATTAGATCTAATTTCCAAGAGTTAAATAAAACACTCCCACATAGATAACTGATGTTGGTTTGCCCTAACCGATGTTGGTTCCTCCTTTCCTAATTGATGCTAGTCATAGGTGACTGATGGCAGTCTCTCCATAATCAATGTCAGTTACTATGTAATCCTGCAAGTTTAATATTACATGCTAATCTGAAGTAATTGAGCTCCATAACTCAACACATCGATAATATGTATTTAGGTACTTAGATGAATAAATCACGTAGACCAATTGCCAATGATACAAACATATAATTACAATCATTCTTCACTCGTGTTATGTAAAACAAAAACTAATTCGAGCCTTAAGCTCACATCCACACTCTACTCTACTCACAAGGTTCTCTATAACTAATTTTTAAGATTGATTCCTTAAAATAATTGGGATTTGTTTGCTTATGCATATGATCCACCAAATCTCGACATTGAAGCTAGAAAAAAATCCTAAAATTAAGGAGTAATATGAAGTTAAGGTCCAAAACCCATAATCGACTAAGTTTTCCATTATGAAAATTTCACGTCTTTAAATAATCTCTTTCAATGTTTCGCAACTCCCAAACAACTTTGCAGTGTTCTACAACTTCATATAGTATTATGTGGCTTTAAAATACAATTATAGTGTGTTGTAGCTTCATATAGTACTTTGCAGCTTCCAATTTACAAGTTACTAATATTGTATGGTACCTGTGTATTCTTGTGAGACCTTCCAAGACTTGTGTGGCTTGCACAATAGGCTTGCACCAATATGGGAACTGTGCAATAGCCTTGTACACAACACCAACACAAAATGTAGCACAAGTACTCTATAGCTCACTAGTAACACACTTTCTTTATGTCACATCCTACCAACAATATAAAATTCAAAACAAAATGTAACACAAATAAATCTAACGGTTCATGCTATTTTTGGTTTGATCTAGGATTTCTTGCAAACCTAAATGATCTTGTATCATATACCTCGAGTAATTTTGAAACTTGAAATCCCGATCAAGGAATTAGAATGTCATGCCTAGTGGCATCCATGATACCCAACCAAGTTACATTTTCAAGATCTTTCTCTTTCCACTTTACCAGATACTCCTTACATTCCACATTGTGCATTTGTTTGATCCTGGGTGTCAACTATTTAATCTTCCTCCTCGCACACATTTTTTTGAATATGTTGTCTCCAATCCACCGCACCATCTTTTATATTTGAATATTTGACACCTTCTTGGCCTATGTGGTATGGACACAAACCCTCTACGTTGCATACATTTGAGAAATTAATGCTTTTAAGCAACTTAATCTCATACATGTTCTTTTCAAACTTCCTCAACACCTTACATGGTCCAATTTTCTTCCACGTCAGCTTATTGTAGGTACCCTTAGGAAACCTTTCCTTCTACAAGTTTTCTAAGACCATATCTCTGACCTAATATTAAAATTTATGTTTCCTTTCATTTTTGTGTTATTTTATACTATGTATTCATCTTTTTAATTTAATTATGCACTTGTTGGTGCACTTCTTCCATATACTCCATAAAATATTCTACATCAACTCTCCATTATGCAGTAACTCTCTTAGCTCTTCCACTCCTCATAGGTTACTTTCACATACAATCTAGAATGGTGTTTTCCATGTGCTCCATTTAAATGTATTATTATATGAAAAGTTTGTTTTCTTTAATGCTATGTCTCAAGTTCTATCTTGTCTTCTGTAAAACAACTAAGGAAGTCTCCAAACTCATGTTCACCAGCTCTATCTTTCCATCATTCTATAGGTGATATGCCAAACTGAATTATAAATTTGTATTCATCTTCCTCGACAATATACTATAAAAATTACCAACAAATTTGGTATCTATATCAAACACAATATTTTGTGGTGATCCATATAATCTTACAATATCATTAAAGAAAATATTGATGATTTGAGTCGCAATGTTATTCCTCAAGAAAATGTAAAAAAAATCCATCGTAAAGAATCTATCTACCACAACATAGATGGAATTAGCTTCTCTCCACATCCTATGAAAAACAAAAATAAAATCCATATTGATATCTTCCAATATAGCTTCTCCAAAATGGTAAAAGTTTTATACAACTGTACATTATAAGATCTTCCCCTAGAAACCTAACATATTCTGCATTCTTGCACAAACTAATGCACACATATAGACATTCACATCTAAAATTAACTCTCTTTTGGCTAGGCTAACGTCTTATCGAAACCAAAATGCCCTACCAATCCACCATTATGCATCTCTTTATTCATATTCTCTCTCATTGATCAAATGGTAATGCAAAATCAGTTTCCCTTAAACAATAGGGCTCTTTGCACAAAATAATCCAACCAAGGGGTCATATCAACATTCGTGTGTGTTGTGTATGCCTCCCATACTATCCTAAAGTCTTCATATTCTGCATATTACAACTCCTTTATAGATTCAAAATCCATTACTTCTACTCTCATCTCCAACAACAAAACATTACGTGTAATCATAACAACCTTATTAGACCTTACACTCCTATGCTTCAACAAAACATTACGCGTAATCACTGTTATCACCGAATCATAGCACCCCTGTGCATATACTTGAACTCACGGTGTGATTGGATAACATGGGTACTATCTCCAAGTTGTGGGACTTGCTACTTGAGATAGACCTCCAGAGAAAGCTGGTTCTTGCTCCTAAACTACCTGCCACAATCTACTCTAATGCAGGATAAGCTAACTGTTCTAATCTAAATTTCCAAGGAACCAGGGAGAGAGAATGCATAAAATGAAAGCCTACACTAAAGCGGTGATACAACAGAAAAGGAGGGTGTGAGAGTAGTCTCCAAATGTGTGAAATACAGAGGCAAAGTGCACACTAGAAGAGGGGATGACAGTTCACCATAATCTAGCAAAATGCATTCACAACAATATTCCAAGCATACACAATGATAATGAATCCCTGCAAGAACATAATAAATAGACACAATATTCTTATAGAAAGATTAAAGGGGGTAATAAGAATGCAAGAAAATACAGCAGGGGAAGATATATCCACAAACTGGTATTTTATTGCTTCATGATATGCACAGTTCAATCTATTACAAGATAAGGGCTTGGATCACCATGCAAGGAGTCCACTACAAGGGCCTGCAACACATTGGCTTCAAAAAGCAATTTTGACAGAGCTTTTCTACAAAGAACCCCCCTTTTTTTTACAATGAGCCCAACACTCCAATTTATAGAAAAAATGAGAAGGGGAAGAGAAGGGAAAATGGAAATCCCGAAATCTGTCCTTCAACCACCTGTAAGAGGCATTAAATTGAGTGAAATGATTATATATTACTTGCAAAAGGCTCCCCATACTGTCCCATGTGCTGCAGCAAAGAAAGAATGATGACCATGCCTCTTAATTGCACTCCCAGCTACCAAATAGAACACTGTTATGAACCCGGCCACGTTTTGTTAAAAATATCAATCAATATCTCATCAAATCCAGAATTTATTGATTGTTGTGCGTCGGGCTCGGAGCCACGATTCCAACGGTACCAACTTTGTGCGATTTCGTTGAGAAATACAAAAGTTATGGCCTTCTGAGTGCGGGCAGCTATTTTGGGTCTGGCAGGCGTTTTCTGTCATTGACGGGAATGAGCATTGACTGACTGGAGCCGAATATGTTTATTTCATTTAAATATATCCACCCTCATTAAAAATAAGAAATCCCAGCTTTTGTGGCGTAGAGGACGTTGTGCTCGTTCTAGACAAGTCCAATTTTGTGAA
Source organism: Taxus chinensis (assembly GCA_019776745.2). Lineage (NCBI taxonomy): Eukaryota > Viridiplantae > Streptophyta > Pinopsida > Cupressales > Taxaceae > Taxus > Taxus chinensis. The sequence goes on along the minus strand of CM034153.1, from coordinate 707,740,026 downwards.
AATCGGAGCTCGGAGTCAAAAGTTATGGCCGTTTGAAGTTTCACGGGTCAGACGTTGACTTTTCTTCCTTGCTGTCGGCTGCTTCGGCTTTTCACGTCCCACGCGTCCCTTTGGCCCAGATGTCCCAGTACGAAAGTTCTCATTTCGATCGATTCTGCCGGTTCACGTCCTCCGCGTACTCTTGTCCCGCTTGCTTCCGGACTGTCTGGGACAAATTCTTCCAATTCGCCCGGTTCGGCCAGTTCGCGTACTTTTGTCCCAACTGTCCCGGTGCGAAAGTTCTCATTTCAGCCGTTCGGCCGGTTCGCGTACTTCGCGTACCTTCGGCCCAACTGTTCCGGGCTGCCTTAAGTCTTTTCAGCCGACTTTGCATGCCTCCGCGTACTAATTGCCCAGATGTCCCAGACTGCCTGTTTCAACAGTTAGTCAATTTTTTCCACTTTTCGGCCAGTTCAGATTTCCGCGTCCCGCGGGTCCCGATGTCCCAAATGCTGTGCAGACCGCCTGGCGGCCTTTCGGCCGGTTCGCGCCCAGATTGTCCCTCATGTCCCGACTGTTGCAAGGACTAGGACTTAGCCATTTTTCATGATTTTTTTTGGATACGAGCTAAGTTTTCTGCAAATTTTTTACCTTTTCTCAAATTGCTCTCTTCTACTTGGACAGGGGAGTTAAAAAAGATGTGAAGGGACCCTAGAAACATGACTTTTCTCCCTGAATCAGATTATAATTGCTACTGGGACTTGAGAATTTCAATGCATGTCCGTCAAAATTGTACCCTGGGGGTCAAATTGGATAACAATCACCAGCAACTTGTATTAGACTTTCCACTCCTAATGCTTCAACAAAAAATCTGTACCCCTTTTAGGATAAGTCATGTCCACTTGTGTATGCCTCGTATGTCAATCTCCCTTGGGATTTTTAATAAATTATACTGCTTGATGATCACTGAATAACATAATTTCCTTTAGCAATAGGTAGTGCCTCTCTACTTCTTGATCACTTATATACAATTTCATATATCTCCTAATCATACACGTTATACTTATTCTTTACATATCATTTAACTGTTCACTAAAATAAAATATTCGCCTTTCATCTTGGCTCATCTATTGCTCCAATAGCTAAACAACTAGTATCACAATAAACTTGGAATCACCTTGGTAAAATTCAACAACAATAACATTGGTTGTTCAGATCACTGTGCACTTCAACTCTTTAAAACTTATCTCTATGCATTAGTTTCAAACAAAACTCTTCTTATCCCCTCATATGGCCTTTGTGATAAGCACACACACTCTACTAATAATTTCTTATGAGCTTGTGTTAAAAGCTAGTTTCAACCCATGAAAACTTTGTGCTTCAAAAGCACTTCGGAGTGGTGGACACTCCACAACCACGTGAATCTTCTCTAGATCCATCTTAGAACCTCCATTAGAAATCACAAATCCCAGATGTTTTGTGGTTCATCAAATTCAACAACTACATTGGTCTCACATGGGATGATGTGTCATATCGACATGTACCTGACTATACACTGTCTTCATGCGACAAGCACAAGCGATTTCCTTTCTAAATGGTGTGGGATTTAGCTAAATCCACAAAACATAATGGTCCTGGCATTAGGAAACACAACTGTTGACATTCAAAGTGTCTAAGCAATATTTACTTACATTTAGAGCTACCTGCAAACATTACTGTTTTTGATGCCTCCCATCGACATCTCCATTGCACCACTTAGGAGAAATTGCTAGTTATATAAGTTTTAAAACTAAATTGACCCTTCTCACTAAAAGGAATAGTAATAGAAAAAACATTGGATACAAATAAGATGCAGATTACAGATTGCCCAAGGAAATAAGCAAGATGTGGATGGATCATACACTTTGAGGAGTAGATTATAACTACTACTAGTATTAGATCTCAATCGAGTCCGTCATTGTATCATTTGATATTATTGTAGCCTTGTTTTTTTCCATTTCTAATGCTCAACTCTCTGCAACATTTTAGGATAAGTCATGTCCAAATGTCTTGTCTATGTCAAGTTTGGGATTAAAAATGTATAGTCAAATAAGCCAAGAATGGGTGCATCTCTACTTCGCCTTCAAATTAATACTCAAAAAATTATTAATATCATTTTTATTAAATAGTACCATCATTTGTATCTATTATTAACATCGAAGTTTGTATCACTTATTTAGATGATGTAGTGATGGTAAAGATCAAGTCACTATTAAAAACTAACTTACAATTTGATTGTGTTTTTATTATTGGTTTGTTGACACATATAATAATTTATTATCAATAAGACCTATTTTCACAATTATTTCTCACGTTCAATGGGCCAAAGACTTGCACATATCCCCTCCTTTCTCTTTCGAGTGTTTCATCAAATTAAATCTTGGCCCTTTTGTTAATATCAAAATAAAAGTGTCTTCATCCACTGAACAATGTGTCACTTAGTGCATACTAAATCAGCAATACTTAGTCCTCCTTCCTTATGCCTCATCTTCTTAATTCTAGGCCTTCTTGCTCTGCAAGCAATTTTGTTTCCTATCTAATGATGAAGAATTTCCTGCAATGCATTGAATAGTTTGCACTTTATTGTGCAATGCAAAACATGTATAAGATAAAATACTTCGTCTGAACTGGATATTTTCTAATCATGAAATTCAACTACATTGGTCTTGTCACGAGTCCCCCGACATATCATTACTTTTATACTTCCCTGCCACGAGCACAAGCAATTTCCTTTCTAAATGGTGTGGACTTTATCTATCCACAAAATACAATGATTGACATTACAAAAAACAACTATTGACATTTTGAATATTGAACAATATTAACTTACATTTATAACTACCTCCAACTTCGGTGTTGTAGACGCCTCCCAATGATGTCTCCATTACACTACTCGCTAGGGATTGCTACTTACTTTAAGTTGTAAAGCTAAATTGACCTTCCCAGTTCCCACTACAAGTAATGGTAATAGAAAAATACACGGGATACAGATCAGATGCGGCTGGAGGCAGTTGTAAAATCATTGATGAGCATTTAAGTCTCTGCGCCGTGATTAATAAGACGAGGAGGAAAAGTGACGGTGAAGCATTCTGTACGAGAGCGGTTACGTGGAGAAACAACTTCCTCTTGTGAGCATCTAATAACTTCTCCAAGAGCTGCAACGGCACATATAATTCCATTCCATTCCTCCATTGAAGGCGATGCAGATGCAGATGCAGATGAAACCATCTGAGTCTGTGTGGGACTGCGGGAGTAGTCTTTATGACTCCTTTGAGTTATCTGTTTTTTATCAGCAATTGAATCGTGCAATGGCGGAGGGAGAAGAAGGAGAGGGACTGTCATCATCATCTTGTATTATGAAAGATGCAGGTCGTGCACGGAGCGTGTCAATGCCGCACTACGCCGCCAAACGGGAAGATCGCCCACTGCCATCAAAGACTTCAACCAGATTCGGAATTCCCAAATCAGTACAACGCCTCTTCACCAGAGCGTTCCACACCAAGGCAAAACATGGCACAAAACCCAACGATTTTCACTCCAAGCTCGGCAACGGCAGCGGCAGGATACTCTCTCACCGCATGTTAATTTCTTAGTAATGTTTTATCTCCATCCACTTCATGTATGTAAACACAATCATCTTGTACACTTAAATAAATTGTACTAAATCTTCTGAGCACTAATTTCACAGTGCTCAGATTTAAGAAGACTTTTGAGATTTTAGTTTCTATCATGGATAATGCTTGCGTCGACTTATTACGTTTCTCAAGTTCTTCTATATGAGATAATAAAACTGGATTCGTCATAACTTTGCTGCTACCTAGGCCAAACCCAGATATGATTAATCTTATATTAAATATCAAACCTATACCGATATGTGGATTCAGAATTATATAAAACTGTGACAGATGTATCATCCACGCCCCAAACCACAGCTCAAAATTTGTATCATGTGCGCACCCTGGACCAAAATGAGGATGTTCCCTCTAAGAAAAAGCATTTCAGGTGCTGGAATTATTTTTTCCATGTACCCTTCTTGAAATCTTATTTTGTTAAGGAGATCTCGCTACAATTAAGTGCAGACCTACCCTTTAACATGATATATTCATACAGTCTAGAGAAGAGTTATACTGCAATCTTGCAAATTCCACCACCTCCTAACAAGAAAATTTGCCCTACCCAATTGGGCGTTAACAGTACAGTGTGGAGTTCATGAGTTTTAAGGAGATCTGGCTGCTAAAATTAAAGAAAATCCTCTTCCAACCTACAGTAAAACTCAAATTCTACTACCTTCAAACAAGAAAGTTTGCCCTACGCGTTGAAACTAAGAATAGAGCTTGGTGTTTTTTAAATAGGGTTAAACGGACAAAGGAGAGCATCTGCACCGAAGCCTGCGCCTGGTCCTGTTCCTGGTCCTTCTGCTTTGCCACCTCAATAGAATTGGTTTAATTGACTTAGTACTTAACCTTTAAATCATATAAATATATTTTTATGTATTCAGTTTTAATGCCAAAGATTTCCAACAACGTGATAAGATCAATGAAGACGCGGATCCCACGTAACTGTTATAGAGACCGGAGAAGAGAGTTATATAATCTGTTAGGTCATTAAATTCAAACGACGTCACCTCCAATGATGAGATTTGACGTCCGTAACTCCCTACCCTGGGCATTTCATTTTTTTCCTTCCCTTGTTGAACGTATCTTACAGTTTGCAGTATCACTCACCCATATAAGGAATCTATAATACTAGCAATTGTACGTGTAAGATCATAAAGAATTTTTTATAGAGATATATGTGAACAGACGGAGTTTTAGAAAAATATTGTTGAAGTGATTTTTTTTTTTGCAGTTTTAGAGCTTACATTTATTGGGCCATGATGACTGCTTTGTGTAGGAATTTGTAGACCCCATATTTAGTTGTGAGATCCAGCAAATGCAATAAACAAATGATGTACAAAAAACATCAATTAAGGGAAGGGAAAGCGAATGATTCTAACACCGAGTGCTCAAAATTATATAAAGAGAAGGGCAAGCCATTGATTTGAAAACCACTCATACAAGCCATCGACACAAAACCAAACGGTTCAAGTGCTTAAAATATTAGGATTAGACGGATATTCATACCCATTTGTACGCTTCCACTGTTGGCTCTTTCACAACGTAATCCCCACACTTATATTCTTATAACAAAACACAACACTTTCAACACAATTTGGAAAACATCATTTCAAAGCCATGGGTTATGCAGGTGTAATATACGTAGGCCTTCATGGGCGTTGCTGATGTAGATGGGTATTACACATCACTCACCCATGTGATGTTAGAAGTGTTAGACATCCTTGCATTTTGGAAAATGTTTATTTACCCTGAGAAATTGTTGTGTTCCACGTAAGGGACATACAAGGATGTCATGCAATTTGTTGTAATGCAAGATAATGCTAACACAAACAATTAACTAATAAAACCTCGTGCCACTAACAAGAGCCAGGACACCCCTTGTGTGGGTAATGTCGTTGCCTGCAATAGTCATTTCGAAACCCTAGGCAATGCCCAGATTATGAGAAACCCCAACCATGTTACGTTGAATAGATCCTCCCGCATACCCAATGACAACCTTGAACAAAGCATATACATCAAGTGTGCCATTAACATGAGCTTGGGAACAATAATGTGCTTCAAAACAATGTGAAAAAGTGAAAAATGATTTTTGTAGTGTAAATTGATGCATTATATTTAGATTTGTGAGGGAATTTGCAAATATGGTGGTGCCCGTACAAGCGATTATCATTTGACCGTCGGCCAATATTTTCACATGAAAAAAGGTAAAGAATCTTTTTTGGGTGGTGTGTGGGTATGATGAAATAAGTATTGAGTAACATAAGGTAACTTAATCAAAGAGAGTATCAAGCTTAAGAATAATGTTGCACCACGTCTTCTTTAGCTATATGGAGGGGTCCCTTAGTTAGGGGGGTTATTATTTCAAATATTGTAAGTAGTTTATGGCTAAAATCGCAAAAAAATAAATTTAAACTAACATCAAATTTTATGTTTGATGTCACATCTGATGGTTATTTCAAATATTTACAATTATTTATGACAAAAATCGTAAAAAAAAAGTCTAAATGAACATCAAATTTAACCCATGATGTGCGGCACTATTCACACAGAACTATTAACAAGGACATTGTTCATAATGTTTGATGTTCACGGTTTTCATTATTTATGTGCATTGTGCACGCTCCACAAACTGACACATGAAAGAGCGAGATTTGTGGAGGTGGGTCATTAATAGTACAGACCAACCTCAAGTTCCAAATGATAACCGCCTTTTGGCATAAATACAACACATGATATAATGTATTGATTTAAATGAAAAATTAATAATCATAACTATAACTATCTTTACAATTTTTTTTAGAGGGCACACTTCTTAACACACTATTGGTTGTGTAAATGCAAGGGTAACCGATCACTTGGGTCTTGGCAGATTAGAAATTGGGTGGGTGGGTGGTGAGCACTCGAGCCCCACCATTTTTACAATATATAAAAAATACTAACACACAAATGTACTACACCAACACAATTAACTAATTTTGTTCCAAAATTAGGTATCACACCTTTTTTTTGTTAGTATGATAGCCTCACAATTACGAAAAAGTCTCAGTCATGTAGAAGCCTAAAATTGACATTTTCATACAAAACATGTCTCCTTCAACATCTTTTTTGTGGTCCACTAATTTTACAAAGAAGCATTTCTAAAGCTATCCTTTCGGACAATATTGCTAGAATCAATGAAACTCTTCCTCTAGTTCCTTCAATGAGAAAGGCCTAATAACACAATTTGCCAAAATCTTCAAAACATCTCATCCCGCATTTTCCCTTCACTTGCTTCCACTGTAGATGCACCAATGCTGCCATGTCTGCAATGCCCATCTCAAGAAACATGATCTTCATTTATGTCTTGTGACAAGTCTTTTGTCGCATAGATTGGACCAGACTTGACCCCCAGACCTCCATTTCACAAGTCCCGAGGCCTCTCATGATAACGTGAACTGAAAAATAAAAAAATAATGCCTTTGTTACCATTAACATATAAGAAAGAACAAATTCCAATAAATACATATGCACTAATATTATTGTAACTACAAACTTAGATGTGAGAGTGTTGAATATACACTTGTGTTTCACATCCATGGTACGACTGCACTCCACAAATCTTCAAAATAACTGATTGTCCACATAGATATAACACTCATTTTAACAAGAATGCTTATTCCGTATAGGAAATTATCATACATATTAAGGAATTACATGACTCAAATTGCTTCTGGATAGATAAATTAACATAATGAATGTAGAGCCTGGCGTGGGTCTATAGAAATAAATTCATGATGTCAAAGAAGAGAGGGTTCTAGTCTTTGTGTGTTTCTAAAGGGCATGGACAACAACGTGCATCTCAACCACCTTCCACCTATTTTTCTACAGATCATAAACAAACAAAATGTTGAAAAACCATAAAAATTTAGATCAAATAAAACTTTGGATAAGCATCTGACAACAAAACTTAGATGGAATTTTATTAGAAATATATGTTACATCTTCAACTATAAAATATAAGTAGCATACAAACAATAAAATCTAATGTGATGGTAGGCAGTTCACAAATGCATTGAAATCCAAGGAAACAATGTCCATGTGCAACACACATTGTTCAATTCGTTGTAGCCATCCTTTTTTGCTATAGTGTTCCACTAGTGCTTACATTATCTGTGATGTTCAAACAAAGAATACAATAATGCCAGTAACACTTACAATGTGTATAGTAAGAGAATTTAACAGTTCATGAAAATTCCTTGTGAATACCTTGATAGGTAGACCTCCAAGCATATCCTTTAATATATAAGGCTCAATAAATTCTAAAAAATATCCTTGGGATAACATAGCATGGAAAAGTGACAATGACGAGAACTTCATATAGCTTTCTAAAACAAAAATTGCATGCCTTGAGTCTATTCAATAACATAGCCATCAAACTACAACAATAGAAGAGACATCAAAATACATATTGATTATATTACTAACTAGCAATCGCATGTGTTTCATGAGATGTGAACGCCGAACAGTATATGTTATTTGATTTTGAGGTATAGTTATTACTTTTGTACTTGATGTTGATAAGGGGTTCAAGTGATAAAATCTAAAGAATGGAACACCCATGCACATGATCTGCAAATCTAAAATCCAATCATATTGGGTGAAGAAACCACCAATAGCATTAAGTGATAAAAATGTGTAATGCAAATGCTCATACCGGTTTGGGACGACAAGACCAATACCATCATCTTCAAACTACTCTAGAAATCCATGGGGTAAGATCTTGGTGAAGGTAGCATTGTTGCATATTGCTGCATGATTTACACGAGCAGAAGCAACAAATGATACGTAGATTAAACTGAATTCTTCATTTGGTGGATGGTTATCAAAATATGTAGATGTTAAGAGGGGTCCTACTAAGCAAAGTGGTGTAGTAGAATGGAAGAAAAATTTTCAGGTGTTAGAATGCATTACTATTAGAAAGTTATAACTATTTTGATCCTGATGATCTGATTATTGAGACGATTCCACGCTCTGTGAGTTGCAGAGAGCCGAAATCGGTAATCATTAATTTGGAGTTAAATAATGAGAGCTCGATAGTTCCTCCGAGCTCTACGAAGGTTCTAGATGATCCAGCACAAATTTTAACCTCAAGTATGAAAATCAAGAAAGCGTCGACATCTGAGAGAAGCCAAAAGAACAGAAGGCTGAATCCTGCGGCGGCAGGGGGTTCTTTCGGCGAAAGCTTCAAATTCAAGAAAATTTCGGTGAACATGGACTTGTAGGAAGCTTTCCCCTATGAAAACCTCAGGTGCAACAAAGTACTTCTGGTCAGTGATTTTGAAGGGGAATCCATCCAAATTGTCTATGTAAAGTGTTCTTACAGAGTTCGAAGAAGAAAAGCAGCGGAAATGGGAACAGACACCGACTTCCTGAGAATTCGGTGAAGGTGATGAAAGCATGGATGGAGAAGCATACCAGCAATCCTTACGCAACCAAAGAGGAGAAACTGGAACTTGTTAAACTGGCTGATTTGACACTCCACTAGGTAAAATTCACTTCATTTTGAATATTCAGTTTCTTCAACATTTCATTGCTGGATATTTGCAATTTCTTGAGAATTATTTGTTTTTGCATCTATTTCAATCAATGATCGTTGTCGATTCAAAGTGAACTGTTTAAATTTTTTAGTATTCTCTGCGCCAGTCATTTTTTAAAATGATTTTTTTTGCGCTAATCAAGTTAAATTCAATTCAAATGAAACCTAAATTCTACAGAGCATCCGGTTCAATGTATTTCACTTTGAAATTTTATTGCTTGGTCTCTGTAATTATTTATTTTGTGTCTTTAACCCAAATCGAGGAGATGCTTATCGCATGAGGTAATCCATTCATGCAAGTTGCCCAAGTATGTGGTGGGCAATACAAATACTCAGGACACACCATAAGCTTCCCACAAAACATTACTTCAATAGCAAAGACCCTACCCCGCCGCCTTGGAGATTTGGACATAGTTCTCATATAAAGGGAAGGATCTAATTTAAAAAATTATGATTTCTACGTCAGTAGATCTCGTGTTTGTGCAACCTTGCAATATAAAATCCAACACGATCCCTATTACAAAGATGTCTTAATCGACGATGATGCCCTTTTCTCACTACCATCTGAGTCATCAAATGTTTCCTCCTCTCTCAACACAGCCACAATGGAACTGCCCCAAATGCAAACTTGCTCTACAACTCATGGTAGTGGTGTTCCCACCCACTTTGATGAAACATATGAGCACTCATTGTCTTTCGTGCCAACACGTCACAATACAGGAACAAAAGAAGAGGAAATTGAACAATTCTTGCTCAACCACGATGGTAACACTCCATTTACCATGCCATGGCCAGAGCTTGGGCTTTCGCCAATAAATGAATACAATACGGAAGGCCTGTTCTCAATGGCTTTCCCAACTTTATTTCCGACAGGAAAAGCAATGTGGCAACAACCCTACATTAAAGAAGTTTCAATGCATGAATACGCTCTTCATTTGATGCATTACCATGATTGGCACTTTGGTTCCCACCCAAGATTTCGTTACTTCCTTCTAAACCTCATAATGCGACACAAAAGCCAGTCCACGGCAACAATTTTTATGAAGCAGAACACCGAATCTGGAATCCCTCCGAAAATTAGAGAGTTGCGAAGACAACTACTGGAATGCCCCAAAGACAGCCTCCCAGATAGCTTAATGTGCTTTGTACTGGAATTTCTGCAACGTTGTTGGTTAATCTTGAATATGAAGGATATCCAAAGAGTAACACTACTGAGTTTTGAGTGAATAAATAATAATTTTTTTCATAAGTTGGTTGTGCACATCTTTGGGAAACCATGGAATGTTATTCTTCCTGCGCAAAACAACAATGTTCTTCTTTTGGACTTGATTTGAGATCTCTTAATTATTGTTCTAAGTTGGGAAGTTTTAGGAGGAAACATTTAAGTGGACAGTTCTCTTGCATTTTAAATATTTGGTGCAATGCGCAACAAGTGAGTCTGAAACATGTCATCCAACTTGAACCAACTCCTGTTCTGCATTCTGTAATAGCCTTTGCCCCGGCAACAATAGCTAATCTTGGACCAGGGTTTGATTTTCTTGGTTGTAACTTGTGATGTTGAAGGCCTAGGCGATCATGTTAGTGTAGAAGTGAGTGAGGGGATAGAACCTGGCCAAATTGTTATTTCCTCAATAAATGGCGACAACAATAGACTCAGTCGTGATCCAGTAAACAATTGTGCTGGGATTGCAGCAAAAACAACCATGGAATTGCTTGGAACTCGGTTAGTGGGCTTGTCACTTTCTCTTCATAAAGGTCTGCCTTTGGGAAGTGGGCTTGGCTCTAGTGCAGCTAGTGCAGCCGCAGTTGTAGTAGCAGTGAATGCTTTATTTGGGAATAAATTAACAACATCAGAACTTGTTTTGGCTGGATTCGAGTTAGAAGCTGCAGTAAGTCGCTATCATGCAGACAATATTGCTCCATCTTTGATGGGTGGATTTGTTCTTGTTCGGAGCTATAATCCACTTGATCTCATCTCCCTTCCATTCCCCACTGATAAAGAGCTCTTCTTTGTGCTTGTAACTCCTGATTTTGAAGCCCCAACAAAGAAAATTTGAGCAGTGCTTCCCAAAGATATTACTATGAAAGATCATATACTCAACTGTAGCCAGGCAGTAGCACTTGTTGCAACTGTTCTTTAGGGTGATCCTTGTCTTCTGGGATCTGCGCTATCATCATATTCCATTGTTGAACCAAAAAGGGGTCCCCTCATTCTAGGAATGGTAGCAGTCAAAGCAGCTGCCCTTAGAGCAAGTGCATTTGGGTGCACTATAAGTGGAGCTGGACCCACTGCTGTAGCTATTACAGACACTGTAGAAAAAGGAAAGATTATTGCTGAAGCCATGGTGGGTATGTTCCTTATGAAAGGGAAATTGAAAGCTTATGCATCTATTGAGAAGCTTGACAGGACTGGTGCACGAGTTGTTTAATCAGAGATAGTAAATTTGCATCTATTTACATTTATTTCTGCTCTGACAAGATTATTAAGCATTACATAAGAATAGCTTACTTATGTTTTTTAACATTGGTACTGCGCTTTGATGTTTATTTTTCTCATTTAGAAGTATGAGACCTGTTTTAAATGGTTTATTTAAAAGGAACTTGGGTATTGAACTATTCTTTTCTTCTGTTATAATGTAACTGTATGTCACCTGGTTTTCGCTAAGTTTACTATTTAACAAGTATCATTACCTTTTCTGTATTGGTTCACAGCTTCGATTTTCATAATCCTTTTTTCGCATGTCTACATGAAGAGAACAATAAAGAGTGTGATATATGCCTGGATTCATTCTTAAGGCTTTAAGAAAGCATTCACTGGTTTTCATATGTGCTATTTGAAGACTGTACTAGAGGCAATTGTCTCCTTTATATTCCATCTTTGCAATTTTGCATTTGCAAGTGATGTTTGATAGCAGTGTGCATGAATGTTGAGTAAAAGTCTAGTTACTGATCGATGTCTATTGTCATGTAACGGCATGAAAAATTTAAAATCAAGGAACATACCATGCTTGAGCACATTTGGATCTTACAAGCTGGGTTAGATTTTAATCTTCCAAAGCCCGTGAAATGATTCACAATATTCAATAGATATTTCAGGAAAGCAATTATATTTACCACAATTTGCCAAAAAATAAATTCAATCCGAATTGATTTTGCTACAAGGTAGGGAGGAAGAGAGGTGGTCAAGAAAGCAGTGCTACATATCTGCAACACTGCACCCCTGGACTTCTCACCTCCGACGACGTTGTATAAGGCATCTTTTTGTTTGCCAGAAACATGCTTATTTCCACTTCTTTATTTTCAGTCTATTCACGATTTTGCCTCGTACAAATTATCCTCGACAGAAAATAAACAGAAAAGAAGAATCACTCGTGCATGAGGTGCGCACGACAGTTAAAACTCTGAAATAATGTGTCCAAACGTGCGGAAATTGTCTGAAAAATGGAATCTGAAACTAACGTTTTCACCAAGATTTTTCCCTGCAGATTAAATCAAAATATGAAAGAAACACATTTACAACGTATACACACATGATATCCTCACTGCATATATATACACGCACATGGTATACTCATTGTATATCCATGATCGACACTCTGAGGCAGTTTAAAATATGGCGGACTCGGACATCTCAAAATTCCAAAGCATTGGTCCATATCCACATGTACATACGCGCACGCATACAACATGCATCAAAAAATAATTGTTAAAAATAGGTAGAAAAAGCAAAAACGTCCGTCAAATTTAACACTGCTGCAGAAACGTTCGGAGGTCCTTTACCATAATGGGAATGCCTTCGACATAATAAATTAAAGACATTACAATCCGTCTTTATTAACCCCAAGATGTGTCCCGCACTTTTGTATAGATTCTAGACTTCTAAAATATAACTGTGGGATTGACTCCCTGAAAATATCTAAGAATTTAAAAAAAAAACTTACCTCCATGTTGAACTCCTACAAAATTTGGAAAGAATGCTGTTAAAAAGCACATCAGTCTTTCTTTAAGTGCACACAAAACTCTACACCCACACCTAACTCGTGCAAACTGTTCTTTAATTTTTACATAAACAGTGTTTTTAATTTGTACATCTGCTTCCAGCTTTCCGTGTTAGTTGCTAAAAGCAAACGAGATATAAGAAAAAGCTTCATATACATAAGTAGACAAAAACTGCACAAGAAAGGGCATAATGGCCTCCCGCAGAGCATCCATTACCGTCCTCGGAAACCCTATCACACCTTGTGCATTTCCATCATACAACTCCATCGCCAAGTGGATGGCACCCATCCAATCACCTGCATTCTGGAGAGCCTGAATTCGTTCCTTCAAGGGTAACAGGAGTGATTTGAAAAGCTTAGAAGGCCCCAATAAATATAAAGCTGCTCCTCTAGCTGCAATAGAAATCTGATAAGACTTCTCAGGTTTTTCAAATGAATTGATGAATGAGGTGTGATATATAACAACAGAATCTAGACCACCATCCTCAATGGGTATCCTAGATCGGCCGAGTTACGTTCCTTCTTTTGTAAACAGACACAATTGGCCTTTTGAAGTGAGAATAACTAATATCCGGAAAAAAAATATCAAAAAAGAGTAAACAGTTATCCAACTCACAAGAACCAAGTACTAAAAATTAGACTCCCTATACCAACTGCAAAAAGTGCAAACACAAAAACATTCACCGTAGAATTCGATAATAGTTTGAAGTTTCCTCTTTTTGTAAGATGATTATTAATTCCCTGTATTAAAAAATAAACCATATAGCTTACTTGCTCATCCAACCATGCTACTCCTAGTGCTGCACTATCAAGGTTCCACTCTCTCTGCACCTGTAACTCTGACTTCACTAACTGGGCCTCCTGAACTTTTCTGTGCCATGTAGTACATCTCCCATCAAGGGCTACCATCAATCCTTTGTCAGCCACCGCTAAATTTATCCCGAAGAAAGTACAATCCGTGTACAGCGTGCTAATTGGTCACCTTTTCATCATCAGAGATACGCGAGTCTCCATACAGACATGGTTTACATCATTCACCTTGAAGTAGAAGATTAGAATTCTGCATATAAATTGTGATCATGGCAACATAATGACGTAAAATGACATTTTTTGGGGGGAATGCCATTGTCAGTAGAAATGCCTTCAACCATGGGAAATTCATTTGACCGAGCAAAGTAATGATGCTATGACAGGTTCATGTTTTACTTTGAAATGCGGGTGAACTACTTTTTACATTATAATGGATGTTTTGGTATTCAAATTTAACAGTGCCAAGGCTGAAGTCCCGAGTTTTGTCTCTGTTGTTTGTTCTTGAGTTGTAAACTGGAATCACTAACCATCCATGTAATCTCGTGAATATTACTGATAATATTTGTTGCTGGTCCTTGAATTTCAATTACGATGACACCATTAATCCTTACTCTGTAATAAGCAGTGCTTGTAAAGTAAATGTTTACCTCTGGTTCAGGTATCTCATCTTTTTCCGTATTTTTTTATGCCTTAAACCAATTTATTTGTGGCTTAAGCACCAATCTCCCCAGCTGATGCAAACTTTCCTTATTGATTGTTTGGAAGAATAAATATCACTAAATTTTCTATCAATTACTCTTTTTATAGGTTTAGAATAGGTAGGAATGTAGAATACTTGATGTTATCGATTTTAGCTTTGAGTAATATTATTCATTTGAATTTTGCACAGAATTATAAATTAATTCTGGTTACTTGTTCAGAGGCTACTCTAGCATAAAGATGATGAATGCATGTAATCTACATTTCTATTTAGACTCACATAAGTTGGAAGTTGTGGGATGTATGTATCTTCCAGTTAACAGTAGTAAATTCAAGCCCACTATTACTGTAGTAAATACAATTTACTGCAGTAAATTGGGCCAATTTATTGTTTTTTAACTGTAAATTTTCTGTGAATGCAGCGGGAAGGAGATTTAACAGTAGTAATAATATTGCTTCAGAAACCATGTCTCCATCCAACACTGCTAGCCCATCTGTATCTCTGACAGAACATTAAGCCCAACAAGTTTAGCAGCATCTCTGGTGGCTCTCATGGAGGCATCATTAAAATAGGAAGGCACAGTAACTTTGAAGAAATCACAGTATGCAAAATTGTGTTTTTAAACACATTATATTTTTGGAAATTGAAAATACTTCTTCTTTAAACTGTATTTTTAACAAGAAATTTTAATTTGTTGACATTAATTTGTTTGCAGGAATTTTGTAAGTTGTTGTTGGATTCAAACTATTTGCAGGTAAGGTTGAGTGTGACCTTGCTAAGGCAATGATCTATTTTAAAGAATTTAGATTGAATGGCATGTTGATATTCTCTACAATTGTTAGATTGAATGGCATAAATTCGAGTTCCTTCACATACCATTACCATATATTGTTTTCCATTTCTATATTTTAGCTACAATATTCCAGAAAATTATAGCAAAGAAAACTTTTAGTAATTTTCTGGAATATTGTATCAAAAAGATTGAAATGGAAAATAATATTTTAGATACTTTAGATATTTTAGATATGGTAGTGACATGTTGATACTCTTTGCAATTGTTAGAACGAATGGCATAAATTTGAATTCCTTCACATACCATTACAATATATTGTTTTCCATTTCAATATTTTAGATACATTCTTCCAAAAAATTACAACAAAGAAAACTTCCAGAATAAGAAACATATATACCATTTATCGATATCGACCAAAGCCTGCTGCTAAGGCATTCGATCACATATTTGACAAAATATGTGTTTAAGGCCTGAGGACTTATAGTATGCATTTTACATATTCTTGAAAAATATGTGAAATCCTAGCTACCATTGGGGAATTCTGTTACAAGTTCAACAAAATTTTTCTAATGCTTACTAAAAAAGGTAATGTAAACCAAAATTTGTACAACTTTTCACTTAATAGTTTGGTCAAAATCCTGGAAATGGTGGAGGTTGCACTTCCTCGTGACTCTCTGATGTGGTAGCATTCACAGATTGAACTGCAGTAGGTAGCATGGTAGGAGGTGTACCCTGAACATTTGCATTAGCTTCTGAAAGTTGGCCAATCTGACTTAGCAACGCTTGATCTAAAATTCTAGAATTTGTAACATTGCTTGTGGTAGAAGATGGGCAGCTAGATTGGTTATTAAAAATGGAAGAAAAAGTAGGCATGAATGTGTTATACATGCTCAACAAAATATGATGTTGATCAGGTAGGGGATTTGAGGGACTACTCAATCACCTATTTTGTCGATCAAACTCCTTTTGTCGTTGTTGTCATTCCTTCATCCTTTTATCATGCTCTTTGGAGAGTTTGGCCTGCTCCTTTTTCAACTCATTCTCCTTTTTTCATTGTCACTAGGCCTCTTCCTTTTTTTGCCTTTTCAATTCTCTTTCAATTTTAAGTTGCCCCTTCTTTTCTTTTTCTATTAACCTTTGTTGCTTTCCTTTCATCTGCTCTGTTCCCTTTTCCTTGCCTTCAAATCTTCAATTTCTCTTTTTCTTGTCTCTTGTTCTTGAAGTAAATGCAAGTAGTCATCAGAGGTAAGTATTTGAGATTGCCTTCCAATTCTGATTGCATCATCATTTAGCCGTACACGGGTGTGAACCTTCTCAATTGGCAGTTTTAAGAATTTTCTTACTGGTTTATATGCTTGGTTGTTCTCATCTTGGGTGCAGGTCACCTCTTGGTTGTCTTGAGTGGCTAAAATGTCATCAACTTCAAAATTTCCTTTATCTAAACCATGTGTGTCTGAAATTCATGGCATCTATTTGGTTTGAATCATGATCTTCCCACTCCAATGTGTCAACATAATAGTGCACCACCTCACTTGGAAGAGGTGAGGGAGGAGATGGCATAGAAACTAAAACTTCCTCATTGTTGAAATCAATTTTCATGCCCAAGTTAGCAACCCCTTCTTTAATCCATTGAGGTGCATTGAATTGTGTTGGTAAACTCAAGTTATCATCAATATCTGTAGCTTCTTGTGTTTAGCTCACATGAGTTGTTGAACTAAGGTGATCATCTTCTTCATTAAGTGTTTGGGGCTGATGAAAATAGTGTAGGCATGCCAAAACATGTAGACTCAACATGTTCTTCCCTTGTTTTTTGTTTTTCCTCATTACCTACCACATTTTTTGCCAATTCTTCTAAACAACGTTGCACATCTGCATCTTCCACTCCTGCCATCCTCAATATGTTTTCAACAACTGCCACCTCATCTTCTTCAACATCAAAGGCCTCACTTGGCCTCATATCATTGGAAAGAGCATTCTGATCAAGTGGCCATATACTTGTCCTCTGAAAACCTGCCTTGATATTTTTCAGGTGTAAGTGCAAGTTGGAAATCCTAACTGCCAAGTTTTTCCAATTTTGTCCTCCTTATTTCAAGACTTGGGTTTCTTGTCATCCATTTAGACCTCAATGTTTTAAAGTAGTTCTTGAATGGAGAGAACACACTAACATCTAATGGTTGAAGCTTATGGCTAGTATGAGCTGGTAGAGTCACAAGGTCAATGCCTAAATTTTTAGCCTCTTGGATTGTGCCTAAAGCTACATGGCTGCCATGACCATAAAAATATGAGAAGATGCCTATTTTTTGGTGAAACTCCACCAGGAACTGATCTTGCAAAATGATGTAACCAATTCATAAACAACTCCTTTGTCATCCAAAACATGTGGCTGGGGTTGTCATGCATGCTCAGGTTCACATCCAGTTATATAGTTCTTCAGTTGTCTCTTTGCTTTGAAAAGATAAAATCCAGGAATGATTTGTCCTACTGCATTAACACAACATAATATGGTAATCCATTCCCTAATTTTTGACATAATGTGTGGAACACTTTTGCATCCCAACTTAGCAATGACACACATGTTACAATTCCTACCTGCTTGAACACCAGTTTCATCACAGTTCCATATTTTGGTTGGCCCATACTGATTTGCAGCATACATTTTTTGCAAGTTATCATAAAAAAGCAACAACAATTCTTGGCCTTAACATGACTACTCTATCTCGGTCAAGGCCTTTTGCAGTTCTTATTGTCAAGTCAGGATGACGTCTTTGGAATCCATACCACCATGACTTTCCTAGTAGGCCATCTTTGAATGGATTTGGTCTGCATTGGCACATGTGCGCTACATAGGCCTTTAGGTGAATGAATTCAAGACCATGGCCAAGTTCAGCCATATCTTTACACCATGTAACAATTTCTTTCTCTTCCTCATCTGTCAAAATAGTTGGAGGTCCCTTCCTCTTAGTGGTTCTTTTTCCATACAACCAATCAGTCACATTTGTACTAGGGATTCCCCACTTAGTTGTTGCTTGTCGTGTGGACATTCCATTTTCCTCCACATCCCTTAAGGAAACTTTCATGTCAGCTTCTGTCCATTTCCCTCTTATGTATACTTTCTTTGTTGTAGCAGTACTTCCAATTACTTCCACAGTTGGATTAGTAATGTTGATTTCAGGATCTTGGGCAGCTGTGATATTCTCATCAAAATAAAATTATTTACCTCTTGATGGATGCCTCATTTTATTGGAAGATGTTATTTTCTTATGTATCTTAGTTGCATTAACGAAGGCAGAATTTTGTGCTTTGGCTCTTGACTGATTCTTCCTTTGATTGGTTGTGGTGGATTTTTGAGGTTGTTTCTCAGCTATGTTATCCTCATCAAAAGAGATATTTGTAAACATCACCCCCTCTGCAAGTTACTCCTCATCTTTCTAACTGGTCTTTTGGCAGGCTGTTTTGCACATGCCATTATGAAATGCAAGAAACTCTGTTTTTTCAATTAATCCTTTGTCATCATATTTGGGTACACTATTTATATGCATGTAAATAAAATATGATGTGAATGCATAAACCTTTTAATTAGTATATTTAAGAGGATTCGTTGTAAGTTTCATTTCTACCAAAACTGTAGTAAATTTTTTATTTCCAGGAAACTGTGATATATGTTTCATCAATAAAAAATTATTATTATGGAAAAATAAGGTTATCATTAAAATAGTTATGAATAATGATGAGCTGCTCATTTGGAGATAGAATATAAATGTTGTGGATTTCTAACAATAAAACAATTTATTGTTGATCATAAATCAAATCCATTGTTGCTTATAAACTATCTAAATGAGCCATTATTGTTCATAACGATTTTAATGGTAAACTTTCTATTTTGAGATACAAACTTTTTTACCAAAAAATATATGAAATAAACTTTTATACAATATGATAGTGAAACAACATGGAAGATATTGCACTTGGCTAGTCAACAGCCTTTGCACAACAAGAAGATGTAAATATTCAAGCAGTAGCAAGTTAGTGTTTGCACAAAGAAGATGTAAATCGATAGAAAAGTTATCTTCAATTTTTTTGAATGGGAAAGAAGTAAATGAATCAACTCTACTATTTATAGATTTTACTCACAAATTTGGATCCATGTTTGATCCGTGTGCTTGATTTCTATTGGCTAAGAGATTTTGACATGGATTGGGTAATTTAAATAAATGCATTTCTTTATTTATATTTGACACTTTGGTTGATCTATGCACTCAAATTCTATTAGGAGAAGAGGGTTTGGTGGAGATTGAGTGGGAAATACATCACTTTGATAGTGCAATTTTGAATTATGAGTATTTTATTAAATCTTGTTTAATACTTCATTAATTGTGATTTTTCTTGTAAATAGTGAGCCTTACAACACTTTTCTTGTTTGCAGGTGCTTGCATTTAATATAGAAGATAACATTGGAGGTTGGGATATTTTGGATGAATAGAATTTGGATAGGGATTTTAATTTGTCAAAATCAGTATAGTTAGTTGGACGATCACGAGTCCTTTATATTTGTTACTAGGGCATATGTATGTACATATAAATATAATATGATGTAAGCAAGTGGATTTAGTATTGAAAGAAAATATATTTATTATTGCACATATAATTTTTTAACATTGTACATGTTGGAGGCCTAAAAAACATAAATGGCACCAGTAGTTGATGTTGAAATAACCTCTTTATATTAACATGTAATGCATTAATTTGAAAATGTGCACTTTATTTGGTGAGAATGACATATATTTACACTTAAATATTGAAATAATTAAACATAGTAAATTTCACAATAAATAAAGAAATATTGAACATATTTATGTCATTTTTGATTTAATCTATGAGGAAATAAGCTTCTATCAATAGTTTTAAAATGCGCTAAAATACTCTCAATCATTGGACTCTGCATGGTTATGGGGTCCCTTCCCTTATTGAAGAGAATTGTTCTATTCATAACTTGAAGCAAAGTGTAATCCATCATGTTTTTTTGACTTGAATAAATGCACTTGCCTTTTCTTTTTTTACATTTTTTGAAACAAAATCTTGGGGAGTTGTAGACATGTGAAAGTGCACAAACTCTTTATATTGTTGGCTATTTTTTTAATACAAAAGTTAGATGGACCAATAAAGGGGTTTACTATTTCAAGAGAGATCTAAGTTCAATATAGAGGATAGATATAGTTCCAGATTTATTCGGACCTATGCCCAATGTGGAACCATACTGGTGCATTTTAGGATAACCCTCCATGTTCATTCAAGGAGAGTACTTATTATCTAACATCTTGATGATGTGTTAAGAAGTGTGACCGGAAATACCTTCAATATTTATTATGGTCATAAAAATGACAATAATGTTGCACCTAGAAGCTCTTTTATGTTAAATTACTATGGAAAATAAAAGCTTGAAGCCTTTTCAAATTTTCTCATTCAAAAAAGACCAAAACCTTCATGCAGATTTTCCTAGAAACTCAGATGAAATAACATTCCCGAACACTTCCATCTTTTGATCAACCCATCTGATGAGATGAGAAACACACTGAAACCAAAATGCACTTTGAGTCCAAAATTGGGAACCGAGAGGGCTTCCCTTCCACCTAAGTCACAATTGAACTGTCAATCCTCTATAAGCATGAATTTCTCCTTACCATTCCTATGAGGCAAGATCTAGAGAGATGGTCACCACATAGTGACAGGTGAGATTTGAAAATGTTGATCAGTACCTCTCAGAATGGGGACTATCATAAATAGACTATTGTTTACTAAAAGTGCTCTCAAAACTTGGTCATAATATGGTGTACAAGCTAAAAATAACCTTGTTATTTGAAATAGGTGACCATTTTCTCTGAGTGACGAACTTTGAGAGAAACCCTTCTGTCACATTTTCATGAGGTCCATTCCACATCATGTTTCTAAATTTAGTATATTCATTCTAAGACACCTTATGCTTACCACATCCAGAAATGCAGGAATTTGCTTGCAAACAGGGGAATTAACCTCTGTGAAGGATGGAATTGGTGAGACATGAATGGGAGGAACATGTGTGACCATTTTGACTTCATTATGAACTCTCACTATTTTTATTTTAGTCATACATGTGCGTCTATTTTTAGCAATTTTATTAATTTAGCATTTTTGAGTGTTTTGATCTTGGAGGAATGAACTGAGGTGCTATAAACCAACTATTTCTCATAATTATTATTTTTAGTAGGATACTTGATAGAGAGGCAGAGACTAACTAAAAATATAAAGTGGTCTTCTAGGTTTTGGATTGGAATGAAAGTGGTCTAAAAAAATTTATTTTACATTGGGATGCTTTGCTATGATTTTCAAGGGTTTTTCTCGTCTAGATCTCTGTAGATATGAAAAGGAAATTTACTGGCTTGCACAGTTTCTTGAATGGGACATAATAAAACTGTGTCCTCCATATCTTCAAGAATACTCAATTTCATGATGTAAACAAAGGCTCAAATGGATGTTAGATTTATGGGGATCTTTTACACCAACTTTCAGGTAATTTGGCTCATTGAGTTTCCATAGAATTGAGAAAAAATTATTTATGGTTGGAAAATTCACGTGGGTGTAAAATAAAGGTTCATACCATCAATGAAATCCATCTTACATTAATCTTAAATGTCTTCTGGAGAGGAAGGGATTGTCAAAGTTTCATGAGCAATGGGCATGGAGTTTGGGAGATACGAGCAAAAGAAGGTTTTTTTGCCATGGAGGATGTCTGAACAATTTAAGTATCATAAAAACATGCCAGGAACAATGGAGTAGTAAAATAACACTAAGGAAATAACAAAAATGGTAAAGTATGGAGTTAGGGGGAATTTGAATGGTTTTCCCTCTCACTTGCCCACTTAACTTATGTTTTGATTCAACAAGGCTAACCCGAGTCTGGTGGAGGTTGAAGGTGTCGTTGAATTCTAGAAAATAGGTAGAAAAGGGGAAAATAGACATCCACCTCTCCAAAATTCACCATGGATGAAGCTCTCATGAGGATAGGGTCAAAATTTGTAAGAACGGTGAGTTGATAACCTATTTCTAACACCCAAGGCTATGTTTTTGAGTGATGAAACTTCTCCTCCATAGGGGACCACATTTTTATATCCACCATGTCCACTTTTTGTAGGGAAAAATTTAAAAAGGGACAAAATATCTCCAAAATTCTTCCATGGGTCCATTCATCGTGAAAAAGTGGTCAAAATGAGTTACATGAGTTGAAAACATGTTTCTAACACCTCAAGTAATGACTTAAGTGAAGAAAATCACTCCTCCATAGGGGGGGTTCACTTTGGTTTTCTCCATGTCACCTTACACATTAGGAAAAAGGGAGAAAGGGAAATCAGGCCTCCAAAACTGCACCCAAGCTTCTTGGAATGTTGATGTCATCATTTTCAACATGAAAATAGACTAAGGAGTGAATTTTTGGGCCCAGGAGAAAAACATGGAGTTCAGATGACCAAAATTATATTATTTTGACTCCAAAGACTCACATGATCCATTTCCACGATTTTCAAGGCCTGATTCAGCTTGAAATTTTTCTTTTGAGTCCATTTTCCACTTTATCCCTTGTGTGTTCGTCAATAAGTTGAGTTGTCATTGGAGTTTAGAATGAGTATGAATAAATATAACACATGGACCATAAGGAGGGTCAAATTTACTCCAGTTTGACCTTTTTCAGGCCCCTAAATCTTCTCGAGGTGTTTGAACCCCTTCAAGCAATTTCCACCTTGTAAAAAGACCCTTTTGTTGTCCTAGTGGACAGTTTTCTGCATTTCATACTCCCATAATTCTTCATTGATTATTGCACCATGAAATAGGATCTATCATATTTCTAAAATTTGGGATATTATCTCTCAACACTTGATGAGGCTCCTGAAACCCTTCGAACAAGGTGACTAGCTTTTTTGAAACATGTATTTCCTAGTACCTTGCCCAAAAAGACCATGTTTTGCTTGACTTGTCCCTGACCTCAATTATCTCTAAATAATCTTCCTATACTAACTTTGAAAACCTCATTTATTTCCCATAAAACTTCCAAACGATCTTAAATTTCCATGTAAGCCTCTGGAGGATGTTCGTCAGTGACAAAAAGTCCAAAATAGCCATTTTGAAGCCTTTAGGATCACTGTTCTTTCATAAATCTTAGTAGCTTTAAGAAAAAATCTAAGTAGATTTATATACACATGAAAAACACTTTGAAATCATGTTATCATGTTCCTCTTGACCATTATGAGGGTGACACATTTGAAATGTTGGATGGAGGAAAGGTTTACATTGATTGGGAAAGGGAATTTCAACTGTGGGTTTGGTTGTCATGACCAAAATTTTACTTGTACTAGACATTTAACATGACAACAATTGAGAAGGAAAATTTGCATACTAGTTTCAATGTGGAAGAAAATTTATCCTTGCTTGTATTGCAAATGCTTACTAAACTACAAAGTTGCAACCACGAGTAGCATTTTAGGGTGTCAATATAAGGCTCATTAAATTTGAAATTTATCTATATTTAGATGTTGATGATATATTTTGGATTTTCTTGTTGTGGTATTTTAATGGTTTTCCAAAGAAATAATATTGTGCATAACACTATATTATTTAGCTTACTCCTTTTGATTTATTCTCATGCATTCCAGAAAATATGGACTCTTAGTTACATAGTTGCTCTATATTTCTCTTACTAGATAAAAAGGAAAATAATACTTGTGCTAGGATGGAATTGTAATTTTCTTAACTATATATATAGTTATAGTTATAGTTATTTATCTATTTAAAACATTTTCTTTTAAAGAAAATCTATTTACTCTTCAGGCATACAGATAAGTATAGATGTAGATAAAACCAGATAAAAACTTATAGTTGTTTATAATATGTATGTATGTACATATCTTGAATTATGATCTCGAACTAAGGGTGTAGCATATTCATAAATGGAAAATAAGAAAGTACATAGATGTATATTGTAGTACATGTTGGTTTATCTTCCTTTGACAACATTGACTCCATGTGTATTCTTGTTGAGACATTAGATGTAGACACCAAAATTTGGTATCACCGCCCTCCACCCCGCGTTCGCTCTCTTTTCTTCATGGCCATCCATTCAAATTTCATATTCCCTCCTAAATTGAATTTATCCTACTACTTTATCCTATTTCCCACCTTTAATTATTTTATTTTCATTCCATTTATGTTAATTATTCTTAATGAGCTCTAATCCTCATGTCATTATCTTATCCTTCCTGAATCCTCAATTTTAGTATCCCTCTAAGGCCATCACTTAATGATATTACCCATCTATGACCTTTATTTACTCATTTAAACCATCCACTTACCCATGTATCTTCCCTACGTATCCCTAGCTTGTCCATATCCATCTAAACCCTAATCCAGCTCATAATGGGCTCTTTGCCTCAAGTTCATCATGTTTCCAATGCCCAAATGGGCGTCTCTTTGTAGTCGCCAACAACTTACCTAGGTCATCGCCGGCCCTATAAATCCACCTTTACCCCTCCTTGCAAAAGGATGCAATTTTGGAGACTCTCACTTTCTTGTGATCCTGCCTTCTTTCTTGATTACTCTTGCAGTTGCCACAGTCATCTTGGAGTCCTCTTGGAGATCTTGTGCTTCCATTTTGGAGTTTTAGGGAGGTCTCTTTCATCTTTGCATGCATTGCTTCATTACTTTTATTTTATCATCTATATCAGCCACTAACATCTTGTGCAAGTTCATCTGTCATCAAGGATTCAACCTCATCCTTTCCATCATATACTTTTGTCTACAGGTCTTCGTTTCAATCCAACTCTTTTCGTCCAAGCTTAGATCTACCCAGGTCGTTATCGACCCTGTCTAATCTCCATCAACACAACCTCCTTTGCATCAATTTCTTTGTCTTTTAGATCCTCGTCCATTCATTTTCTGCTTACGTATCCGCCCAGCCTCAAATCCAGCCATCCTACCTCTCTACCATCTCAGATCTATTTTGTGAACCCCCAGTCGCCGCCGACCCAGCCTAGTCATTCTCAACCTTGACCACATTTTTAGTATTTATCCTTAGATTTCCAATTATCTTGCATCCTTTCTATTTCTTCCTGTTTAAAATCCTTTTGTAGGATCTTGATCATCATTCCAATGCTACACCGGCTCCAAATATGTCATCAGAGCTTTCAAATCTACGTTCTTCATCACTGTTTTAGTCCATCTGCCTTAGTTTTTATCGACTGGCCCTCTGTAGACTTGGGTCACCATCGACCCGTTCATGTTTGATTTACTTTACGTCTATTTATATCAGATTTGTAGTTTCCCTATATTTTTGCATTTGAGTATTTCGTTTATCTCATATTTACTACATATTATCCAGATCTTAGCTACATCAAATTTATCAATATCTACTTTTATCTATATTTATATTTGACACTTTGGTTGATCCAAGATTGCACAATTGGTAATTTGGACCAAATCCTTACCTCTAGAATGATTTACTTTACCTTGCTTGTTTTTGGATTGGATGGAAATGAGAAATCCATCATCCTTGTTTATGTTTTGTCATTTGACTTGGTCACATTGGTTTGTTGTCTCCTTAGATTCATTTTGGAATTAATTATTATAATCTCATGTTTAAACCAATTTTATGGTTTTAATGATTCCAAAATGAATTAGAGATGACTTAATTAGTTTAACCATGTTTAAGGAGGTTTAGGTTACCTAATCATGAAATATAGGGGGCCCACCACCTCACTAGGTGTGCCACATTTCCCAAACCCAAATTTTGGCTAAAAGTGGAATTTGTAAGAGATGTTTTGCTTGTTTGGGGTCACATTTATACAAAAATGGACCCCTTAGACCTTACCTATGGGTAGGGAGCCCTTTCCAAGATTAAAAATGGTTTTCCCCTCCCATTTGACCCTCTATTGTCCCCATTATGAATTTCATTTCGGGGACCACTTGGAATTTGGGAGGGCAGTTTATTTATTTTATTTTTGTTTTTGAGAGATTCTCCCTCATTAAGACGTTTGTCTTATATTTGATAAGGACATGGGGTGACCTGAATTTTAGAGGAGGATGGGTCACACATGTCACCATCCCATAAGCTAGAATATTTTAGTTCCTCCTTACTTAATCCTCCATTTTGGAGGAGGTTGGGAGGTTCTTCACTTATTTGTTTCAATTGGATATTTTGGGGAGCTTAGAGGTGTAAGAAGCTTGGAAGGATTGAATTATATTTGGGTGTTGGTCATCACTTGTTGTGAGGTAGGCCTCAGACCTCTTAGCTTTGATTATTGATATTATGTAGTATTGATTTTTCATTGTTTGTGCTTGAACGTTGGGAATGTATGTGTGTTGTGTTGTTGTAGACACCTAAAATATGCCTACATAGTTTTAATACTAAAATTGTACTAATTATCCTCTTTCCCATCATTTCCGTTATAATTACTGATTTTCTGCTAATTAACTAACGTTTCCCTCCATTTCGGTCAATTAAACGACACTTTGTTAACTAGCTTTTCCCCCATCCCGGATGTCAATTAACGACTCTTCGTTAGTTATAATCTTCCTCTAATCAATTAATTAACTATTATTAGTTAATTAAGCCTTTTTAATCTTCTATTTTATCAATAAACCCTCTTATTGGTTACATCCCCTCTTAAATCCTCTAAATCCTACCTATTTCCCTCTAAATCACCTTCAAATAGATTTTATAAGCTTATCCCAACCTATTAATTAATCCTAGTTGATTAATAACATCATCAAGCCGACTCTCATGAGTTGCTAATTACTAATTAATCCCTTTTAATTCTACTTTATCCTTTATCCCACATTCACTAGGTATCTAGCTTCTCCCAAATTGGAAAACTGTATAAAGAACCTACTACCTTCCTTCACACCTTACACCACACTTTTGCTAGTGAAATTATAGGCATATGATAAAGACATTCTCCACCATTGAAGAAGCTTATTGATCTTGCATCCATCTATCCTCTCTTTGCATAGAGTAGTAAAGGAAGATCCATACATGGAAATTTAGCCATATTGGAGAGATCCTTTCCTCTTGTAGGAGATAGTCATCCTTTGATTTATTTGTAATCTTAGGAGCAATTTACAATCTAGAAGGCATATCCAACTTAGCAAGGAATGGCTTGATGTTTTCAAAGTTCCATTTGGA
Source organism: Taxus chinensis (assembly GCA_019776745.2). Classification (NCBI taxonomy): domain Eukaryota; kingdom Viridiplantae; phylum Streptophyta; class Pinopsida; order Cupressales; family Taxaceae; genus Taxus; species Taxus chinensis. The sequence goes on along the minus strand of CM034153.1, from coordinate 707,712,316 downwards.
TGCACTAATTTAGCTTTTATTCTTACATAGCCTTATCATGATGTTTCTATTAGATTAACTTTGTCATTTGAAATAAATTGGTGTTAGTTTCTCTTAATTATGCTTAGTTTCTTTAATATGCATACAATTTTTTTTGCATTCTTTTGTTTTATCCATCCACCCCTTTTGGGTAGTCAATTTTGGAGTGTTGGGGAAGAGGGAAGAATCCATCTTTCTCCCACATGGCTTGATGGGCAAGCCATGTTGGGATTTCTAAAATCCTTTCTTCATTTGGTTTATGTGGGAGATGGCTTCCATATGGTTTAGAACCCATCTCCCTTCCTTGCAAGGAGGAGGTATGGAGTAATATGGTCTATGGGAGAAAAAAGTATTTTGGGAGGCTTGTGATCTTTTGGTAAAGTTACAATTTATTTGGTATATGAAAAATGATATTAAAATGGGTATTTTCCCTCTCTTCCCCTCTTGAGAAGCATGAGGCTTCTTATATGTTGATTGGCCTTGGATTTATTAGTGTTTGGTTTTGTGGTTATGTGTTTTTTCCCTTTTAATATTTGGCTTAATATTTATTTGCTTGGGTGAATGTTTTGTGTATCTTGGAATTTGGCTTAATATTTATTTTCTTGGGTGAATGTTTTGTGTATCTTCCTTCTCTTTCCCCTTGTGCGTCTTGGAGGTATGCTTTCTATCTTTCCCATGGGCTTGGAGGGAGGCTAACATGTCCTCCATACTTGGATATGGAATGTAATGATGCTATTTTGTTGGGTGGACAACCAAGCCACATCTATTGTATTTTGGAGACTCATACTCGAAGATGGAACACGATTCTAGAGCCTTGATAGGAGACATTGTGTTATTCAATCACAAATTTGGCATGTTCTTCCCTTTTAGGAGGCT